>CAJGYO010000008.1:0-331282 GCA_904845875.1 Miscanthus lutarioriparius | reverse complement strand
GGTTACTAGGAAAATTTGTTGAGAATGAATGTGAAAAGATAGACCGTCTGATGGAGTTCTACACAAAAATTATATCTGCTGTGGAGAAAAGAGGATTGCCTTACCTTTTCCTGCTTACTTCATTTCTTGATTGCATGGTCACTTGTGTTGTACAGGTATTGAACAGAGTGAAAGAAGAGACTGAAAGACTTGATAGCCTTTTGATTTGGAAGATTTAGAGGTGCCTTTTATGCCTTGTTTCTTTGATCTCCATCTCCATTTCGAGCAAACAATGAATTTTGAACATGTTCCTATTTCTCCCAGATGGGCGATGATGATGGCGGTATAACCGAAAACTTGAAGTTGGGCTTTACACACTGCAGGTATTGGCATAATGAATTTGTAGTGTTGTATCCGATATAGTTTTCTCAGCCAGTGTTGGTTTGGCTGAGAAAACATAATGAGAATTTGTAGTGTCGTCTGATGTTTCTGAACTAAGTCTGTGTATGTTTCAGTTAATTATAAACTTATTCTGGGACACATCTGGCACTCTGGAGTTAGTAATATTTGTTTTGTTTTCTGTGTTACCTCGCTTTTGTCCTGCATAGTTGGATTTCAATTCTAAAGTCATCGTCTTTCTTATGGCATGTCACTGATTTTCAGGAATTCCCAGATGAGAGCAAGAAAGAATTGCTTCTTAAACAAAACAAACTTACGAAGCAAGATGTGAAGGACATACTTGAGGTGTACCATTCATCTCCATATGTTTGCCGTTTTAGTTTGCTTCTTCCGCTTTAGTTTGATTGGTGCTGCTGCTCTGTAGTATTATCTACTATTATGTATAAATCATAATTTGTATTGTTGTTGACCTTTTCTATGTGGCTTGGTGGTAACCTCGGTGAGAGGGATGGCATTAAGAGCAATGACTATGATGGAGCGTAACATCTATTGGTTTTGCATTGCAGGAGTATCATGACAACATTGGGGACTTGGATGGACCTGAAGAGAAGGAAAGAGCACTGGCGCGGACCAAGGAAATTATTAAGGCGTTGTGATGTGCAAGGTGGCCTGGGGTGTAGTTGGTTGTGGAGCAAGACTAAGTCTGGTAGATATTTTGCAAGGGTTTTAGGAGAAGACTATGCTGAGCGATTTTATATTGCAGTCAGCAAGTGTAACTTACTACTCGGTTGTAGATGATGGATGGCAGAAACAAGAGGGCAGTGCTTGCTTCTAATGCACTCCCCTATTTCAAATTATAAGTCGTTCCACTTTTTCTAGATACATAGCTTTTGGAGCGGAGGGAGTAAGCGTAGTATTCAGTTCTGTTGTATTCTATTCTTGTGTAGACTAGCTAGTTATTTGCTCACAGGTTGTTCTGCATTTGTAGTCAGGAACAAAGGAAAACATTTGGGAGGAAAATGCAAGGTACACTGCTATGGATATATGCTATTGTAGAGAAACTGTCATGTATTGTTGGTGGTGATGACTCTTTGACCTTTTCTTGTTCTAGAAAAAAAGGCTTTGTCCATGCTAAGGTTCTTTGTACACAGAGTTTTCGCTCACTTTGAACTAAATGATGAATAACAATGAATGATTATATTTAGGGATGAAAGTGGACTATCCCGCAAACCTACATATATAAAGCAATTCGCTTAATTTTGTGGCTTCACAGGACCCACAAAATTAAGGCTGGATCCTGAGTTAGCACATTTGCATCCCTAGTTATATCGCGTCAATGAACATAGAAATATGAATTACTGCCATTCCACAACATTTTTGTTTCGCTTTGAACTATTTTTGTTTTCCATTTCTTGGTTAGTTGTTTTTTTTTTATCTTTAATATCTTTTGGTTTGTTTGTTTGGCAGGGTGCCTATGAAGCCGAAAAGAGCAGAAGCGCAGCTTGTTGACGTCTCAGCCTAGCCTAGCGCGCCACGCCATCATGTACTATCCTCAGCCTGCCGTCTCCGTGGCGGCGGCGGCGGCGGCTGCCCTCCGCCCCTCGCTCCCCGCCCTCCGCAGCCACTCTCACTCCCATTCCCCAAGAGCGTCATCCCTTCTCCACTGCCGCCGCTCCTCCGCGCCGCCTCCATGGGTGAGGACTGGGAGGAGGACGCGCCCATCGCCGCCGTCTCCGACGACTTCTTCACCGTCGACTTGGACGCTGCTGAACTGGAACCGGAATCGGAATCCGACGACGACGGACTCCCTTCTCCATGGGAGGGCGCGCTCGTGTACCGCCGCGACGCCGCCGTCCACCACCTCGAGTACGCCACCACGCTGGAGCGCCTCGGCCTCCGGGGACCTCTCCTCCCCCGACTCCCGCGCGCGCGCCGCCAGCCTGGGGCTGGGGCTGGCTGGAGGGGACAGGACAGCACTGCCGCTCAGTCTCAGACCCCCGTCCTCGTCTCCCTCGACGTCACCAGGCGCCGCGGCCGCCTGCGCCTGGACGGCATCGTGCGCACCGTCATCACCCTCGGCTGCTTCAGGTGCCGTGCCATCAGTCTCAATCTCTTCCTTCTTCGCCACACAAGACTACTCTACCTGTGCTTTGCAAACTGCAATCACTCTCTATCTGTCTAGTTGATGAATGCCACCCACACTACTTTCCCATTTAGTAATTTCCTATCTACAGATTACAAAATATGCTCCAATCCTGTCCTGTGAGAAGCAATTTCCTTGTGAGAATAAAACAATCCCTTTGTCATACCATGGTCTAACTTCACGTCACATTTTCCCAACACACAATAAACAACCTGCCTTTCAGGGAAACAAAGTACTCACTCAATCCTCTGTCCCAGAAAGGGCACAATACTTCTCTTTTTTTGTAGTAAAAGTTTAGCTCCCCAACAGAGGCAGCAAATCATCATACTAGTGTTTAAGCTGCACATGTCATGCATTTGTCAAATATATTATATATATGAGAAGCAGACAGAGTGAAATTCTTTATCATGGTCATCGCACCTGTTTGTTTTACACTTCTAAGTACACACAAGCCACACTGACACTGAATCATATGCACCCCCAGTGGTAACTAGTACTAACTAACATAAGATATCATGCTTGGCTCTCTTCTTTGCTCAGGTGTGCTGAGCCAGCTCCTGAAGGCATATTTGCGAATTTTTCCCTGTTGTTGACAGAAGACCCAGTAGAGGAACCAGACGTAGTTGACCTCGGCACGATTTTTGAAGAGGACATCGCTAAGGGTGCTTCGCTAGCTGGCACCATGGATGACGAAGACGATGACCAAGATATCGACTGGGATGACCGGCTGCACTTCCCAGCCACTGACAAGGAAATCGATATATCCAAGCACATCCGGGACATCATACACCTGGAGATCACGTTGGATGCAGTCTGCATCCCCAATTGCAAGGGCCTATGCCTTACCTGCGGCGCAAACCTCAACACCAGCAGCTGCACATGCAGCAAAGACAAGCCGAAGGAGCCCAAGGACGTCAAGGGACGAGGGCCTCTCAAAGAGTTGTTGAAACCCATGCAAAAAAGATGATGCAGATACCACAAAGTTTGTAGAACTAGCGCCACCTCGCCAACTTCATCCCATGCTACTGGCTCCAGTGTTGTCGGAGTTGAAATGGAGACATGAAGTTTTTCCTTTCCAACTGTTCAATGCCACTACATATGAGATACTTCTAGGATCTTTGAAGTATAGGAAGGCATCCATGCCTACCAGCAAATAGATATCGAATAATTGTACATCTGGAGGCAAGGGTGTAGAATGAATGTATTGTAGATGTATTCTCTACCAGCAATATATTTTCATCTTACGCATCAATCAAAAAAGCAAATACAGATATACAGTATGAAATCTGTTAGGTCTCATGTCAACTAAAAATACAACACAGCACGTGCAGGAGCCTACTCTAGAGGAGCCCCGGCACATTTGCGTGAGTACAGACAGACAGGTCGGTGGCTGCATCTCCTTGGTTTGGTTGTTACAACAAGTGAGCTCTCCGATGAAGGAGCTCATTTTTTCAACAATGTCCATTCTTCTATCTCTGTTCTCCCAACTATATATTAGTCTGTCTTTTATGCAGTGAACTAAAAAGTACCTCGCGCCAAAGAGATGAACACCTGTGAGAACCACTGATACCTCCTCTTGTTGCTTGGGCCTCCTCGTACAACAACTTGCTTATCCGGCTCGTTCAGGAGATCATCACGCTCACTTTTTCGCGCGAATTCATCGTCCTCATCCTCTAGATCGTCGCGTCGTCTTGGTACTCCTGGTAGTCATTCTCCTCCTCAGCGTTGGCGTCCACCGCCTCATAGTCATAGTCTTCCGCTGCTGCCTCTCCGTCTTGATGCTCCTCCAGCTCTTGGGCTGCTGCAGCTTCATCGTCATAGTCTTCTGCTGCTGCCTCTGCGTCTTGATACTCGTCCAGCTCTTGGGCCGCTGCAGCTTCATCGGTGTTGTCTTCTGCTGCTGCCTCTGCATCTTGATACTCGTCCAGCTCTTGGGCGCTGCAGCTTCATCGGCATTGTCGTGCGACGCCACATCATCTTCAGGATGGAAGGCTTCCTCTTCCTCCTCTTCTTCTCCAATGCCTCCATGTTCTCCCCAACCGTGTCATTTGCCACAGTTTGGAATTCTTCTTCCGCTCCTGCAGTGTAGTTATCTGCTTCCTGTATGATGCCAGGCTGGGCAGCGGGGATTTCAGAAGTCGCCTCTCTTTTTCTCTTCAGTATGGCACTCAGGGGCTTTGGACCTTCAAACGGAGCAGCCTCCCTGCTCGAAACTATTTCTGAAGTCACACGAGAAGAGCCTAAGCCCTTGACGATGGCATCTTCTCCTGACCTGCCAACATCTTTCTTTGCCTTCAACTCTGCAAGGCTCTTTGGACCAGCAAAGTTCAGTGATTCAGTATCCTCACTGCTATTTTCCTTCACCGCCAAATCTTTTGCACTGTTACCCGGTATCTCCTCAGCTGATCTAGCCTTTAGCCTTTCATGAAGCCTCCCTCGAAGGTCTGAGGGTTTTGGTGGTGACAATCTGACTCTAGAACCTCTATCCCACTCCTCTGAACGTGGCCCAAGCCTGTCAAACGATGTCTCCCCAGGTAGCCTTATTCTATCACGCAGTCGAGACCTTGAGAGGCCATCCTGCTGTTCACCTCTTGCCGACGATGTTGGTCATTGCGCTCATCCTCAAGATGAGTGTCATGCTTACCAGGGGCTTCAGTTGATCCTGAATTATTATTGAGCTTTCTTTGTTTCAGTAGCCTATGGCGCAGATCCGAACTGCTGGCAGCCACAGCGGGATATGTTCTCTCTGGGAAATCCTTTTCTCTGATGAAGACCTCTCTGCCGAATTTCTGTATGACCTTTCTGATTCATATCCACCATGTGTTTGCCTCGTCATCCCTCCAGTACCATTAGCACGATGGTTGTAAGTGGTATGGTTTCCCTTGAATGACTGTTGGCGTCGTCGTCAGCAGCACCGACAATCACGCCAGAACCAGCGGATGGTTCTCTCACAAATTCGCCCACCTCCATACCATTGTCAGTTAAGCCATCCTGGACTGAAGGCCGAGGCTGGTAACACTTTGGTGCACCAGGCTGTGCATAAGAATTACTGTGATTCTGATAAACTCTTGATCGATGATCGGCCCTACTCATCGTCGGACTTTGCTTGTGATGAAGCAGTTTACCATCATGAGCGCTGGCCTTTGGCTTGTCAATCACGCCTACACGCAGGCGTGCTCTGCTGGGACGAAGAGTTGGGTTTTGTCAGGAGTTCTTCAACAGAGGATGAAGATTAGGCTGCAAGGCAGGGGTGAAGACCTTGGCCGGCGGCTGTGGAGCAGGGTTTCCTGCAGACTGGGGCGCATGCAGGAAGGTACACCTGTCCCCTTTTGTGCACATGCCCTTCTGAAAGTAATAACATGGAACACCCTGCTTGGCAATGGCAGGAACAGATCCATGGGGTTGAGCTGGAACAGAAGCTGAAGCTTGGGGTACAGACTGTTGAGCTGGACGTGGAGTTGTTGGTGCTCCGGCCAGGTTGTCTAATGGCTGAAAAAAAAACACGAGTAGAGTAAAGCAAATCATCATGCTTGTGTTACTTAGAATGTACTGTAATAATCATGGCATTAATTTGTGTTTGGATGTGAGGGTGGACGGAGGGCGCACCGGGTGCCTGAAGGAGCATTTAGGATTGGCGCAGTTGCCATGGAACCAATACCAGCAGTCCCTGGGATTCATCCTGGCAGCATCGCTGTGACGGTACTCGCATTCACTTCCCTGCATGCAGTGCAGGAGATTATGATTCCAACATGTGAGCGAGGTGAGTCCAACTCAAGCTCAACTAACTAAGTGTAACCTACTGTATGTAGAAATTAAAATTACAGTGCCATGGATATGGATCTGGAAATGATGCAGCAGGGGGTATGTATTATCAGGTGATGGTAGAAAATGGAATAAAGCTTGAACGTTGGAAGGAACGATCTATGTTATGCATGCGGCCTTGCAAGCGAAGAGTAAGCAACGGATTAAAGAGATCTATAGTAGGAGATTCGGAAAGGCCGAAGAAAAGTAAGGTGGTGATCCAGATCGAAGGCTAGGGTAGGCTAAGTAGCGTACATGCATGCATCTAGAGGAGGCGAAGAGAGATGACATGGCATCTATAAGACTGTAATTGAAGGGAGCGAGCAACATGTATGGCAGAAGAATCCAAGAAAGAGCAGATTAACCTTTAACTTACTGTATGCAGTAGTAAGTAAGAGAAGAAAGGAAATCAAATGAAGAAGAAGATAAAAGGGGCCGGGGAAGTAGCAGGAGTAGGTGGTACCTTTTTGCAGGTCAACGGGGAGGCGAGGAAGTAGATGCAGTCGGTGCTCCGGCGGCGGCGTGCCTCCTCCTCGTCGGGCCGCGCGGCGGAATCCATAGCTGAAGCCAGGCAAAGAGCTAGGCAACGGCGGCGGCGGCAAGATTTATTAGTCTGAAGTGTAGCGGCGGAGGCGGAGGAGCAGCGCAGGCCCCGAGTGAGTATTTGGCGATCGATGCGCTTTGTTTGGGATGGGAATGGGATGGATCTGCTTGGGTTGTTTGTGGTTGTGGTTGCGAGCTCTCAGCTCAGCAGCTCAGAGGAGAGGAGAGGAGAGGAGAGCTTTACTGTATTTCTTTTCTTGAGCATCAGCAGCAGCTGCTGAACAGCTCTGAGTCTCAGCTCAAGTGGGAGGGACGCCAGGGTAGACGAGGGGCTCGGGTTCCCCCAATCTGCTAGCTACTGGCCTAAGAGTACTCCTAGCCAAGCCAAGCTAAGCTAGCCCTGCTCTCTCACTCCCTCCTCTGCTCTGCAGCTGCCGTGTCGTCTTAAAAAGCACAGTAGATCTGGCTCTGCCACCTGTGTGTCTGTGTAATCCATGTGTAAAGTGCTCTGCTCTCCTCTCCTCTCCGAAAAGAAAGTTTCCTTCGGTCTGTGTTTAGTTCGTGAATTCTGACAGTAGCACTTTGATTTTTATTTGGTAATTAGTGTTTAATTATGGACTAATTAGGTTCAAAACGTTCGTCTCGTAATTTCCAATCAAACTGTGTAATTAGTTTTTTTTTCCGTCTATATTTAATGCTCCATGCACGTATCGTAAGATTCGATGTAATGGCTACTGCAGCACTTTTTAGGAAACTTTTTAAGAACTAAACAAGCGCATTTTGGTTTAGTAGAAACTGTGCACAGATTCCAAACACACCATCATGTGTTTCGCCCCTGCTCTGCTTCAGTTGGGTGCATGGGAGTGAGCGCCAGAATGAACATGAACCAGATGGCAAGAGATGAAACATTCCATGTGCACACCACTATGTCCCTGCACACACACGCACACGGCACACCATGTGTTTCTTTGGTTGCTCGCCCAATTTTGCTACGCCCCAGTCCAACCATATATATATGTTTTCTTATACAGGAGAGGAAAAAACGAACCCAAACCATTGCACGCCCAGTTTCACTCACATACATACATGCGACGCAGCCATCGCAAGAAAAGATGACTTCCTTTAATGATTCTGTTTATTTATGGAGAAACAAGCTCCGCAATTCGTACGTCACGAATGTCAGAATGAATTATTACCATACCATACCATACCATACGGATACAGGAGCCATCGTGAACAATAGATTCAGTGACACTTTGGACTAATAAATAAATAAATAACTTTCGCTATGATGGGAAACGAAAATAATACTAAACGGAACAACTAGCCCTGTGCTGAGCCGTGCCGTGATTGAAAGCAAGAAAGGTGTACCCCACCACCGGATTACAGTCACAGTGACTATGTCACAAACTCGTCGCGGTGACTTCCACGTCAGGATGCGATGCGAGATCCAGACGCCCACCGCCGGTCACCGGAGTCGGACGGTTATGACAACAAGATAAGGACGGTGCCCGGAATCAGAAAGCAACTTTCCTCTTCCATCCATCCCCACGCTACACTGACCGTGACTCATCATATCCACACCACACAAGGAGCCTGTCAAGGACTTGTGTTTCATCCTCAATTTCTGCTCCTTTCCACATTCACAAGCGGAGAAAGATCCTACTAAAGGATGGCATGCCACCCATGTCCATAATTGGTTCCCTCAACAAAACATAACAAAACAAAACAATAATTAATAAATAAATAAATACTTCCCAATACTGTACACTGAACTGCAGCCTTACTTACAGCTACTAGAGCCACGTCTATCTGCGTGTCACCTTGCACCATACCCAGTCACAAACCGCGCTGCTCTGCTCTGCTGCCCAGTCAAAATTGTGCCGCTATATATGGTCTTGTCTTACCCGACGTTTGCCACAAAGGGCACCAGCCGCTTGTGATCCCTCTTGCGCCCAAGCGCGCAGGTATCAAGAACTCGCCCAAGCAGCAGCCGGGTGTTCTGCAGCGCTACATCCCGTGCCACCAACCCGCTATCTGGGGCGCTGCTGCTGCCACCGCCGCCGCCTTGCCCCATCAAGGACCCGAACCCCGACCCCGCGGCATACTGCAGCGGTCCGCTCCTAGCCTTGAAAGACGACTGAGGAAGCAGCATGCTCTGGAGGACCTTCTCCCCGGTTCCATGCCCATTCTCGCCAAATCCAGCCTCCTCGCCTTGCCCGCCAGCCACGCCGCTGCAGCTCCGTAACAGCGCCTCCAGCACGTTCAGTGCCTCCGAGCATAATGTGCTCTCCACCAGCTGCGACACGACGTTGTACACCTGGGGTATCTGGGACGGATCCACAGGGGTTTGCTGCAGCAGCGATTTAAGCATCAGAAGAATCACCCGCTGGTAATCCAGAGGGCCTCTCTCCAGGAGCCTCAGCAGGTGCCCAAAGGCCAAAGATGAGTGCTTAGGGAACCACTCTGCACAGATTGGTGGCGAAGCTCGTGCAAACAGATCTTCCAACGACATGATTTCCTCAAAGGAATATGCTCTGAACACTTCGGCCAAATCGTCCAGAGACTTGGCATGGCACCATACTGAGATATTGGATGCCACATAGTAAGCTTTCTGGTTCTGTTCTTGCAGTGGCGAAGCTGACCCGAGGGAAGGTACTTCACGTTCCCTCGTGAGCTGCAAACCAAGCCATGGAAGAAGGCCTGTGATGTGCATCAGTAACCTTGTCTCAGGGCTCCCAAATATAGAGTCACACGTAGGTATAGTGATCCTAGATAGCACCTCAATTGCAGATCCATGGCTAACAGTGGACATGAGCCCTTTCAGCACCAGCGGCTGCACCCCTTCAAAAGCAGGGACCTTCCCAGTCTCAGCCACAGATAACAGTCTCTCTGAAGTAGTTCTAGACTCCAGCCTGTGGAGGTCACTTGCATACCCATTGATGTCAAACTCATCACGTGGCATGCTTGAGAGTAACACATTTTCTGTTGTCCGGTCACGGAATGTCAAGCGATCAATTACCCTACAAAACAACTCAAGCACCTGGCAGTAGATGTGTACAAAGTCGGTGTGCATCAGTGCAACGCAGCCCCAAAAGAGCTGTGGATAAAGTATAACCTTCTCAGGTTCCATGTTTTCAACCATGACCTGTAAAGTCAGCAATATCTCCATCGCAAAACCTAGAACAGCTGGAACAGGATTCCCCAAGCATCTGTGGATGCATCTCAGAAGCAATACACAGCTATCACTTTTAACACTGGGACGTAACGCACGGTATATCTGGTGCGACCGACAAGCCAGGTGACGAGATGTGCACTCCATGGCCCACT
Source organism: Miscanthus lutarioriparius (assembly GCA_904845875.1). Taxonomy (NCBI): domain Eukaryota; kingdom Viridiplantae; phylum Streptophyta; class Magnoliopsida; order Poales; family Poaceae; genus Miscanthus; species Miscanthus lutarioriparius. The sequence goes on along the minus strand of CAJGYO010000008.1, from coordinate 321,087 downwards.
TGAGAGCTTCAGAACCCCAAGTCTCACGAAGGTCCCCCTGGAAGAAAATAGCACTAACCATGCTTTGCACAAGTGCCAATAAGAGTGAAGCACTAGGAAGTTCGGTCCGGACAAGGGTAGGATCCTCGTTCTCCCACATCAGGCTGCCCCTTTTAGACTGAATGTATTTTATCAAGCTCACCACATGATGCTTATTCTCTCTTTCACTACTTTCAACCTCATACAGCTCAAGATGACGGCCAGCCAATGAATACAGGAGATTCACGAGCAAATCTTGGCAATGCTCGAGCACAATGTCTTCTGAGCTATCCATCGAAACACATGTGACGTGGAACAACAGAGGTAAATTTTCACGGAAGTCTTCATCATTTTCATAAGCAATTTCAGCCAGAAGAATCAAAGCTATGTCAGCACGTGAAAGCAAGTGTTGGTGCCCTTGTAATGCTGACTGGAGCTCATTGGCATTGATCCCGTGAATTCCACTGCCCCTTGATGCAAAAAAATCATCTGTTGAGTTTGGGGTATCAAAGTAGTAGTCACCACTATCTCTGGAAACATGGCGGCTCCTCAGATTACCAGCAGAGCTTGAACACCCATCAACGGCCCCGACATATTCATTAACGCTGAAGTAGCTGGCCTGATCGGCCTGCCGTTGGGTTTGGAATGCTTACCTCAGGAGCCAATGGGCTCAGTGGGCCAGATACACTTGCCGGTAACTGCAGATGTCCGCCAGCTCAGGTTTCCACTGACATTTCTAACTGCACCATCAAGGGAACCACGAACAAGAAGGGGGGACATGTGAGGCTGGCTATCGACAACTGTTGCAACCTGAGAGGCAGTAGGCCCTTGAGAAAACTCCAATACGACATTTGCAGAGATATCAACTTTCCCAGGCCTGACTGGTTCTTCGTTGTCCTCGAGCATTCTCTGAGATAGCTCGCAGACCAAGTGATCAATGGTCTGTTGTGGGCAGATCCGAGCAAGATATAGGCTAACACGCTTCGCAACAGAAAAATAAGTAGCAAAAGCACCAGTGATCTCTGCCGATGGATTGGCATCACAGTCCTCAATCCCTCTGGTGATCAAGAAGTTCAAAACTGGGATGATATTGCGAGTATTGCTTGCCACAGTGCTCCAAAGTTTCTCAATCTCATCAGGAAACTGATCACCATGTTTCCATGTCACATAATAAAGACTTTTCAGTAACCTCTCACTCCAGCCAGATTCCTTCAGTCTCACAAAGTTGAGATTTTCTATCCAAGGAGCCATGCATGTAAGGACCTGATGTTGTGCAATAATGTCCACTGCATCAAGCTGACGCTGCATTATTTCCTCGCACAGATGCTCACTGAGCTCAGGATGGTCCTTGGCAAGCTTTGAGGACAACTTATACTGGAATTGTTGGTAGGAATCCGGAGGTTGCCAACAACAGAAGCCCGGTAATGCCCAACACCATCAGTATCGCCTTCAGCCCATTCGCTGAAGAGAGAGTGTCTCCAACATCTGGAGGGCACTGTCACGGATTAGTTTTGTCTGATCAACCACCTTGTAGAGGATCAAGCTCACAAGTCTCTGGATTTCACATTTGGAATCTCTTGGCGCATGTAGACTTCAGCCAGAACACTGAAATAGCCATCTGCTATTTGAGGGTCTGGAGAGTAGCACTGCAAATTATTGACAAAACATCAGCACCGTTGAGATTTAACAGCTGGTAGCAAGCATATAAATAGAATAATGCCCAAGTCATTGAGAAGTGACAACATATCATTTACTTTCAGATCAAAATGAGATACTGCAACAGTAACACAATCCTCCAAGAATGATTTGCCCAAAAGAAAAGCACTTCTTGAAGGAGATAACAAACCATAAATCAAGAGGCCAAAAAAGGAAAGAAAAAACTTTCAAGTGTAAATTTGTGGAGGATAAAGCAGTCAATAAGATCAACAATTAATTTATGCATTGTTTTGAGAAGAAAACTTTAGCATGAATAATTTTTAGAGCTGATGTGACTATTTCATGATTCATATGATATGAACGACATTGCAGGTGTGTATTTAGTCTACCTGCCAAGATATTGAGAAAGTAGACATGAGAAATATAAGCTAAACTTACCTGATCTATGCAAGCAGGAAACAAGTCCAAATTTGTCTGCAAAATATTCTTCAGCGCGTTTTTTGCTAAGAGGAGTCGCAAGTGGCTAGTTTTCTGCTTGTCCCTCCCACCAAAACGTCCGCCGTCAGTATGCTTTGAATATGACGGTGTTCGCGGATCAACTGGTGAATGCCCAAAAGGTGCTCTTGCAGATGGTTCCATGAATAAACTATTAATCCATGATATCACCCGGCCAGACATCTTTCTTGCATTATCATCAAAACAAGGCCCATAAAGCAATGAAGCAATGGCATTCATAGAAGCCCAGTTAATAGCTTCTAACTGTTCAGCCATTTCCCTGTCAAATGCAAGTTTGTCAAGCGATTCCCTTGACCTCATATGTTGGTTACTTTTATATCGCTCAATTTCACGACGATAGTCACTGCTGCTTTCCTGTCCCCATGAACTACCAGAATCCTCACTCCAGGTAAGGACAAGATCAAAAAGCCTCTTACGTATTCTGTTGTCAAACCACTCAGCTTTCGCATCAACAAATTCTGGAGCTAGGTATCTCAGAACAGATGCTAATGCGTATCGCAGAGGCTGCAAGTCTTGAAAGCTATCGGCCAAGGAAATAGTAATTTGGCGGTATGTTTCTTCAATGAACTTCAAAAACTGCTGGCGCAGCACAGGTTTCCGACTAAGCATCCCAGGCCAAACCTTCTCAGCTATCATTCGATGTATATTCAAGAACATGAGTGCAAGATCCTCACGGGCGGGACCTAGGATTCTGCTGAACCAAACACAAGTAGCCATCAGAAAGAGTATTTGAAGAACTGTGCCTATAATCCTCTTTTGTTTCAATTTATTTCACAGGTGGTGATGCACCTTGTCAAGCAATGAACATAGAGATGACAAGAAAATACGGATGCAAGTGGGTACCCAATGGTGTTTTCGGGTCAGCTAAATAATTACAGTTAAATGTCATTCTAGTTCAATTTTCCACTCCCCCCAAACTACGGAAATGCCATTCTAGTTCATTTAACCAAAATAGTTTGAACTTGCATCCCTACCAGAATAAGTAGCATATTCTACAAGTTGCAATACAAGGTCAAGCTGACACTATTCAGTCAGAAATTCATAGGAACCAAAAAGACAGTCCCTTTTATTTGATGTTATAGCCTCACGGGATTCAGGAAAAAAAAGTTAATTCCTCCGAAAGGGTACTAGCATTGTTTAGTTTGTAGTACATTTATAGGACTCGGAAGAATTTAATGAGCTAGAAATAGACATGCCTTTAATAGGGGCACAAGGTTACATTGTGAATTTTTGTTAATATGTACGAGTTTAAACATGAAATAAAAAAGAACAGAGAGACTAGTAGACATGGGCTGAACCCTCACTTTGTTTCACCATGTATAACTAATAAGGCCACTAACCCACCATGGACATAAACCAAGGAAGCACTAAATCAAGGAAAAACATCAAAAAGAAATTACTATTTGCTCCTAAGTGAAACACTACCACCACTTAACCTCTCACAAAATTAAAGTAGAGAACAGAAAAATATTTGATTTTCTCGATGAACAAACACTTTGAACAACATTTCCCAAGAATATGGACAAGTACTGCAAAAGGTATGTATTGAGATCTTGATGACATCTAAGCGGATATGCACTCAACGTTACGCAATGTGCCCAACAATCTCCAAGTCCCAATCTCCGGTAGGAGATCTATACTATGTCTCAAAAAGAAAGATGCAAGGCGAAGAGCAACAGTTAGTTTTTGCAGCAACATATGACCTCCCTTGAAAGAAGGCAGCGAAATAAACATTCATACCTAATTAATTCAATATAAATTTCACTAATACATTAACTTTAGGAAGAAAGTTAAGCCTCTGTACCTTCCATTTGGGTTTTCCTTCCGTTTCTGATGACACCTCCTCAATCAATAATGCCAGATCACCAAACATGATTTCACATACTTCTAAATGTGAGTGGCCAAGGGCAGTTGTAGCAGCAAGCTGCAGAAAGCATCAAAAACAATTTCAGTGTATGTGGAGTCAACACTAATCAGCTAATTGTACAATATGCCAAAAGTGAATATATTTAATATGATTTCACCACACAGGAAACCAATATTGTCGCAGCCAAACAAAGAATCTGGAAGGGAAGGACAAGAACAACTGCAGTATATGCAATTGCAATGTAATATGCAAGGCAAGATAAACCATGCAAAATTAATCATTGCATTAACTTACTGCATATGCTTCTGAACCATGACGCAATGATGGAAAAATCATATGGAAGACTTCTCTTGCTGATTTGATTTTAAATTCTTCTCTAATATCAGGTGGACAAGAGCATGCAAACATGGCATATATCAACCATTGGTCAAGTTTAGTTTCAGAATCTTGTGATTGCTGAGCCTTTCCACCGAGGTCAGCAGGAGTAATCTGTTCAAGTCTTCTAATAACCTCTAATCTGTGGAGTTTTGCAGTAAAGTTAATAAGATATCAATTATAGCTGATCATACAATGAACAATCAAATTATCAAATGAATGCAGAAAATAGTGTTTCTATGGAATGAGAACATAGCAATATAATTAAATTTTGAGAAAAATGAAATCAGTAAAAGCACCAATCAGTTCTCAAAAGATATAGGAAATAATTAAAAAGGAAAAATGCTTGGGTTTGAAAGAAAGGGTGTAACTGTTTTCTAGGAAACTATATTTTGTGCCACAACAAATCGGGAAAATATTTAGTGCAAACCACATCTTCGGTGGAATCGTGAATACCCATAGAAAAACATACTTAGGAGTTCTCAAAAAAATTGAATCCATGCACATCCATAGTGCATCTATGGATGTATATTGACTCAAAATTTGAGATTCAAACTCGTTTTGTAAAAATTCATCTTGTAGTGCTTATGCACCTGAAATTTGTTGTTTTCGTATGTTTTTTCACAAAATGAGTTCGAATCTCAAATTTTGTGGCAATGTACATCCATAGATGCACTATGGTTGTGCATGATTTCCTTTTTTAGAACTCCTTAGTGTGTTTTTCTAGTGGGGTTTCACGATTGTACCGAAGATGTAGTTTGCACTGAATATTTTCCCCAACAAATCACCAAATAAACGAAGGAAAGCTATGTTTATCAGTATTCAGTTCCATTGAACATGTTACTATGTTAGGCTCTCAGTCAACTCTCCATAAGTACACCCATCATGGCACCTAGTCATGCTCACATTCTGAGCTTCTGCCAAAGATGTAACTACAAGTTTTTGTGGTAAACTTTTTAATAGCACAGAATGCAGAAAAGCCAGTGCCTAATTGAACTTCAGAAAATAAGGTCAAAGTTGACAATGTAAGGAAATAAAGAAGGCACAGTTGCATTTATCATATTGAATTGTGCGTGCAGAAGTTCCAGAAAAGACCAGAGTTCATGCCTTGTATCCTGCACAGAGCTCGGGCAAAGTTCAGCTGCATATTTCACAATTTCACTGAGGTAGCGAGCCCATCTGCTTTTATCTACACTCTCCAAAATGGATTGAAGAGTCACATCCAAAGGAATAGGGTCCATTTCACGTCTTAGATCATAAGGTCGTCCCGGATCCCAATAACAGCTTTGAACAAGGTCTTCCTGCGAATTAATAAAGAAAACCTTACTCTAAGGCATCCTTGTGTGATCAGGGATTGTGAAAAAAAAACGAACAGTTTGATGACAACACTTGTGCTAATGAAATCTAAAGCTCACAGGAACATCAGAACTCCAAGGGGGTTTAGGAGGAAAGAGAAAATTTACTCTCGTATATGTTTCCTTTCCTAAGAACCTCCAACATTCCAAACAAACTTCTGGCGGTTCAAAGAAAATAAAACATGAAAAATGCACAAAAAAGAAGAAGCACTCACCCCATTCTCCTCTATGATATCTATGATAAATATTGGCTCTGGTTCAAGTTTCAGTTTATTGTCACCCAATTCATTTGCTGAGTAATCCCTGAGATCATTTTGCAGTGCTCGAACACATCGCAGTAACTCCAGGGCAGTGAGCCTTATTTGAACATCAGCAGAACTGAGAAAGACAAGGCCAACTGCATCCATTTCTGAGGCGCGAAATTCAGATACATCCCTGGACCTATGGAAAGGAGACCTCTGTAGTGCATCCCCTCCTATACTAGAACGCCTACCATATTGCATGTCTTTTACCAAAGCCTCCTCAGATAGGCATACTCTCCACAAACGCATCAGCTCCACCAGGCGACCAAGTGACGCTTGAATTAAAAGAGGAAATTCATCAGGAAGTTTTAGGATAAAATTGGCCATTCCTTTCAACACAGCAAACTCTACGATTAGGCAGGCAACGTGCGATCCTGTTCAACACTTGCACTGCTTCTTCACGAACACCAGGGTCAATACTTATGCCATGCTGAGGTATAATCTCAGTCATTTTATCATTACGGCCCACCTCTTCTATCAAGTATGGGATACATTTAAGCACAGACCTGAAGAGTGATCCCTGAGATTTATCCTTGGTTACATTATCTGAAAATATTAATATTAGAAATCAGAGTGAACAGGAAAATGATGAACTATATTAGGATATTACAAACTGGTCCTGTCTTTTTTATAATTAATGCAACAGTTTCTAGAGCGTTGTCCAAATAAATACACAGTAACAACAGCATTGGCCGAATAATTCCAAATTTTTGCTACATATAATGAGATATAGCAGCATACCTATTGTAGCCTTTGATGATGTGAGAAGTGCTAGGCTATATGCCTTGTTGCAAGACCTTAGTATTGACTCAATTGCTGACTTCACCTTTGGAATATAGTGCCCAATACCAGACACTGAAATTAAAAAGTACACACTTACCATACATACAAAACTTGGTTAAACAACATCATCAAAAAAAGGGGCAGACCCAGTGCCGGAGGCTCCCACATGAGTGGGGTCTGGGGAAGGGAAAAACTGAGGCAAGCCTTCCCCCATAAAATCTGCTGGAGAGGTCTGCTTGAACCCGTGACTGGTGACTCAAAGGAGAGAGCTCTCACCACTGCACCAGGCCTGCCCTTCTTAAACAACATCATCAAAGCCTTGCAAAATATTACCAGTGCCAGGTTACCTTGCAAAACATCCAAGCCAATTTGTTGATTTGATGGAGAAACAACTATCTCGAGCAAAGCCCTAAGACCAACAACCTTAGCTTCACTTAAACTATCTGGTTTCAATAATTCCAGGATCATATGATTCATTGCAAAATCCAGATTGCTCTGAGCTAAGGTCACACAGAACTCAACAAGTTTATCATGCTGCACATCTTGGGTCAGCAAGCCTTTCTTCAGAACGGTCAGTAATTGAGAGGTTACACTGTCTAAATAGTCCCAAACATGATTTCGAGGTTGGTAATCCGCATAAATATTCAAATAGAATTTTACTAGCCGATGAAGACAATCCAAAGCCATTGATCGATGGTTCTTGTCCTGTATGATAATTGATAAATCAGAATTATTCTAAAAAGCATTCCAAAGGAAGAACATTAAGTTGCAGAGATCAGAAAAATTGAAAATAATTTTCAGTGATGAAATATTATGATATTATCACATGAATTTATGTTTGTGATCATATCACATGTTTACAGAAACATCACCTTGAGATACTTATACAGGATCTCCATATGCTGGGAAAAATTAGAGTTGAATGCATTGGCATCACCAAGACAAAGTAGAAGGGTAACAAGTGGAAAACCAACCTGGAATAAAGGTTCAGCATCATATATTAACAATGTTATACACCAAAATAATGAGAGAGAGAGTAAGGAGCTTGTTGCTTTGTTCACACATCACTAAAGCTTAACATGCTCAACTTTACAAATAACTTTTACATTATTTCATCCCTATGACATTAAAATCCTTGTTATCTCCAATTAAGTGTGCAATAAGTTTGAAGCGAGCTGTGGTCCTACTGTAAGCAGGCAAGTAACTATGGCCCTGTTTGGCAGAGCTGGTTACCAGTAGCTCTAGGAAATCCTGGATCTGGAGCTGCAGGCATGCTAAGTGCATTTACACGACTCATTTTGTTTATATTTTAGATTAAATAAAAAAAATTAAACCACTTCAATTTAGTCTACAAACTACAGATCCAGCATAGATCTCAGAGCTAGAGCTGTGCCAAATGGGCCCTATATAACATAGCCAGCTTTATTTCATCAAATACTTGATCAGATAACCCTAAGTATGAAGCATGGTTGAAATATTGGGTCCCTAGGTACGAAATTAAATGTTTCAGGAAGTGCTTAGGATGATGCAAGGAATTTTATCACCTATCCAACATAAAGACATACACAATATGAAGGGTCAAAAACTTATAGTGTTGGATTACTTGAAACTTGTGCAAAATAAATTAGAAAAGGGCCTGATTTAAGCAAAAGAAGAGACTAATAAAGGACCATTTTCAGAGCCACCCAAAGAGAATGACAGGCACCACACTATAGCAAAACTAATGCATACTGTTTGTACAGATGCAATATCAATTACATAACTAAAATATCATTGCATCAACTTACAGCAACATGCTTGCTCTGCTTATCCATCCAATACATGAGCTGGACTCTTATTCGTGCAACAGCGTCATACCAAAGTGACAATGCAGGTTCGACACCAAGTGGAGGCCAATGATCTTTTCCACCCTCCGCAAGTGGGGCAAGTATACTTGAGAGCATGTTGCACAAAGCATGTTGCAATTCACTCTTTCTTTTGTTGGGAGGACGATTTAGAGGATTTGCTTTTGCAATAAAGGATACAGAAGCATTTAGCCCACCTCTCTCTTCACCTGAAAAGGTAATGAGCTTCAGGAATCAAAATGTTGTCTATACCGCTAGCCATAAGTTTGAAATGCACAATTCAAGCGTGCCCACATGGCCATTTTATCGACCAAACATTAATTTGCAGATGAGAAAATGAACAGGTCACAAATATTCTTGGTGTTCTTATATAAACAATAACTTATTATAATACAAATTATGGCTGCACAAGTTCTAGATCCAGTGTACATAAAAAGAAGCATAGGTGGTTGGGTGCATCTAAGTAAACCACAACATCAATCATGAACATAATTCTTCAAACAGTTTGGTCCAGTCGTGCCTTTCATCCTTACCAATATCCTATCAACAAATACAAATATTGAAAATTTGAAACTATAAAACACCGGAGAAGTTTTTGCATATCATACCCCCAATTTAAGGTAGCGCATCCCGTTGATTATGCTGAGTGTCTCGCTTCTAAGAGCAAGTGAATGTGAATCAATACGCCGCACATTAAGCTCTATGAAAAACCTTTCTGTCACAGAACTGAACCTGTAAGAATAAAATATCATAGGTCTCAGCAACTTATACACGATGCAACAGATTCAAGTGATATTTTCAGTTATATAGACATCTCCCTCCCCCTTTACCCATAGAAGTCAATAATGTAAGAAGTATACCTTATGCGTGATAAAGTTCCTAAAAGCTGTGCAACAAGATCTAAGAGTAGACCTCGCAAATCAACCAATGAAGGATACTCTACTTGGCTCACAACCCTGAAGAAAGTATAGAAGGCAGGAGGCAAAATTAGCTTCCACAAGTATATAAGTTGGTGCTGCAATTAAAAAGGAAAGGAAAGCAAACACAATGACAGGACTCAGAAAATAGGCGAATGCCATTGAAATAACAGGTGAATGTCATTGAAACAAGACAGCAATCATTTATTGAATTAACATTTTTTTAATGAAATGCCAGAATAAAATCGGCCACAAATACAAACTGTTATACTAGATTTGTGATACTTTTACCATACAAGAAACATGTTAGGAAAGGCAGTTAAACCTTACCTGTCTGCATTAATTAGCCAATCAAATACGAAACTTTCTAAGCCAATCCAAAGTTTCTCTAGACAAATTAGAAAGTGCAAGATGTCAGTCAACTACTTCGAAAAGTAACTCTGCAAAGAACTTAAAGAAGCAAAAAAGGGGAAAAGTAACAACCTGTTATTCCCTCTTGCGGACAATACTCAGCAAACCGAATGCAGGCTGAACAGAATATGCACTCAACAGCAAGCTGAGTAAGGGCAAAAGAAACTATGAAAATTGGTAACAAGAGGATGCAATTACTTATAACAACTAAGCAGCACGGATACGGATACGTGTATCGGTATCGGACGGATACGGATACGCGGATACGCCATTTTTTGAGGAAACCTGATACGTGGATACATTTTATTATTTTTTATAAAAAAATAATAAAGGACATTAAAATTATTGGCAGCGTATGTATGGATGCTCTCTGGAGACTACTCCAATCATTTCACAGCTTCTAGTTGCTACTTCTACTGTCTTTGGCGGGCAGTTGGAGAGGGTATTTTGGCATATAAATGTACAAAGACGCCTTCCCTGCTGTGCTGTGCTTATTGGGCCCAAGATCAGATTTTTGAATCTTCTTTCTCTCCCCCAACATTCTTCCCCACACGGTGCCCCTTCAATCAGACGTATGCGCGAGTGCGCTCCTGCTGGCCTGCTCCTCGCAGCTCCTCCTCCACCGGCGCCATGCCTTCCTCCTCCCACGCCGGTGACCGAGGTCCCTCGGCGCAGGCGGCCGAGCGACCATGGCTGGCTGCGCCCTACTCCACCCCAAGCGCGGCGGGCAGGCGGCCCGCCCGTCGCGGATGCAGCACGCGGACCTCGCCAACAGCAGAGCTCGCCTAACGCTGGTGCGGCACGGCGCAGGGCAAGGGGCAGCCAGCCCGCCAGAATCTGATGCGGACGGACTCGCTAACGCAAAGGGCGCGCGCGGGTGGGCGTAGTAGCCCACCCAAAGGCGTGTGGGATAGGCCATAGTATATCGCAGGTCGGTGGTGGGTGGGCTAGGCCAGATCGCAAACGCCTAAACAGCTTGGATACGTGATCACCACGATCGAATTTAGTTTTATTTATTTTTTGCGATACTTCACGGATATGTATCTGCCACAGATCCATCAAGCGTATCCATATCGGATACGTATCCGATCTGATATCGTGGCCAACCTCACGTATCCGTGTAACGTAGTATAACAATGAAAAGTAATTCCACCGACTACTTGCAGCTATGCTATAATTTACAAAGACGCTGTTGTCCGGTGTTGTTTATTAATATACAAATGACAGCAGGAAATAAAGTGGTCCTTGTTACAAAAATAAATGGTTAATAGATAACAAACCTTCTTTTGGTATGTTGATGCATCGTGAGCACCTTTTGGGGATTCACTGCCAACCAATTATGAACAAATTTCAGTAAAAGGGAAAGGATGGCAAAGAGCTCAATGCTAAATAATTCAAACCTAATAATATTGTAAGGGTGGAGTTTTTAACATAGTTTAATCAGCATACCTTTCTCTCCACCGAAGAAGAGCTTCCAAAAGAGGTAGAGGTGTGTGTCTAGCAACCATGGCAAGAGAATCCAATACTTGCTCATAACTAGGATCAGATGGCCGGAGGTATTGCCCATCCTGTCATTCTCAAAATTAGAACAGAACTGGATATAGTTTGTGTTTTACTTAAAATGCTGTACCCAATAACAGACCAACTATAATTTGGCATCATGACCATATGGTTGGTAACTACATGCGTAGAGGAAACAGTACTACCTTGAGCTACCCAACTACATATGTAAGTTATGTCTAGATTAAGGTTCTACCCATCATGCAATCTTGATCCCCTTCCTGCTATATGAAAAAGGTGTATAACCTCCCTAAATGAATCAAGCACATCTTGTATGTAACTAGGATACAATGCCTATAAAGGATGTACATATCAAGGTCAGTATTTTATTAAGCTTTTCCAGAAGGAAACAACCTAACTAGCTCGGCATGGCCTATTAAGGGACAATTTATCAACTTAAGTCTTCTACCACCAAATTATAACTGAGCCTATAAACTCTAAAGAACAACAAAGCATTTTAGTCCCAGGCAAGCTTAGGTAGGCTCGAGATGAAACCCAACATGAGCCACTAAAGCTATGATCAAATAAACATAAAGCATGTCAACAAAATTTTAAGACCTCTAATCGAACACCAGTTGACAAGAATACTAATATTAGACAGAGACTTAACACATTTTGGGGAAACTTTCAACGGAAGCTACAAATAAGTTTTTTTCCCATTATTATTGTTGGGGACCGGCGCAAAATAGCTAAAGGTAAAGAAGAAAGTATTTACAGTATGCTTGTGGCAAGGTTGACCGCGGTGTGGTATCTTTGGTAAGAAGTTTAGTGCAGATGATGAGGAACTGTTACAGGTGAACTCGAGGTGCATCTTGTGAGCAACTATTGCCTTCTGCTGTGAGGAGTAAGGACAGCAGCACATTGATTCGGAGTGTAGGTTATTCACTCCAGTGCCACAGGCGTTTTGTGTTTTTTTTTTATAACAGTACCACAGGTGTTGGTTGTCTTGACAAACCAAAGCATCATACCAATGAAAAAGAATGAAGGGACAAGCATCTCAGTAGAGTGATTCCAATTTGCAGCTGTGTGTTGGATCATGTTGTGACAGGCCAAATTATGGAGAACTTTACATTGTTACAGGAGTTGAAAGAAACAATATCATGCCAAGAGAATCACATCCCAATTGTTAGTGTTGTGTGGCATCAATGTCTGCAGATACTGTTGGTAGGGCATGAATAATGCCCGCAGTGTATGCAATATACATGAGGCGGCAGAAATGGAACGATTGTAGAGTAGCACTTGACATGCAAGGGAGCAGAGAGTAACATGCATGATATGGAATTCGCGAGTGCAGGACAAAGGACTGGAGAAGGAAGAAGTTAGCCAGAAATCCCTGAATGGTGGGAAGCCTTGCCACAACAGTCGGTAATAGTAATGGTAGCGCCGCGATCTCGAATCCAACCGATGGCCATGATGCCTTGTCACCTAATTGCCAGGTGAGCCTCTTCTGAACAGCGGAGTGGCAACGCCCAGAGGAGACCGCATGGGGTGGGAAATGGAATCGTGGAATCATCCATAATCGAAGTGGGGAGAGGGAGCAGCTGACCTGTGCCTGGGCGGTCTCGATGCGGCGGCGGGCGAGCGGGAGGAAGCGGGCGAGGAGGGAATCGACGATCTGCTTGGCTGCGCCGCCAGCGCCCATGTCGGACGTCGAGGCCGCCGCGCTGGGCGGCGTGGGGGGCAGCGGCGGGGGGTAAGAGACCCCCGCTGCCGCGGCCGCCGCGGCAGCGGAGAGATGGTGGGAGGAGCGCGGGGTAGCCAGCTTGAGATCGCGGGGAAACCGACCCAGCTAGGCGGCGATGCGGAGGCGGCCCCCGCCTCGGTCTGCCTTGTGCCCTGCCCTCTCCGAAGGTACAGACTAGACAGATGGGGCCATTGGAGGCGGTGGAGGTCCTCAGACTCGACTGGTTTCTGTATTCTCCTTTTTTTTCGGTTTGGGTCAGGATCAGGATTAGGAGCCTTTTAACGTGTGCCATTATAAAACTGTATATTATCGAAAAAACGAAAAGTTCACCGGTATCCATAAAATTTTCTTTACCTATATACCACATCCGTCCATTTTACTTTTAACAATAGCTAACGGCTAACGGAAATGACTTTTTTACTCTTAGTTGTGGTATTCATCAAATTTCCTCTGTTTTCCTCTGGTGCTACTGCCGTGTTGTAAAAAACTTCACTTTTCCTCTATACCACTATAATAACCTATGTGTGTGCACATAAAAATTCAAATAAATATAAAATCAACAATTACGATAACCAATAAATATAAACTCTTGACAATTGCGACAACCAATATATATAAATTACACAATTACAAGAACCAATAAATATAACCGTTGCGACAATTCCAATAAATAAAAATTCGACAATTGCGACAACCAGAATACATTCAGACATAAACGAGTTCTAAAATTATCATCCACATACACTTAGTGACCGGACGCTGGAGGGTTGCGTCCGGTCCTGCTGACGTGGCAGCGCACAGGGGAGACGTCGTGTGACCAGACGCTGGGTGAGTCCGATCGAGCATGACCGGACGCGTCCGGTCGTGATTTCTCGCTTCTGGATGCTTACTGGAAACAACCGGACGCTGAGGTCCTGCGTCCGATCACTTCGCAACAGCGCGTCCGGTCATCACTTAACTGTTGGGATCGAGCGCTCAGTATTTGAAGAGAGGGGACATGTGGCGTGCATCACACGATCGGACGTTAGGGTCCTGCGTCCGGTCAATCTGATCGGTGCGTCCGGTCAATCTGATCGGTACGTCCGGTCGGCCCGTGTTCAGTGCAGTGAGGAGCCCAACGGCTCTATTTTGTGGGGCCTCTATTTAAGCCCAATGACCGGCTCAAGCTCACTCTCTTGGCCATTTGCATTGATCTAGCAACCTTGTGAGCTTAGTCAAAGCCCTTCCACTTATCTCCATCATTGATTCATTATCTTTGTAAGATTGGGAGAGAATCCAAGTGCATTGCTTGAGTATTTACATCTAGAGGCACTTAGTGTTCGTGTTTCGCTACGGGATTCGCTTGTTACTCTTGGTGGTTGCCGCCACCTAGATGGCTTGGAGCAGCGAGAATCGTCGAGCGGAGGGTGGTGATTGTCTCTGGCTCCGATCATAGTGATTGTGAGGGGTTCTTGACATTTCCCCGGTGGAGAGTCAAAAGATACTCTAGTGAATTACTCATGACTTGTGTGATCCTCATCTTGTGTTGGTTGTGCGGCACCCTATTGAGGGTTTGGTGTGTGATGCCAATTAGCGCGTGAACCTCCAAGTGAGTGAATCGCCACAACGAGGAGTAGCTTGCCGGCAAGCAAGTGAACCTCGGTAAAAAATCATTGTGTTCATCATTTGATTCCGAGGTGATTGGTCTTCATTGATATTGATTCTTGTGATTGATTGGTTCACTCCTCGATACGACGATATAACTATCTTGCTCTCTCTCTTTATATTACCGCAAACTAGTTATCAAGCTCTTTAGTGTGGTTAGTTGTGAGAGCTTGTTAGTTTAGTTAGTGTGCCTCTTTAGTTAACATTTGAGAGCACACTAATTTAGTGTAGTGACATAGCTATTGTGTGGATAGAAACTATATAAACTAGAATTGTGGTAGGTGGCTTGCATTTTTAGTAGGCTAGCGCAACACTCGCTTCACCTAATAATTGTCTAACCGATTTGTTAAGTGTTGTTGTAGAAAATTTTAATAGGCTATTCACCCCCCCCTCTAGCCATTAGGACCTTTCATCGCCTATTATCGATGCATGAATTCTCCACTTACAACCATCTACCAATCATGTGCAGTATACCCGATACCTCCTTGGTTCACTCTTTTCAATGTTATACTCAAATTCATTCTTGATAGCATGTGTTGCAAGAGCCAACTTAAATTCATGCATGTTTGGATAGATGATCCCTTCTTCCATAGGAGGGTCATCTTTGTTGTATGCAACATCAGGGATGTGAGAAGGCACTCTATCCTTAACAATCTCATCTACCTCAGCATCCATATCGAAGTCAGACATAGAATCAGATTCAGAGTTTGAACCTGGATCATAATCTTCATCCATTTTCTCAGTTGTGTCAACATTTGCATGAGAAGCAGGTGCTATGTCAATATATAAACCCACCTCATTAACACCCACATATTCATTCTCTGGTTCAAGATTCATAAGATAATTATCCTCAGCCTGTACCATGTCATTATCTGGTTCTGTAGCAGTCCCAGTTTGAGTTCCTTTGCTAGGTTCTACATAGCTAGGGGCTGACATTGATGGGGTGCATGGGATGTCAACATTGTCCCATAGTGGATTTTCTGGTGGATCAGCATCAGATTTATGATATGCAATTGACATGTAACAATACTTGGAGCTCATATGTTTCGCGAACATATGCATTAAGTCTTGGTCTGAATGAATTTGTATGTTGGACTTGCTGTCAGCACAGAAATAGAACATCTTCACTACATCACCATACCCGCAAGGAAACTCATTCACAATTACAGCAACAAGATCTTTAAAATTTGTGGTGTCTGAATCAACAACTTTGTTAATACCATACCATGGTCCTGGCATAGTTGGACTAATTGTCTTGATTTTTAGATTGAAACTGGTATCGATGTCATTCCTATAGATGAACAAATACATATCTACATAGTTTAATCCAATCCTAACCACACCAAACATGGCACTGATGTTCATCAATTAAAGCAAGGAACGAGAACTCACCCATCTGGAAGCCAAGCTGGTCCCACGTCCACCATCCTTTCTAAAAATCCTCAACAAATCAGCACGAGATGGGACTCCTACAGCCTCAGGCGATCTGGTTCGCGCCTGTAGCCTCCCCGGTAGCGCCTGAAGGCTCCCCGCGCGTGGGCCCTATGGCCTCTACGATGCCTGCCCGCCCCGTTCGTGAGAGCCCAGCGCGCGCCCCGACCCCGACCATGCGAAGTCACACCCAACCCGTCCCTTGCGTGCGTGAGACATAGGGGACATGCCACCCTCCTTCCTCCGCACGAGATACAGTGGCCGCCTACTCTTCCACGCCCACCCGCCGCCTCCCTCAGAGCCTCTTTAGGGTTTGGCTTAAGGTGGAGAGAGAACTCGATAACGAAGCAGAGAAAGAGTGGGGAATGACTAGAGAGAGTGATGGGCAATAGAGTAATTTTAGGTCTAGTTAGGAGCCAGCTCTGTTAGAATCAAACGGTTAAGTGACGGAAGTGGCACCTGGGGAAAGAAAATTTCATGCATGGGTACTGAGAAACTTTTCAAAATTTCAATGGTACATGGGTCATTTGGATCTTTTATAATGGCACACAGGTAAAAGGCTCTAGGATTAGTAACTGCCCCTGCCCAACCATCATCTAGCCCTTGATTTCATTCGTTCAGAGCCTAGAGCTCTAGAGTCCAACCCAACCCTTAACAAAAAAAATTACACCTATATACTCTCTCTGGTCTTTTACATGTCACACTAGGTTTGTCCTCCCTATGTCATGTGAGATTCATGTCTCAACGACACATCCGGCGAGTTGGCACTATGGCGTTCGACGTTGTCTCAGTGTAGTTTTCACACTTGGTGGTTTTCTGGGCCTAGAATTCTAGTTGATACTTGCGAAGTCTAAAATATCAAACTAACTAACTACTAACAAATCTTTCTCTATTGTGGGCATTTCATTTATCACCAAAACATCAGCAAAAGACATGCCTAACCAATATATAACAAGCCTACTACAACCCAACTAGCAAAAAAACTTACATGAAGATCGCAACGCACCTAATAGAGCTAGCGCAATGTTGTACAAATGTGATCGGTTGCTTGGACAAACCCAAAACTACATAAACTAGCTCAAGCTAAAGAGAAACCTCTTTCTAGGCCATTTGAACTCTCCCTCTTTGTGAGGATTGTTTGATTCTTGTGAGATCGAAAGAATTGAGTTGAGAGATTGGGTGATCTAAAGAGAAATAAAACAATCCTACCCTTGAGCACTTGCAGATCTTATCAAGCATTTGGTGAAGTGTTTGTTAGTCTTAGAGGTGGAGCCTCCTGGACAACAAGGAGTTACTCGGTGAGCTCGAGCTCCTAAGCTTATGTTAAGCCATACGAAGTTTGTGAAAGTTCTAATTTCATCTCCGCAAGGGAAGAAATCAAATAGCGAAGTGGCGAAAGCGGTTGAAAGAAATCTGTCTCCCTTTGGATCGGAGCTCCTCAATGGAGACGTAGAATTCATGAAGGTGAATCCAAAATTTGTTAAATAAATCAGGTTTATCCTTTGCTTGTTCTTATTGTTCTTCATTGTTTCAACATGATCTACTTGTTGTGAAGCATTTAGTCAAAACCATCTTGTGGAACTTGCTCACCATAATCCCCTATACATGTAGTAAATGTAGATCTAAATTCCATTGGTTGAATTGGTAGATCGATTAGGTTCTTCACTCACAAAGTCAGAATTCCACGTCATGGTTGGAATTTCTGATCAAGGTCAAAAATTCCGAGTAGGACTAGAATTCCTGATCACTATCATTTAATCGACTGTGAAGTTTGAAATTTCAAGTTTCCTATTCATCCCTCTAGGCGACATATCAATCATTTCATTACCCACAAATCCTCTTCTTTGAGTGTCGCTCTGATGCCTCACGTAGAAATTCTAAGCCTTATGAGACACTCCCCACACCCTCTCTTTTATGAGATTGATCCATAGTTGCAAAACTCAAGTGGCGAATTGAGTGAGATTCAAACCAACGAGCAATAGAGATTAAGCCATACCTTGAACACTTGTAGCAAATTAAGATACTGTGAAGCATTTGTTACTCTTGGAGATCATGTCTCCTAGATAGCCAGAAGCCTTTGGTGAGCACCAAGGTCGTGGAGTGTCGTGGGAAGTTTTGTGAGGGCTTTGCTCTTGTCCTCGAAAGAAAAAAATGCCAAACTGGTTGTTGAAAGAAACATGGTTAGAGCCTGACTGCGGGTGGTTGCTCATGGCTTCCTCAGAAAAGATGTAGGGTTTGAGTAGAGACTCAAACTTCGATGAACAGATCATTTTGTCTCCTTTTGTGCTTTACTTTGCTATATTTGTGTTTATCTTAATCTAGCAAAAGATTGAAGCTAGAGTTGAAAAGAGAAAATTTCAGTTTTGAGGTTTGCACAGCCATGAATGCATGATTAGTGCGGTTTGACTAGGAGAGACTATAATTTATTTATTTTTTGTCTTCAATCATTCGCTTGGTAGGTGTGTAACTCCTAGACTTGTTCAATATATCTTATTTTTAATAGTTTTCGTATTTTAACTTGTAGTTTTTTAGAAACACCTATCCAACACTCTTCATGTGACATCTTCGGTCCTTTTAGTGAGTCCAATGAGAGTGTTTTGTGACTCAGGCACACTTAGAATTCCTCATATTTCTCCAGTGCACTATAGGAGGGTTCCACTAGAGCTTTGTCACAGTGAACATGTTTGTGAGGCAAAGGGAATTCTCCGGTGCCCCACTAGAGAAGTCACCTTAATAACAATGGCAATTACTGACAATTGTGTTGGTGACCGACTGACCATTATATTTTCTTTAGTACAACTTCTGTGCATCAAAGGAGACTAACCAGTGCTCCCATTTCAACCCAATGAGTTTGTAAAGGTTAATATGTCTGGGGGCTATATATATTTGGTTCCCTAGCCATGTGAACCTCTTTTGGACATATGCAAAGCCTCGTACACATACCAGAGTTGAGCATCCACACGCATATTCTTGCTAAGTGTTTCGTATTTGGAGAGTGTAAGCTAGATTCTAGTGTTAAACTTTGAGGGAGTGATCAAGTGATGCTAGGTGTTCGTCTTGCAAGAGGTTTTGCTTGTTATTCTTGAAGGTTGCCGCCTCCTAAAGAGTTGGAGCTTGCGAACTCCGTAGAAGCACTATAAGGAAGATCGTGTAGGTGCTCCTGAGAAGAATTGTGAGGGGCTCTTTTGCTCAACCCGGACAGAGAAGGCGAGGAACATCCGTAGCAGAAAAGAGGGTATTGAGTAGTTATTTGGTTTTAACCATCTCAAAGATCAAGTGCTCAAGGTACCGAGACAACCTTGCAATTGTAGGGTTGGAAGCTTACTTCTAGTCGTTTACTTTCGTATATTTAAATTGATTACATGTCACCCTAGGATGAAAACCCACTACATAGGAAAGTAGTATATCAGTGGTCTCTTGCAGTTTTGATTTAATTTTCCTAGCGTCTTTTGTTTTTAGTGGTCACCATCTCTTCATACACTTTAGGAGGTTCCTTGTATCCTACTAAAACCCTAAGGGGTGGTTTGCACTGATGGAAGGAAAAATGTTTCGAGTTGCTTGCATCGCGTATGTGGCCTTTGGTGAATGATGTTGCTGGTGTTTACACCAAAATTTGGGAAGAAGAACGTGGGAACTCGAAGCTTATAGGATTGTGTCACCAAGGAATCGATTAGATGTGAATCGGTATCAGCTGATTTAGATGCGATGTCAGAATCGGCTATTTTATAGATGACGTCAGCAGACGACGTTAATGGGCTATGCTTGAATAGCGCTAGGAAGATATGTCAGACTCTACAAATAAGAAAAATTAGGGTCTAAATTATTATTAAGTTATGAAGTTTTTTTATTCCAAGAATTATAATGAGTCGTATTTGAGTAGGATTCATATTTTGGTTTCGGGTATAAATATTATACCATGGTTATTGTACAGGGAAACGAACACTTAATCAATGCAATCTTTTTAGCTTTTGTCATCGCATTAGGAGTAGGAGTACTATAGATCTCGGCGAGTTCTTCAGCAAACAGGGATGCATCGACTGATCGACCTCCAGCTTGCTTGTGAGTACCGTCACGACTTATATTATGCTTGTAAAGCTGCATTAGCTGATTGATCTTTTATGAGCCATAATATAAGTTAGTTATCGATCTGTATCGTAGTTTGTAGGGCTGCATCAGCTGATTGATCTCTTACGAATCATAATATAGATCAAAGTTATCAATCTTGTGTTAAATAACTTGTTGTTTAATACAATATCACCAGTTATCAAATCTACTAAGATTAGTAAGATTTTTCTTATTGTTTTTGGTTGATTCACCGGTTATCAATCTTGTTATAATTAATGTTTTATTAATTATAACAAAATCACCCGATTGAGATAAAGATAGATCGGCGTTATATCATCTTAATTGGTCGTCCTTTGATCTGGTCACGCTTCAAATCTTATAATTGATGGCTTAATTCCGCTAGATTGGCTGTTTTATTTCTATTCCAATCAAACATAGTATGCATCCGAAGACATGTTTCAATCTTGAATAAACTCACTAGTTAATGAGATCTAATCTAATGACACTACCGTACCTGCATCGATCCGATCGAACCTCACTGGTAAGACTTCAGATTAGAAATTATCGATTAGTGGCCTTGTTCATGACCAAGATATGCACTCTGTTTGTTTGCTATGACTGCATCGGCTATTTTAGCCGATTTGCCTATACTCTCACACATATAGCATGTTTTCATGAATCTGTAAATATATAGATGGTTTTATAGATTCTTTGGCTTTAGTTTGATATCATTATCATAGCTGCATTGATCCGATCGAACCTCACTGTTGATGATAATAGATTAGATTCAAACTGTTTGTAGATTCATTTATATTAGACAGTCGATTTGTTCGCATGTTATACTCTTTTCATCAAACTTATCAGCTCGACGCTTTATATCGATCATGTTCTATTTAGCCGATGATGCTTTCTGATGTTCCATGAGCATCGGTTATTTTGATTTATATCATTATTATTTAATATTAGCTAATAATCCTTGATTTAAAGATCTTTATTTCATGGATACGTCGGATATCAACTATTTAGTCGATAGCCTTATTGAATCGGCTATCTAGCCATACATTTGAAACTGTCTGGTGCAACACTGACATGTTCCACTTTAAATTACTGATAAGATTTTCTCTCCTCGTCAATTGCAGGTCAAATTGACTGGCACGTCGCTGGGTTTTTAGAATTGGCTAGTTCTGTGTTGAAGCCAAACAGATCTCTGGTCTTGTTTTATTCAGATCATCCGGCTTGCTGTGTGTTGATCATATCGCCATATTTTTGTGTCAATAGCTGGTGATCAACTGGATGAATGCCGCATTGGCACAGATGTCTTCCATGCTAATGCTACAGAGGTAAGGACATGGACACGAACTCAAATGAACATTTCAACACAATGTTCAAATGTGGTAGTGGTTGAAGGGGCATCAGACAAGGAAGAGGCAGCTAAATTTAAATAAAAATAAAGATAAGCAAACAACAAGAAAAAATAATAAAGCAACAAATCATTTTGCAAGCACGACGTATAGTAGCTAAACATGTGAATGAAAGAGATAAAATAAAATAGACCTGTTCGCAGTCAATGCAGGTAGATTGGGCTAGGCCGATTGCGGGAGTAGCGGTGCTGGGCCAGATGGAGAATATTCAAGGCGTTTGTCACTCTGTCTGCCTCTCGCCGTCTTGGGGGAAGAAAAAGGGCAACCCACATGCAGTAGTACTGCTACGGGACGAGGCGGGCACAGAAAGAAATTAATGGGAGCATGCAGGCTTTTGAGAGGCCTAAGGTGGGTTTACTACTGTCTCATCCAATGACTGTCATCAGTGTCTGGACTGCACGCACGCTGCCCTAATTCCGAATCTCTCTCCCCTCTCCTATCTCTATCTCTCTCTGTGCGTGCTTGTAGTTGCAGTGCATGCTAATCTCAGCCACACCACACCTGCTAATCCTCATCTGATTGATAGACCATAGCTGCTGGTGGTGTTGGATGAGGAGGTTGAGCTGCTTCTACAATCTACAGAGTGCGGACAAAGACGACGCCGATCCAAACTCCATTTCCATCCCGCTCTTCGGGGATGGTTGATCAGGGAAATAAAGTTTAGAGGTGTTACATCGGATATCATATCTATTATCACATCCGGTGTTCGGATATTAATAATAAAACTAATTACAGAAGCCATGACTAATTCGTGAGATGAATCTATTAAGTCTAATCAATCCATCATTAATACATGTTACTATAGCACCATATTATCAAATCATGGACTAATTAGGCTTAATAGATTCATCTCACAAATTAGTCTCAATCTGTATAATTAGTTTTATCATTAGTCTATGTTTAATACTTCAAATAGTGTCAAACATGTTTACGGTAGTCGATGTGACAGGGACTAAATTTTAGGAGGTGGGAACCAAACACCATACACCCCCTTCACTGGGACTGACTGGGTCTGGGTGGTCGTTGCTGCTGCATTGGCATGGCTGTTGCTCAATCAATCAAAGCTAGTAGTGTAGTCGCCTTTCCTTCGTCGTCTACCTCTCAGCTCACAATGGTCATCATGGCTATCCATCCTTAGCCCGTGACCATGAGCAGCATTTAAAGTCCTCCCCTCCCCTCTACCATTCCTTTCCATCTTGCCTCCTCTGTTAGCCCCCCAACCAAGAGTCCAAGACCAACCATCGGCTCGTGGTCGCGGGGCGTTGCCGTTGCCAGCCTCGTTCGCTTTCCTTTCCAGAGCTCTGGAGCTCCCTCCCTGTCGGTGTTTGGAGTTGCCACCAATAAGTAAATTTCTAATATTACGCGTCTAGCTCGGATGGTGTGCTAAGAGGACACGAGATCTATACTGGTTCAGGCAGAATGTCCCTATGTCCTGTTCATTGTTGTCGCTCATGTTACTAGCACTGAAAGTTTGTAGTATGGGTTACAAACAGGCGAGAGAGGGACATGTTCCAAGTCTCGAATGGAAAGGGTGAACGGGTGCCGAGAACTCGGTTGCTGCTCGGTTGTATGTTCGGGGTTCGATGAGTTGATTGGATTCGAGTCTCCTGTGGTGTGTTGCGATGAGTTTCGATGCCCCCTGTGGGATTCTCTGCTTTCCCTTTTATAGGCCAAGAGAAAGCATGGGTTATAGTGGAGGAAGAGAAGAGAAAGAGAGGAAGAAGTCCTTTAGGATCGCTGGGTCCATCTTCTCTATGTGGGTCCCACTGACCCTGTAGATGTCAACATGGATAGCTTCTTATCGCGGCCCTGTCCATCACTGACGCCATGCGCAAGCGTCATCTACCGGTCATGGCGCTCCACTCCGTCCTGGCAGACGTCATGGTGAACTGATGCGCCCATCAGTGTTCGTATGGGGGTTAGGTAGAATAGCACAGGTACGCCTGATGCTGTTCCTGACGTGAACCCATAGGTATGGCCCATTAAGGGTCACGAGACACATCAAGGCATGCCAGTCTCATCCCTGGTGTTAGAACTTTGACCTAGGCCCATACACTTGGACCTAGAGTGGTTGGCGGCGGTATTGGTCTCCGTCGGGTGAGACGGAATCCCCGGCCTCGGGGTTGGGCGAGGCAGAGTTCCTCCCCAGAGGTCGGACGAGGAGGAGCGCAAACCCAAGGCTCAAGCGAGGCAGAGCCCAAACCCAAGGGTCAGGCGAGGTGGAGCCAGCCCTTAGAGGCCGAGCAAGGCCGATCCCATGGCCTTGGTGTTGGGTGAGGCGGAGCCCGCCCCTAGAGGTCAGGCGAGACAGAGTCCACCCTCAAGGGTCAGGCAAGGCAGAGCCTGTGACCTCAGTGTCAGGTGAGGCAGCTCACCCTCAGGGGTCGAGCGAGGCGGAGCTCACAACCTCGGTGTTGGGCGAGGCGGAGCCCGCCCCTAGAGGTTGGGCGAGATGAAGTCCGCCCTTAGGGGTTGGGCGAGGCGGACCCCGTGGCCTCGGTGTCGGGTGAGGCGGAGCAAACCCTCAGGGGTCGGGCGAGGCGGAGCCCACGACCTCAGTGTCGGGCGAGGCGGAGCCCATGGCCTCAGTGTCGGGCGAGGCGAAGCCACCCTCAGGTGTCGGGCGAGGCGGAGCCTACAGTCTTAGTGTCGGGCGAGGCAGAGCCAACCCTCAGGGGTCGGGCGAGGCGGAGCCCGTGGCCTCGGTGTTGGGCGAGGCGAAGCCAACCCTCAGGGGTCGGGCGAGGTGGAGTTTGCGCACCTAGGGGTCGGTTGGAGCTGTAGTTGCGCTCTTGACTGCTCAGACGAATCAATATTGATGGTTATTAGCTCCTCCTCTTCGGGTATCCTAGTATTGATCCTCGACAGTAGCCCCCAAGCCTGCGGAGGAGTAGAATACTCCTTCGGAGGCTTTTCCAAATGGGAGGACTCTGAGGGCCTTGGCCTTCTATTGTCACCCATGGTGTGACCTGGGGACGGTGATTCCCTTTCCTTGAGTCCCTTCCTGTAGCAAGGGCCTGGTTGAGGATCGGTTTGTCTTTGCGATTGTCTGTCCTCAAGTGTTTTTTCGATAAAAATAGAGGGACTGAGCCATGCCATGATTTTCCTTTAAGGACAAATCATGGCACCTGGTGAACTGTTAATGGGCTAGTCTGAGTAGGGCCCCCGGTATCTCGTTCGTGGGGATCCGGCTTGGGTCAGCTTGGCGACTGACCCCAGATTCTTAGCAGTCAATCCATATAGTTCTTGGGTCCGTTCGACTGGTCTCGAGGGCTAAGTACCTTTCTTAGAAGAAAAACCATGGAACGTAACCGGCCGAGACTCGATCGTGGGTCGAGATGCCCATGACGCTACTGCGACCGGGTACTGGTCGCTAGTCAGGGCCCATCTCTTTCTACCTCTCACCCTAAAGGTGCCTAGAGTGGTTGTCGAGCTCATCGATGGGCCAACCTACGAACTCCTAGGACTAGCCGGGCCATAGAGGTGCTTCTAGATCTGTATTCCTCATACCCATGATGAGTCATGGCCCATCCAGAGAGGCAAAACGTCTAGCGAGTTTTTTGAGGGAACGGACAGAGATTGTGTGCGCATGTTCCATGGTGGGACATTGTGGCAGATCATGGCAGGCGCGAAGATCTAGGTGGGCAGTTGGTTTCCTCACATCCGTTGCCCCTATAAAACCAAAGGGTTTGCCCCTAGGGTTCCATATCTTGCATCCTTGCCTCCGTAGCCACGACCGCCGCCACCAATCGCCTAGGGTTCCCTGTCTCTGCATCCCCACCGCCGTTGAGCCCACATCCAACCGTCCCCATCTCCAATCGATCCGTGGTGCCGTTCTGACATCACCTTCCAGCGTATGGAGGGCATCGTCCATCGTAGTCTTCTCCACGCGTGGACCTCGGCTGAGGAGTGGCTACTGCCTGGCGAGGAGGATCTGCCATCACCGCCTGATGGCTACATAGTGTTGTTTGCCCACTTCCATGAGTGTGGGTTCACGACCCCTGCCCATAGATTTCTCCAGGGGCTGCTGCACTACTACAAGATCAAGCTGTAGCATCTCAACCCCAACGGGATCCAGCACATGGCAGCGTTCATCGCCCTATGCGAGGGATTTCTGGGGATTAGCCCCCACTTTGATCTATGGAGGTACTTCGCCATCACCCTCTAAAAGAAGAGGGAGAAGAGCAGCAGTCAGGAGCTAAACATGCCGATGGGGTACGCTGGCATCTAATTTCAGAACAATCGGGTCGGCGAGTACCCACCGATACGGCTGTCGACGTCCAACAAGGGGTGGCATTCGTAGTGGTACTACCTCAAGAACGACGCCGCTGTCCCTCTATCGGAGTTTATCGGACGCCTGATCGAAGAGGCTCCGGAGTCATGGAGGAAGTGGGGCATTCCGAAGAAGGACAAGAAGAAGATCTGGGACCACATCGCCGCCATGCACATCCTAAAGGAGAGCCGCCTAAAGGGGTTGAGCATCATCGGAGCCTACCACGCAAGGAGGGTGGCGCCGTTGATGATGAGCGTGCTCTCGCTGTTGGCGATGGTGCCCGAGGCGTCATTCGATGGAATGGCGCTTGCCGAGGGAGCGCTCCCCCACTCCGAGGTCATGCAACGCATTAAGGAGGTGATGGAGCCTTCACGGGATGACGCGGGTACCCCCCTTGATTTTGTCTACCCGGTGCCGGGACGTCCTCCGATGCGGCAGGAACCAGGCCATGTCATCTTCGTAAGTTTCCCCTTCTCATACCTCCTCTTCAATTGATTTCCCGACCTCTTGATACTAACTTTGAGAGGGACGAGACCAGTCGAGGGACCTCATCTTCATAGATCACCTGGTGCCATTGCTAAGGGATTCGTCTGTGAGGGCGGTGAATCATGTCGAGGGCGAGTGGCTAAGGAAGGCAAAGGATGACAAGAGGAAGAAGAAGCAGCGGAAGCTGCAGGTGTGATAGCGAGAGGAGGACACTGACAGCGACAATGATGATGATGATGATGGAGACAACGACAAGGTGGTTGATGACATCGAGTGGGATGACCTAGAGAACGAGGATGTACTGATAGGTATCGGTTCGTCCTTGTAGGAGTTGGGACCCTTCCTGTTCCACAGAGGGGAGAGAACATCTGAGGAGCCAGCAGAGACAGGCCATACCGTCGGCCTGCCCTAGGAGCCAATAGGGGTGGGCAGTTCTGACACCGTGCTTGAGGTGCCAGCGGAGGCGGGTGGCTCTACCGTCGCGCCCCAAGATCCAAGGGGAGCGAGTCCCTTTGCCTAGGAGTAGGGGCCGGACTCGAAATGGCCTCGCCCTGACGAGGCGGAGCAGAGGTTGGGGGCTTCGCCCCTGTAGGGTCGAGATGGCGGACTAGAGGGGGGTGAATAGTCATTTCTAAAATTAATCGCGTCGGCTAACCGAAACAAGTGCGGAATTAAAACAATCGGTCTAGCTAAGACTACACCCCTCTATCTATGTTCTCTAGCACCTTGCAAAGATCCTAATTAAGCAACTAAGGTGCCGGGCTAGCTAGAGCTCACCTTACCAATTCTAGAAGCAAGGTCACACAAACCCATACCACTAGTACTTCAAGCAACGAGGGGGCTCCTACACATGCTAGTAAGCAAAAGCACAAAGCCACCTAAGCTCACTAGCAATGCTCAATAACAAGGCAACCAATGCCAAATTAGAGAGCCCAAATACTTAGCTACACAAACTAAGCAATGTGACTAACAAGGTTACACAAACCAAATTAGCCACACAAGAGAGCTACTTCTATGCTACACAAGCAAAAATGTAACTAGTGAGCTACACAAGCTAACTAATTACAAGAGCAACTACACAAGCACAATGTATATGAAAGTAATCACAAGCTTATGTAAGGGGATTAAAAACCAACGGGAAGAACAATGTTGATACGGTGATTTTCTCCCGAGGTTCACGTGCTTGCCAACACGCTACATCTGCGTTGTGTCGACCGCTCACTTGGTGGTTAGATGGCTAATTGGCATCACCTGCCAAGCCCTCACGTCGGGCACTGCAAGAACCTACCCTGAAAGTGAGGGTAGCTCAATGACACGCTCAACTAGAGTTGCTCTTCGCAGCTCCCACGGGGCGAGCACAATGCCCCTCACAAAGCTCTTCTCCGAAGCACCGCACAAGCTTCTTACAGGCTTCGATGGAGACCACCACCAAGCCGTCTAGGAGGTGGCAACCTCTAAGGGTAACAAGCACCACCGGCTTGCAAGATGACTATGGCAGAACCGCCTAATCTAATGCCTCCTAGGAGTATTTGTCTTCCATTCAACACTAAGTACTCAAGGGAGGACACCAAATTACGCAGTTCCGTCGAGCACACCCCAGGGAACAACCCAAAAATCCACATTTTTTCATCAGAATCATAAATGAGAGAATAAAACTTATAATATTTTAGCCATTTCTTATATCACTTTTCATGAAACATCAAAGTATAATATTTATTGTTGGGACAACGGAATGTAATCATGTTATCAGAGTTATGAACAATTTAATTAAACAGCGAAATATAAACATGTGATCAGAGTTACAACAGAAATAAATATCTATTCCTGACATGATGAAGCATTGATATATAAACTATGACAACAGCTTATAAAATTTCCATTTATAAAAACATTTAGTGAGAGTTATAAATAAAACTATGATCGCAGCGTAAAGGAATCCTCTCTGAGCCCATCAGGAGGAATCCACACACAAGAGTCAGCTCTAGCATCCGCCTGTCACCTACAACAAGGGGAAATAAAACCCTGAGTACTCAATTGTACTCAACAAGACTTACCCGACAGGAGGAAAGAAAAGACTCCAAGGATATGCAAGGCTATCTGGCTTGTGGGTTTATTGCATCTGTAGTAAGCAGTACTAAGCGTTCATCCTTATATTCAATTTTATTAGCAGTCAGCTTTAGTTCATTAACTAACCATTCTATGTAAGAACTTATGCTACTTTCAAGCAGGTGATAAGCAATCAGAATCATTTTACCATCTTTCATCTTCTAGTTATTACTACGGTACTAGATTGTAGACAAGTCATACCGGATCGCCCGGCGATTCGCGAGTCAATGTGCCCAGCTGGGTACCTTGAAACACACGCCTCGCTTGTACCCCAGGCACAAGCAAGATCGACCCACTACCTTCCTGTCACGGGGTCTAGTTCCCCGTCCAAACTTGGATTCCAAGCCCCCGCCCCTGAGTCCCGGACTCAGTGCGGTGCTTGGACCTCCACCCAAAAACCACCCTGAAAGTCGGTCTAGAAAGAGCCAGAACCCATGAAAAGAGAGTAACGAGTCTTTCATGCGCCCATACATAAGTTTGTGTTCAGGATAATAAGTCTGTGGTCTGCCTAGAACCTAATGCAACGACCGGTCCTTAACCGATACAGACAGGGAACGGTGTAACCAAGCTATGCCCCGTTGGCCGTAGGACACAGCCTCTTACACCGACCAATATCCAAACCATATCCCTGCAAGGCCTTCATTTATCATTCATATATATATTCCAAGTGGCATTGATATAGTAACAACAATAATATATTTCCTATCTCTCGTGAGTGACAGGCAATCACTCGATTTCTATCGGAGTCCTGTAGCATAGCAATCTACACGATCCTGGCATACTAGTAAGACTCATAGGATAAAGATATATATATGCAAGTGGGCTTCATTCAACTCCTTAAAACTTAATGCACAAATATAATTTAAAGTGTACAAAAGTAGGGGTTATGCACCGGGGCTTGTCTGAGTAAAATATAACCAAAAGTTAGCATTTCATCTGTGTCCTAATCCCTAGTACCATCTTTTCAACTACTCCATTTGATTTCATGATCCATCATCATTCCTATTATGATATGCAATGCAATGCAGAGATGATGCAATAGTTAATTAACAGGGCAACAACAACTCTTAACACAGGGTACATACTATGAACTAACAAGCTAGCGCTAATGACTACGTACTAATCTATGTATCAACATCGTCGAGAAAGGTGCCATTCCCCAACAAGTGTTTTAGTTATACAATTCCAAGGTGTTTCTTTATTTCATTCTATCGATTTAATCCTTATTCAAAATATGGCATCATTATCTATCTAGCAAACTAATCATTCTTGAGCTACAAAAATTACGGTGATCAGCTAATAATATTAGAAATTTACTGTAAAATTTTCAGAGCCAACACTATCACCATTTTATCACAAAAAATTTCCATAAGTTCCAATTTTAACAATATCAAACATTTTAAAATAATTAGAGCAACCCTACAAACATTTTAAAACTAGATGAACTAAATATGCTAATAGATAGATCATGAGTTTAGGAGCCTAACAAAATTGGTTTGATATTTTTATGATTTTTCTGCAATTTATTTTTCAATTTTTGAAGAGCACTGATTTAACAAAACGAAAATCATCACAACAACAAAAAAGCCTAAGCGGCTTGGCTCGGCCCGTAGGTGCGCGCGGCCCAACGTGGCGCAGCGTGAGCGGCCCCAACGGGTAGATGGTGGCCCAGCAGCCAGAAACGGCCAGCCCATGCGGACGCGCGGCATAGGCGCAGGCAGCACAAGGCCAGCCCAGGCGGGGCGCCGAGCAGGCCACGGCCACGGAGGCGCAGGGCGAGTGGCCCAACAGGCCAGCCCACGCGGCGTGGCCCAGGCATGGACGTGCATGAAAGTTTTCCAAAAACGCCCCCATGCTTCGATCTATTTGGTACGCTACTGTTCATATGAGTCGTAGTTTCTGCGCTGAGAACCCTGAAAAATTCTCGATTTCAATTTCTCACCTCCTCTTCTTCAACGAACAGAGGAGGCACAGGACAGGCGCACCCACCGGTGGTGGGGAGACGGCGTGGGGCAGCGGACCCTGTCTTTTCTATACAGGGCGCCAGTGGCACCATTGGACTCGAGTGGCACTAGATGACCGATATGCAGACAAGTTTACCCCTCTTGATAGTACGACCATCTATCTTAAACACGGTCATAAACCTCTCTACTCACCTATGACCGGTGAAATGAAATGCCCTAGGTTATACCTTTGCCTTGCGTATTCTATTCCATCTCCTCCATTGTTGATGCAACACATGCACCACACACGATCAACAATGATATGATCCACTTCATATCATCACGTGATCATATTAGTTTATTGATCTTAACTTTACTCGCTTTTCACCGTTGCCTTTGTCCATCGACGCCAAGTCTTGCTTAAGCTTCACCGCCACGCGGTCCATCGCTCCAAAGCCTCCGACTTGCCCTTCACTCTTACAACTGGTCCATCAAGCCATGTCTTGTCTTGATCTTCTCCACCTTGATCACATGACTCAATGTCATGTTTCATGTGCAATGAGCTCCTTCATCATCACATGTGTGAGCTTTGCAACATCTCTGAGCCATTTTCACCTTCATGGCTTATGTTGCTCACACACATGTACCTATAGATTAATCACCTGTGTATCTCACATAAACATAATTAGTCCACCTAGGTTGTCACTCAATTACCAAAACCAAACAAGGACCTTTCAGCCCCCAAACGTATCTATCGCCCGACGGCGTTGAGGTGAGTCGTCAGCTCCTATTTTTCTCTGTTTTGGTCGAATTTCATCGTGACTTATGCTTTTTGTCTCTCGTAGCGTCGGGAGGCAGTGTAATCCTTTGGCGCTGGAGCCAAAGAAGAGCGTCGCCCTTCGAGTGAGGCGGCAACCGTAGGCTGGCATCACGCCCATTTCAGGTGTGAGCGGTGCTTGTGTGACTATGTCGCCAGCCGGTCAGGCGCCGCCCACAGTGGTGCCCATGCCCTCGATGGGATGGGTGGATGCGGGGGGCTCAAGGGACGCCTTTGGAGGTCGCAGAACAGCCAGCAATGGCGGCGATACGGCTACCGACGACGGGGCGAACGGGGTTGCTGACCGCGCTCATGATGTCGGCCGTGGTGGGCGCGACGCAGTCGGTTAGGACCCCGCCGACGTAGGCGGAGGTGGCAATGATTGTGACAGGTAGGTCATGGTCGGGCGTAATCATGGTGGTGCCTGAGGAACCAGCGCGACCCACACCATCGGCGGCCTAGGTGATGGCGTCTGGCTTGGGCCGGATAGAGGGGGACACGGTCGAGGGGTCCCCGAAGGTGGTGGAGTTGGGAGAGGAGTCAGCGTCCGTACCGCTGACCCCTTCTATTACCGGCAGGAGTGTCCTGACGGGGACATCACGGTGAGAAGGGTCGGTGGTGATCAGAGCCGGTGGGGATCTGTCCCTAGCCCTAACGTCGGTGGGCAGCGACTCGCCCACGTGGGAGAGTCCGGGGGATCCGATGTCGACGCTCTTCACTCTCAACGATGCCACAGAGAGCATGGAGTGGGAGAGCCTTGATGTGGGAGTCGTAGTCGTGCTCAAAGCCCTAGACCACGCTCGAGGTGCCTTATGCGACGTTGTCATTCCCTCTGGCTAGGTATTCACTTGACCCTGCCTCTCGCCCTTTCTTTCTTTATATATTTTTTGTATTTTGACCATCGTCTCTTTTCAGTCCCTTATCGCTCGCAGCCGAGGGAAGTCTCGGTTCCTTCGTGAGCAGAAGGAAACCTAGGACCGCCTCGTTGAGGAGGCACGAATGTGCAGGGAGGTGATCGCTCAGCTTGTTGCCGCCCAATAGAGGGTGGCCGAGCTGACTCCCCTCACCGAGGAGGCGGATAGTCTTCGGTTGCGGCTGGCTGAGGCCCGTCGGCATGCTGACGAGGCCGAGAGGGCATTCGATGCCCTATCGGTGAGATCATGGAGGGACGACGAGAAGGCTGCCAAGGTCAGGAAGGAGCGGGGCGAGCTACTCTAGAAGGACGCCGAGACCCACCTGCAGATCCTCGACCTTCTAGCCAAGGTTGAGAAAGAGAGAGAGCTAAAGCTAGGGGCCGAGGAGATGCTTGTGGCCCTAGAGAAGAGGGTGAGTCTAGATGTCGCGGCGGTCGCTCGGCTACGCAAGGAGCAGGATGAGCTGCTCCAAACCGCATATAGGCTCTGCTTGGAGCGTGGCGTGGCTCACAATTTGTGCGACCAGGCCCTCCGAGAGTGTGACCAGGCCTGCTAAGAGCGCAGCGAAGCATAGTAGAAAGTCGACTTCCTCCAGGCCGAGCTCGGGAACATGACGACCCAGAAGCTGGAGGCCAAGAGCGTCTCTGCTGGGCTAGCCGTGGACCTTGCCAAGGCAAGGAAGAATCTTCAGGTGGAGAGCAACGAGCTTGGTATCCTGAGCGCCGCCCTCGGGGTGGTCTACGACGACCTTGAGGTGGTGTAGTCGGAGGTATGCAAGTGGGTTTCATTCAACTCCTTAAACTTAATGCACAAGCATAAAATAAAGTGCAGAATAATAGTGGTTATGCACTGGGGCTTGCCTGGGTAAGATCTTACCAAAAGTTAGCATTCCATCATAGTGACATGATCATCAAGGCACCATCTTTTCCGCTACCTCGGTCGACTCCATGATCCATCATTGTTCCTATTATGATATATGTGGATGCAACATAGAGACACAATTAATCAACGGTAACTACAACTCTTAAATATACGATTATGCTCCGCAAGCTAACGAGTCAGATTTAATGAGTAATGTACCGGTCTATGTATTCACGTCGTCAAGTAAGGCGTTGTCTCCGAAAAAATATTGTAGTTTTAAAATCCCAAGGTGCTTTGGCATTTTATTGATCAAATATATATTTTCGAACTATGGCTCATTTAGCTACCCTAACAAACTAATTATTATGGAGTTACAAATTACAGTGAGTACCTAATAATGTTAGGGATTTACTATAAAAGTTTCAGAGCCAACACTATCACCAATTCATCACAAAAATTCCTACAAGTTTATATCTTACAATATTAAGAATCTTAAATTAATTAGATAACTCCTGAAAATTTTACAAAGCTATGTGAACAAAATATACTAGCTGATAGATCAGAATTTTAGGAACCTAATAAAATTTGTTTCACAATTTCTCAACATCTACATGATTTTAGATTAATTACACAAAACTGGTTCTTAAATAAAAATATAAAACTATTTCTAATTCTCTACTAAAAAGACGAACCAAACTGCCCCAACGCGGCCCACACGGGGCGCGGCCCATGCGCGGAGGCGGCCCACGGCGGGGAGCCCGCGCGTGCTGGTGTTTTAGCGAAAATGCCCCTGAGCTACCTACTATTCTCGCAGCCACTATTCGTCCTATTTACTCAGTCAGCACTTATGCACAAAAAGACCCCGAAAGAAGCTGTCTTCGCATCGGGGAGGTCCCCGCGACCCCCACACTCACTAGCGCGGCATGGACCGGTCCGGCCCCATTACGCCGGTCAACCAGGACCCTTACAGGCCTAGCTATGGGACCGATGCTCATCTATGGGCCGATGTGCGATGATAGGCGGTGGTTGCACAAATGGAGGTGAAGCAGAGTGGGCTCTCCCTGGTGGTGGGTGACCTACAATGGCAGCAACCACGTTTCGGTGAGCCATAGCGTGCAACAGATAATAGAAGTGATGGGTAAGCATCAGTGATGCACCATGATCCTACCGTGGTGGTGGCCTGGCTGAAGACGCCCCGAGCAAGTCTAGCCACGTGCGCGCGACAAGCTCGACGGTGAACCATAGTGACACGGCTGTGCCAGCGGCGTGGAGATGCCTATAGGACTACGACTTGGGTGCGCACGACGAAGAGGGGTTCTAGGCGGGGCTAGTGGTGCGATCAATTCGACGCGAGATGGCGAGGTTGAAGGTGGCCATGGTGAGGCGGGCTGGGCCTTAATGGCGCAATGGCGGGAGCAAAGCTAAAAAAATTAGAGCTCGGCCTGGCCGTAATCAAGGCGGGGTGGGGACGGCTGGAGAGGGGATGTCAGGAGCGGAGCCGTGGATGCATGGAATTGATGGGAGACGACCCCTCACAGGTAGGCTTGTTGGTGTGGTTTGGTGGCGGTAGTAGAGAGAAGGAAAGAGAGAGAGTGACGGGGTGCGGCCGGTGACTCGACGAGGCGAGCCTTGGCGGGAGGCAATTGACGCGACCGAGGGACCTACGTCCAAGCACGAGGGGATGAGTGCGAGCGTCTGCGACTGTCCATGGCCCGCGCACCACAGCGCCATTAATGGTGCGACGACGGCATGCACGGCCACGTGCGGACGGCACCCAACCGGGCTAGGGAGGGGGCAGTGCGAAGCAGCAAGCAGACGCGAGTACGGGAGTGACACGATGGCAGCGGCAACGATTGCGACCGCGATTGCATCACGATGCGTGACATGGAAGGCAACAGCAGCATCAGTGGTAGCCATGGTAGTCGGGCACAGAGAGGGCCAGTGGGGCACGACGGCCTACGACCGGCTGCAAGCAGTGCGGCCAGAGCGGCCAAGCCACGGCCAGACCAAGGGCAGCCTCGGGCGGTCGGTGTGCGACCATGCACACACGCGTAGGGCACAGCCGTGCAGCGACATAGAACGGCCACGCATGGTGACCACGCGCCCGATCCCGGTGGCCCAAGACTGAGTACGCGCATGAATTTTAAAGCACCCGTAAAAACTAAACAATTCAATTTGGAATTAATCCATCTTCACTACTCTAAAGAGGGCACCTTATGCTATCAATAAGAGCTACTACACGACACCCCTTCTTAACTTAATTTCATAGAATAATTTGCCAAACATGGCTTTGTCACACTGCTGCTCACCTTAGGAATTTTTTTGTCTTGAGCTGGATTTGTTTTCAAGTTCCATTTCTAGACTATTAGAAATATTAGCTAGTAACATTATTTTTTTATAGCAAGAGTTGCATTGTTATCTACAAAGTTTGTACTTTAAACTTTATTTAAGTGTCACACACATGTTCTATAGTATTTTTGCTTAATAAAATTGGTTTTAAACCCTACTTAATATACATGAGCTATTGCATTAACATTGATTT
The DNA here is from genome assembly GCA_904845875.1 of Miscanthus lutarioriparius. Lineage (NCBI taxonomy): Eukaryota > Viridiplantae > Streptophyta > Magnoliopsida > Poales > Poaceae > Miscanthus > Miscanthus lutarioriparius. The sequence continues at coordinate 285,296 of CAJGYO010000008.1, read as the reverse complement.
AACATTTTTATTGATTATTTTAGGCTACAAGAAATTTATCAACACCTTCTATCCTATGCATTATTACACAAACACGATGCTCATGACATGATTTAGTAGTTGGTTTAGGGCGTAACACCGAGGGTGTTGCATGCGGGCCCAAGCTGGCACGGCTCGGTAGAGTTGGCCATGCCTGGGCCTTACCCTAGGCACAGCGTGCCAGCCCGGCATGGCCGGGCCTTTAGGATATGGCCTAGGAGTGGCTTGGCCTTCCCACCTCCCCTCCCCACCTCTCAATGCCAACAACCTAGTGGCCCAGCCTAGCAGGCTCCCCTCTCGTATATAAATGAGCGGATGCGGTGTCCTCCCTATCCCCCTCACCCCGAACCCTAATCCATTTCACTCCACCCATCGGCAGCTCTCTTGTCTCACACTCTCGCCTCTCCGACTCCTCTGCTAGTGACTGGCGTCCGTCCTCCCCGACTCTGGTTCTAGTGACCTCGATCCGCCTACCACCAGCGAGCCGCTCCCTTCTCCTCCTCCCTCTCTACCTCTCCCGTCTCCCTCTCCCTCTCTCTCTTCTAGATCTCGGTGATTATGTGAGTCCAGAGTTTGTGTCACTGTTTGTCCCTCCTCCGTCACTCGCCGTCCTCGCTAATCGGTGTGTCATCTTCTCTAGGTGGCCCTCGTCTTCTCTGGCACCGGGCTCTGGTTGCATAGGTAAAACTCTAATCCTAACCCTAACCCTCCCCTTCTTCCATTGATCTATTCTGATATGATCTTTTCATCCTCCTCCGTCTCTTTGTGTAGGTCGGTAGCTGATGCATCGTCCTCTAGCTATGGCATAGAGCGACCAAGGCGGCCCTGTGCACCATTGAGGAACGGTGCTGGAGAGCCATCCGCCATGGCGGCTGCTGATGACGATATCGTCTGGCCGCTCATCATCAACGACGACTTGATCATGGTAGGCCTAGCCCCTGAGGACGACGATGACACCAGAGAGGACACTGTTGCGTGGTTCGGTATCGATGTTGGTAGCGGCTCTGCTGCTCTGACTCCGATCGAACTGGACGATGATGGTGGTGAAGGGGCGACGGCAACTGGGAACCCGCTGGGCTCTAACTCCAATAGCTCTGCTCTATCTGTTGCTGATAGCTCTAATGTTGGTAAGCGTAAATCACCTGTGTGGGCTAATTTTGATGAGATATATGAGACTGTGAATGGTAGGAAGATTTGCACTAAAGCTACCTATAAAATGTCTAAGCAAACCTTGTCTGCTAGATCTAATGCCAGCACTGGCCTCTTGAAGAGGCACCAGAAATCTTATAGGCAAAAAACTGATCAACGTGCTAGGGTTCAGTCTAGGCTTGCTTACAATCCCGATGGTTTTGTACATAACTAGGACTATAAACCTGATGTTGCTAGATCTGAGTTGTGTCGCTTGATTGCTAGGCTTGATCTGCCGTTAGGTATTAGTGAGACAGAGGCCTGTGCAGAGTATATTATTCGTGCTCATAACCCTAGGTTTGTTAAGGTATCTAGACAGACCACTACTAGAGATCTTAGCAAGCGGTTTACTGAACGTCATAATATTCTTAAGAACTCTGTGTTGTCTGCTGCTCTAACATCAGACATTTGGTCTGGTAATGCTAAGGAGGACTACATTAGTGTTGTGGCTCATTATGTGAGTGCTGATTGAGAGTTACAGAAAAAGGTAATTGGTCTTCTATTGATTGAGGTGAAATATACTAGTGAAAATATTGCTGAAAGAGTTGCTTGTGTGGTTCAGGAATTTGGTTTGATTGACAAGATTTTTTCTGTAACTCTAGACAATGCTTCTTCTAATGCTAAGGCTATGGAAACTTTGACACCTATGTTTGCTGGTTATTTGGGTTCTGATCCTGCACCTAATCCTTCAAATCCTTATAAGCATAAGTATAGTCTTGTACATCAATGTTGTGTTTGTCATATCATTAATCTGATTGTAAAATCTGGTTTAAAGAGGTTTAAACCTTACACAGATGATTTTAGAACTGCTATTAACTTCTTAAATTCTTCTAATCAAACAATTGTTATGTTTAAGAACTACTGCACTGCTCAGGGTGTTAGATCTAGAAAGTTTGGCTTAGATATGGATGTTAGATGGAATGCTACATACCTTATGCTTAAACACTTGCTTCCATATAAGAATATTTTTTTCTGTGTTCATTAATGCCAATTATGGGTCAACATTGTTAACTGTAAGGCATTGGTATATTGCTGAAAAGATATTGGAGTTTCTATAAATTTTTTATGAATCCACTGTTGTTCTTTCTGGTATTTACTATCCAACTAGTCCACTTATTTTGCACCATCTGCTAGACATTGCTTCTTATTTGCATGCAAGTGAAAAAGATCAAAATCTAATAGCTGTTGAATATCCTATGAAGCTTAAATTCTTTAAATACTGGTAGGATTACCTCTGTTATATTCATTTGCATTCATTCTTGATCTTAGAGCTAAGTTGAGAGGTTTATTTAATGTTCTTCAAATACTTAAAGAGAACACTGGTTGTGACTACAGTTCTTATTATGCTGATGTGAAAACTAAAATTTACAAGTTGTTTAACAAATATGAGAGAAAGTTTGGTGTAGCTAGATCTCAAAGGGCTACACAGCTTGCAAGCCATACAGTTAAAAAAACAGGCATGGGGAAGAGTCTTTGGAGGCCCTGGATCATCTGGTGTTGTTGGTCCTTCCCCTGCCTCTGCCCCCACTCCATCTCTATCTGCTTCTGTGGCTGCTTGTGAGCTCTCAACTTATCTAGACAATGACAATGTGTCAGCTTCATAAACCCAGGGTCCCTCGGGGACCGGCTTCCACGCCAAGGCTCGGCCCAAGCAGACATCACACAACTCATGGGCTGGCCCAAGGGTCTGAAACAACAGGCCAAAAGGGCGGTCCAGTCACCGACCGGAAGGTCTGGACAAAGAGGAACAACGCCCGCTCGTCGACTACTTTGGCCCACCTCTCCGATCGAAGCACTCGCTTTGGACTCCAGCCACCTCTGGACGACCTCTCTGATCGGAAGGCCTGGCCCAAAGCGCTGCTTTCGACTTCGACCCCGCGTCTCCGATTGGGGTTCATAGAAACCCTGCTCACTGCTCTTCTCCGACTGGCATGACCAGGGTCGACTAGGGTCATTCGACCGGGGACACCCGCTCGGAAGGAACCAGGGGAAGAACAGAGAAAGCAAGCCAAGGCGCACAAGTCAAACCACGATACCAAGGACCATACCCTGTACACCTACAGGAACAGTACTCTACAATCGCCCTAACACAAACAGTATTGTTGGCGCCGACATTTCCCTCTATAGTATTATGGGCGCCGTTGACTCCCATACGGTAAGTCCCCCCACGTGCCTCTGGGCATTGATAGTATTATGGGAGCCGGGATTTACCGTATGAGGTAAACATGGTGAAACTCCTCACATGCCTCTAGGCATCAACAGTATTTTCAGGTACCGACATCTGCCATTTCTGAAGAAGGCAACGCAACCTACCACATGCATCTAACATTCTACAGTGACATCAACAGTGTTGTAGGTGCCTACCATTATCTTGTACCCACCGGCATGGGCAACAGAGCCCAGTAGCATATGTACCCTCACCCTCTCACTTATAAAGCCATCCCTTTTATCTATAAGAGGGGATGTGCTCCCTCCAGCAAAGGAGAGGCTTTTTAGTCCTTTTTAGTTAACCAACATCGATCAAGTTCACTAGCTCACAACCACAGAACCGTCGGGTTCGAACCCCAAGCACACGCTTGAACACTTAGCTCATAGCGGAGCTCCTGTTGCTCTCGGCCCTTCCGACCAGAGCCGACCGGACCTCTTGTACACCCCATCTTTCTCCTTCTTGTTTGTAACCCCACTGCAGACTTCGAGCACCTGGGCTCAGGAATAAAGTCACCGACCAACTCAAACTAGATGTAGGGCACGTTGCCTGAACCAATATAAACCCTATGTCATTGAGTGCTAGGCCACCTCCGATCACAACGTACGGTAAAACTATAAATATTTACTAGTTGGTCACATTCTGCACCGACAGTTGGCGCCGTCCGTGGGGAAGGCGCTATACGTTCAACACTTTTTGGTCATCGGATGGCCCATTTTTCCGCCACCCTCGTCGTGATGAGCTTAGGCTATACGATTCGCTTTGGCTTGCTGGAGTTTCCCACACTCTCACCGGCTGGGATGCTGGTTCCACGTGGCTTCGAGCCATCCCAAGCCTTCCTCTTTGGAAGCCTGGACTTCGTCGCCGACCGGCTCGGCGTACTACGCCTCTACGAGGAGGCTCACGTCCCGGCACCCGTTGGAGGGGCGCCCTCCATCGACTCTAGGATGCACGACTTCGACGACGCGGCATCTGCGCTTCATTCCAAGCAAACTCTCTGCTCAAACCCCGCTGTGAGTAATGTACATGCTGTTATTTACTTGCTATCTTCTATCTTCCGCCAATTACCCAAAGGGATGCCATTGTCCTTATCGCGGCCGCCATACGACCGGTTCCCCCATGGCCTCGTGTCTCCCACGGACGCGTACGCCCAGGGGCTCCGAAGGATGCCAGCGTTGCCCCCTCTCACATCTGAATTCGTGGGAATGGCGAGCTACGCTCCCACCTGTTTCCTCGACCTCATGGATGACGACGTCGGGAGTGACGGCTCCAGCATCGGCGACGTGTCACCTAGCCACCGTCCGTCCTGGGAGTGCGCTATGGCGGATGCTCCGAGACAGCCACCAGGGGTAACGGAGTCCTTGCAGACTCACGCCCCTTCGGGCCCTCTTGCAGAGACCCCCAAGCTCACACGTGAGCATAGGGAGGAACTACGATAACAGTGGCTACATCAGCCACCAACTGCGCCAGCACGCTTGGCGCACCACGTTGCGCCCCGTGCGCGTAGACCGATGAGCGGCGCCTGGGGTCACGCCCATCGGGTCCAGCACAACACCATGGATAGGGGGAATGATCCCCCATAGTTCGCTCGAGCCAATCAGAACATCGCCGCCGCGGCAATGCTTCTGCGTGGCCTATCCGAGTTGAACGACCCTCATGAACAGGCGATCCATCGAAACCTCTGGGCACTAGTGGAGACCACCACCGTTCAACAAGCGGAGTGTTCCATATCGCGGCGCTGACTCGCGGCCTCGCTCCCCGTCAGGGGAACGGGGACGCAGCACATGGGTCGCTCCACCCGATCGCCGCTACAATCGCCGAGCGTGGCATAGGAGGCTGCATTGGCACCTCATCTTGACTTAACGACCGCTCCGCACCGACTGCTTGTATACGCGCGGCTTGGACCGAACCAAGACACACGCGGCAGCGACCGGAGTCCCAGCCCTGATGGCCTAGGACCACGGACCTTTGTCCAAAACCTCCAACAAACGCCACCCCTGTTGCGCTCCGACGGAGGCCGGGGCAAGGGCAAGGCCAAGCGCCAGGATCAGGACGAGGGCCCCTCCATGCAGAGGGGGAAAAAGAACAGAAAGAATCGCCACCGATCGGCCAACTCCGCGTTGGTCGCCACGACTGATCATGCGGGCACGTAGCCCCAGCAGGACCCTCCGGGCCACTTCCACGAGCTCATAGTGAGCCCATGCACCAACCACGACTACCCCGTAAAACACCTCTACATGGACTGCCAGCTACTCAAGCGCCTTCTGCGGCAGGCTGGCAGGCCAAAGGAAGAAAAAGGCAAAGAAGCAACGACCGAGAAAGGGGGCGTAGCGGGCAAGGATCCGGATGACTGAAGGACGAAGTGATCCGACAGGATGCCTACCGACTGAAGGATGACAACGAAGCCCTTCTCTCCGAATGCTTGGAACAGCTATGTCGTTTTTTCCCCTAAGTTTCAGTCTTACCATTGTTTACTTAGCCTATGCTCCTATAAAAGCACCCCGACCCGAACACTTTTTTGGCCCGAAGCGCTCGGGGGCTCCACTAGGGCACACTGCTACCTCTCTATTTTGTTTACTATCATATGGTGAAATTCCTTCCTACCCAACCAAAAGGATAGTTTGTTCCTTTAATTTGCCTTACGTAGCTTTGCTTTAAAAACATTCCGATCGATCGCACCCCGCCTTTCCCTACGGTTATGAGCAATCAAGCCTTGTGGGCCACGCCCCGGGCTCCCAAGGTCACAGCCTACGGGACAAATAGGCAGGTACGAGAGAGAGAGAATAAAAACAAAATTATGCTAAGGAAAAACTAAGGAACAAAAGGGGAACAAGCTTCCCCGAACGGAGTGACTCCATTATAGAAAACGAAACAGACCATAGTCATTAAGCACACAGGAGCGCTCACTAAACTACTTATATTTTACAAGCTATTGGACCGGCCCGGCGGCATCTACTATCGGTGCGACCGATGAGGGCGTGGGCTGCTCACTCCCCGGCGGCACGACATTCGGCTCGGTCGAAACCAGGGCGACGTTCACCTCTGACCCATGCTCCAAGCTGTCCATAGGCTGGGCAGCGTCCTCCCCACGCATGCTTCTGGCCATGTCTTCACAATGGACGTCCATCACCCACTAGGCAGAGACTTGCTCTGCCACCGACCTTGCGCGCGGCAGCAAGCCCTCCCCGATCGACTAGATGTCCTCCATGCTCAAGCCTTCAGCATACCCACTCCAGATAGCAGCGAAGTCTAGGTTTGGGTGGTGCGTCGCCACCGAAGTCAGCACCCCCGACGCTCCATAAAATAACCCGCTCCTGATAAGGTCCCGAATTGCATCTGGGACCTCCGGCAGCTGGACGGCGGGCGCACTAGTGCTTGGCGCTGACCCAAAGACTTCCGTGATGACCAGCTAGGCTACGTTGCAGATCTAGACAAGATCCCCCTCGAGAGCACCTTTCTACCCAGCTCCGAAAGAAGAGCGACAAGCTCAGAAACATGCTGAAGGAAAAACCAACACAACGAAAAACAGAAAAGGTATGTACTAACCTGGAAGTTCTCAAGGGTGGAGAGATCCTCTGCCTACTGGGCCACCTGCTCGCATAGCCGGGTGCTCGAGTCCTCCGTCCCCATCACTTGGTCTGCCTCCGACCGGGCCTTCCACTACACCTCCAGGGCCCTCTACTCCACCTCTAGGGCCTTCCGTGCCGACTCTAGGGCGCTCCGCTCTGACACCAAAGCGGCCCGCTCCGACTCAAGGGCTGCCAAGGACTCCTAAAGTGCCACCTCGGTGTTCGCCAGGGATGTCCGCGACCCCACCTCGGTCTCCGCCTAGCGGGCCTTCACTGCCTCGAGCCCTTGCTCGGCGGCAGTCGGCCGCTCGGTTGCACGCTGCCCCTCCTCCCGCACCATTTTCGCCTCAGCCGCCCGGTCCTGGGACTCATGACAATCGGACGCTAGCTGACACTCAAGCTCAGCCATCCGGGTGTGCTCCGTTCGGAGAAAGTGGGACTTGCGGGACGACATCCCCTTTAGACTCTACGAAAAACAAATATGCTAAGGCAACCAACAAAAGATTCAGAGGTCAAGGAGAAGTACGCAAAACTCACCTCCGTGGCGAGCTGTAGGTCGACCTCAACTAACTGCTGAGCGAACTTAACCCGCTCCTGGGCGTCTTCGAGCTTTGTGGACAGCTGGGCGAGTTCGGACACCGCGGTGTGCCCTTGCTCCCTAAGGATGTCCCAGAGCCGACACTCCTGGGAATCCCGGAGGACGAACCGCATCTTCACCGGGTCCTCAGGGCAGGGCCACTCTAGGTCACCCTACAACAGCCCACCGGAGGGCCCAGCCTCCGATTGGACCACCGCCAGCTCCCGCGACGACACCGGCGGCTCCACCATATCATCCACCTCGTCATCAGACAGGATGTCCACCACCTCGGTTGCGTGGACCATCGTTGAACGTTTCGACTCCATCCTGGCCACGCTTTCCCCCGGCGCCTTTAGCTCCGACCATGAGGGTGAGCCATGTAGCCCTTCGCCCAATGAGGTAGGGAGCTCAGTCTCCCTCTCCTCTTCCACCGTGGCCAGTGGAGGAAGGGCCGCGAGGGTTACTCCCGATGCAACCTCCAGCGATGGCACCGGAATTGCCACCAATGCCGCTGTCACCGCCGTCACTGTAGTAGCAATCGCCCCCAGAAGGGAAGGGCTCGCCGCCACCATCCTGTCCCCCCCACCGCCGCTTCCCGTGACATGCTGCGGGGTGGGCCTCCATGCATACCTTCATGGGAGTCAGGGCGATGCTCAACCCCATCATCACCCCGCCACTGACAGAGGGCACTCCAAAAAGACTCAACAACAAAAGATTGGAAAGAAATAAAGGAAAAATGTACTGGGAGGTGAGTGGTATGACTCTAAAAGCAAGACCCGGTGTCGATGGGCCTACAGGGCAAGGGTCGCTCCTAAGCTACGACTTGTGCCCCCTCACTTCAGTCGGGGGCGGAGTCGTCCTGATCGGCTCCTGCCCGGCCTATGGGTCACCGTGACCCTCGGCTCACGGCTCCCCGACAGAAGCAGGGGGCGGGGCATCCTCCGACTGCAAGTCACGCAATGCGCGGGCGCTAGTCTACTCCTCAGACCGCCCAGCTTGCTCAACCGCGTCCATGACAGGTGGGGCCTCCCCCAGCTATGAGTCACACGTTGGCACTGGTCCCGGCGAGGCACAAGTGCCAGTCTGCTCCTCGGTCCATCTGACTTTCTTGGCCACGTCCCCCACAGGCGGCGACGGGACCAACGACGCCGCTAAAGGGCGCGGTGACCACATCTGCTTTGCTGCCCGTTCGTCGACGGCGTCCGCGCTCGCCGCAAGCTTCCTCAACGTGGAAGCCACTGCATGCCGCGCGGCCTCCTGCTCATCACTAGTGGACATCGCCATGGGTCGCGACGCTCCGCCGAGGTCACAACGACCTCCTGACTTTCCTCCTCCTTGGAGAAAACCATGTCATCCACATCCGTGGGATCCTCCGACTCGAGCTCAGACTCGATGTTGCTCTTTCTCTCCCCAGCCTTCATGCACCGGGCAACCTCCTTCTCCTTCTTGTACTTCTGGTGGTCCACCTCGGTCTTCTTCTTCTTCCTGGCGTCTATCGCCTCCTTCTGAGCGGCCTGCCGGGCCACGCCCTCTAGACCCATGGGAAGGTGCGGCCGGGAATTGTAATTTCTAAGCCCCTGCAGAACGTATGACTCCCAATCAAAAAAATATATACATAGGAAAAGCAGAGGAAGAAGTGTGGACTGAAGAGAAGGGAGCATACCAGCCTGGACACGATCGAGGAGTTGAAAGGCATGGGCTTCCCTTCGACCCTCTCTTTCGGCTTTAGCTGCAGCACCCGACCAAGGCAACTCCAGACCTCATTGTCCGACAGATCCTCCAGCGACACGCGGTCTGGGTCTGACGGGCCGCTGTACAACCACATCGGTCGCGTCCTCTCTGCCAACGGCATGACTCGGCGATGGTAGAGGGTGTGGAACACCTGCACCCTATCAAGGCCGCACTTTACGAGCTTTTGGAGCTCCTCCTCGATGACCCCCACCTTATGCTTCTCCTTTTTTGCACAACCCCATGACCAACTGTCCTGCTTCTCCGGCCTCTCGTCGGTGAACACCGGGAACAGCGTCGCCGCCGGATTCTTGATATAAAACCACTCCCCATGCCACCCTCGGTTGGAGTCGTAGGGGAGGTATGCGGGATACGAGCTTTCCACGCTCAGCTTCCTCTGCAGGGCGAAACCCCCCACCGGCGCAATCTCGGCTGGGTTCCCCACCGTCAGGGCTCTCCCGCAGAAGAGCCGCCGGAAGAAATCCGTGTGCGGCTCCATCCCGAGGAAAGCCTCGTAGACGATGACGAAACTGGCGATGTGCAGCACCCCCATCGAATAAAAGGTGCTGCAGCTCCAGACCCCACTCATTGAGGAGCCCGCGCAGGAACAAGTGCGCGGGGTATCCTAACCCATGCTCGTGGAAGGTGAGAAAGGAAACCACCTCATCGGGCCGAGGTTGCGGGAACTCCTCCCTCCCGGGAACCCTCTAGTGCGCCACCTCCTTCAACGGTAGGAGCCCCTTCCCAACGAAGGCTTCAACACCGACTCCCTCACGGTGGACGACCTCCAGTCCGACATTTCGCTCTAGGATCGCAAAAGGATTGGTGAGTTCTTCTCTTCTCCCTCGCTCTCTCCCCTTTCTTTCCTAGAAACCATCGCGGCTCTTAGGAACGCTCACGACAAGAAGGAAGAGGAAAGGAGGCGGCAGATGAGGAACAGGCAAAAGAATGGGGCGAAAACCCTCTCCCTTCTTCTACTTAAGGAAAAGGGAACAACAGTTAGGGAAGGGGGCGCCGATCGGTGAAGGCAAAATGGCGGAGCGAGAAACTCTCTCTCTTTCCCATTTAATGCAGATGAGACGTGCCCTGACCGATAAGACGTGCCCTGCCCGACGGAATGGCTCCTGATCAGGCGGGACGTGACCTGGGCATGGCCCACCACTACCGCACGACCAACCACTAACGCGCGCCAGGCACAAGAACCAAGGCGCCACCGCACGCGGGGGGCTCCCGGCTTCCCAGGCCAAACTTGGAAAAACCCAAAATGGGATCTCCGCCGGGAGAGACCATCGGGCTTCCCAAGTCGATCGAACGGCTCAGAAAGACACACCAAGACACAGGTAGAAAGCGAAGGGGCACCTCATGTAGGCCATGCCGACTCCATCACAAACGACGAGCACGGGTCCCGATCGGACATTTCCGACTAAAGCTCTCCAAATCCCGTCACTCAAGTCACCAAGGTGAACACTACCAACCCCCTCTATTTTCTCTATTTAAATCATTTTCATATATCCATACACGCATTCATCCCATACGCCCATGCCTCCTGGACGATTCGGGCCCTGAACTGCCCGAGGGCTCGGGAACTAAGCATCACACGTGTAGTGAAATGCATCACAAAGATCCGTGTTGCGTCATGAAGTGGCGGTTGTCTCATTCGACATGAGCAACCAACAGAGCCAGGGGAGAAAAACGTAGATGAGCCCTGTGCGACCCTCGCCCTGTCTGGCAGACTGGGTCGTCTCAACCTTCTTGTTCGATCCTGAACCTCTCGCCAAGCCCACAGAATCTCCATCGAGGGGAGGCCGTTAGGCCACCCGGGTCGGTCTTCGGAACGACCCAGGCATCTACCGGGTTGCAGGTAAAGGAGCAGTGGAATGTCACAAGAGGGCTATGCCGATCCCATCACGAACGACGAACCCAGATTCCGCTCGATCATACCTGTAGCAGAACTGCCTAATCTAATGCCTCCCAGGAGTGCTTGTCTTCCATTAGACACTAAGCACTCAGGGGAGAACACTAAATTACTTGGTTCCATCGGGCACACCCCAGGGGAGAACCCGAAAATCCATATTTTTGCCATCAGGATCACAAATGAGAGAATAAAGCTTACATTATTCTTAACCATTTCTTATATCACTTTTAGTGCAACATCAGAGTATAACATTTATTATTATAATAGCGGAATGTAATCATATTATCAAAGTTATGAATAATTTAAGTTACAACGGAAATAAATAGATATTCATGGCATGATGAAGTATTGAGATATAAATTATGACAACAGATTATAAAACTTTCATTTAGAAAACATTTAGTGAGAGTTATAAATAAAAACTACGATCGCAGCGTAAAGGAATCCTCTCTGAGCCCACCAGGAGGAATCCACACACAAGGTTAGCTCTAGCATCCACCTGTCACTTGCAACTAGGGGAATAAAACCCTGAGTACTCAATTGTACTCAACAAGACTTACCCGATAGGAGAAAAGAAAAGACTCCAAAGATATGCAAGGCTATTTGGCTTGTGGTTTCATTGCATTTGCAGGAAGCATTACTAAACGTGCGTCCTTATATTCGATTTTTATTAATAGCCGCATTGGTTCATTAACTAACCATTCTATGTAAGCACCTATGCTACTTTCAAGCAGGTGGTAAGCAATCATATTTCCTTTTTCCATCTTTTATTCTTTAGTTCTTACTACGATGCTAAACCATAGACAAGCCGTATCGGATCGCCCGGCGATTCGCGAATCAATGCCCCCAGCTGGGTACCCCGAAAACACACGCCCCGCTTGTACCCCAGGCACAAGCAGGACCAACCCATCACTCTCCTGTCCCGGGTGTCCAGGTCCCATCCAAACTGGGACTCTAAGCCCCTGCCCCTGAGTCCCGGACTCAGTGCGGTGCAAGGACCTCCTCCACCAAAAAGAAACCCTGACAGTCGGTCCAGAAAGAGTCGGATCCGCGACAAGAGAGCAACAAGTCTTCCAAGCGCCCATACCAAGTATGTGCTCAGGATAATAAGTCTGTGACTTGCCTACAGTTTTATGCAATGGTCGGTCCTTAATTGACATAGACATGGAAAGCAGTGTAACCAAGCCATGCCCCGCGTCCACGGCGACACAACCTCTTACACCCACCAATACCCAAACCATATCCCTGCCTGGTCACCACTTTTTTTTCCACCATTTTATATATTCCAAGTGATAATCATATAGTAATATATTTCCTATATCTCGCGAGTGACAGGTAATCACTCGACTTCTACCGGAGTACTGTAGCATAGCAATCTACACGATCCTGTCATACTAGTAAGACTCATAGGATAAAGATATGTATCTGCAAGTGGGTTTCAATCAACTCCTTAAAACTTAATGCACAAATATAATTTAAACTACAGAAAAGTAAGGGTTATGCACCGGGGCTTGCCTGGGTAAGATATATATATTAAAAAATTAGTATCTGCATCCTCAGATCATCCACCCTCAACTGAATAGAAAGCTCATTGCATCATCTCCTAGAGAGAATATCATTACACCATCTTCGGATCCCTGATCATCCTTCAATTGATCCGTTGATCCATCATCGTACCTATATGATATGCATGGATGTAAATGCATAGATGTAAATAACCAATGACAGCCAAACGCTTAGAAATCCAATCATGACTCGCAAGCTAACAAGATCGCTCTAACGCTGGTCTATGTATCCATGTTGTCGAATAAGACGTTACTTTCCAACAATTAGTTTATTTATATAAACCCAAGGTTGTTTCTTTATTATATTCTATCAATTTAATCTTTATTCGCAATAGGACCTCATTATCTATTTAGCAACTAATTATTCCAGAGCTACAAAAATTACAGTGAATACCTAATATTGCTAGGAGCCTACTGTACAACTTTCATATTCAACACTATTACCAATTTATCATGGAAATTCCTACAAGTTTATATTTCACAATATTAACTACCTTAAATTAATTATATAGCTTCCAAGAATATTATTAAACTATGTGAACCAAATATACTAACAGGTAGATCGTGATTTTAGAGACTCAACAAAACTAGTTTCACTATTTATAGACAACTACATAAATTTATATTAATTTTATAAATTTATTCCCGAAACTAATTTAGCACCCGCTTTAGAAACTAAAGGGACAGCAGTCCTTAAATCGGCCTAGCAGCCAGAGCAGCCTAGGCGGGGCACGACATGCGTGGCCCAGCTAGGCGAGCACGGGACTGGCCCAGACGGGGCGGGGCACGCGCGGCCCAGGCGCTGGCAGGGACTGACCGGCCCAACGGGCGCGCGGCACCAGGAGCGGGCAGGCCCAGGCGGGGAGTTCGGCCCGCGAGAGCAGACTGGCCAAAGGCCCAGGCAGGGCGTGGCCAGTGGCGACCGACCGGCCCAACGCGTGGACGCAAGTCGGCCCACGCGCGGCCTGCTCCAAACCGGACTAGCGATTTATGCATAAAGGACCCTACGTTTTCTCGAAATTAACCCGCAGTACATAACACTATTTAAGTGAGTCGCGTATTTTGCATTAAAGACCCTGTATAATGTTTCTTCTTAGATTCTCACCCATCTCACCTTCCTTCATAGGAGTAGAGCACACGGAGCGGAGGAGGTCCGGCCGGCGGACACGGCGCGAAGGCGAGCGACTCTGGCTGGCCGACAGCCAAGCGGTGCGAGGGCACGGAAAAGCAGTGCGGGGAAACCATGGTTGCGTTCGGTGGGGCGGCTACGATCGTGGCGTCTCAGCGAGGACAGATCAGGCGCGGTGCACCCGACGGCGTGGAGTCGGAGGTCCGGCGCGGCACGTCGACTGGCGAGGCCAGGCGATGGAATCGGCCTTGGTACAGAGCGCAGTGGGGCCAGAAAGGAAGCACGAGAGGATGGCACTTGCAGGAGGGCTCCATGGCTCCGGACAGGCCTGGCATAGCCATGGCGGGGGCACTACGGGGCGCGCCTGGCCACGGCGTGGACGATAGGAGGAGGGCGGCATGGCCAGCAGTGGCCACAAGGGTGAGCAGCTGTAGCTAGCTGGCAGCCCAGCGTCGCGCGACGCGAGAGTAGCCACATGTGCTGCAGGAGATTGCCCGGAGCAGCAGACCACAGGCGCAACCATGGCTAATCACGTAACGCGGGCGCGGTCTGCTGCTCCGGGCAAGCTCCTATAGCACATGCGGCTACTCTCGCGATTGGGACAAGCGACAAAACTCAGCCCCTCCGGTTGTGAGGAACCAAGGATGGGGTAACGCACACAACTCACACCGACCCCTACTAAGGCCCAGCAAGGCTCGGGGGCTCAAGACACAAAAAAAACCTGGGTCTGCGACCCAATCTCACCTCATCCAGCCATGCTTCCGACTGCGCTCCAAACACCTGGGTCTACGACCCCGATCTCGCCCCATCCGGCTACGCTCCGACGGTGCTCCAAACACCTGGGTCTGTGACCCTAATCTCGCCCCATCCGGCTACGCTCCGACTGCGCTCCAAAACACCTAGGTCTGCGACCCTGATCTCGCCCCATCCAACTACGCTCCGACCACGCTCCAAAGCACCTGGGTCCGCGACCCTGATCTCGCCCCATGACTCCGACTCACCCGATCCCGCGGCACGCATCGATGCCAGGGATCAGTGAGCTCTGTCTCATCCAAGCTAACTTCCTCGCTCGATCCCACGGCGCGCGCCGACGCCAGGATAGGATCAGTGAGCTCTGTCTCGTCCAAACTAACTTCCTCGCTCGATCCCACGGCGCGCATCGACGCCAGGATCAATGAGCTCTGTCTCAATCTCTCAACCAACTAAACACCTCGGCTGCACAACGACGCCTTGGTTAAACAAACTCTGTCCCAACTAAAAAATGCGCACGCACGCCCGCTAAACAAACATCCCCCAGACGGTTCTGCCCGAACCGCCCGGGGGCTCAGGGGCTACACCCGTAGGTGCGCTCGCGCGCACCCATCGATGACATAGAAAACCCCTCAGATGGTTCTACCCGAACCGCCCGAGGGCTCGAGGGCTACATCCGCGGGTGCGCTCGCGCGCACCCGCCATCAAAAATAAAATCCCCTAGACGATTCTGCCCGAATCACCCAGGGGATCGGGGGCTTCTGTCGGGTTCATAAACCCAAGGTCCCTCGGGGACCGGCTTCCACTCTAAGGCTCGGCCTAAGCAGACAGCACACAACTCATAGGCCGGCCCAAGGGTCTAAAACAACAGGCCGAAAGGCGGTCCAGTCACCGACCAAAAGGTCTGGCCGAAGAGGAACAACGCCCGCTCGTCGACTACTTCGGCCCACCTCTCCGACCGGAGCGCTCGCTTCGGACTCCAGCCATCTCCGGACGGCCTCTCCGATCGGAAGGTCTGGCCCAAAGCGCTGCTTACGCAGAAACCCTGCTCATCGGTCTTCTCTGACTGGCGCGACCAGGGCCAACTGGGGCCATCCAACCGGGGACGCCCCGCTCGAAAGGAACCAGGGGACGAACAGAGAAAGCAAGCTAGGGCGCACAAGTCAAACCATGATACCAGGGACCATACCCTGTACACCTGCAGGAATAGTACTCTACAAGCGCCCTGACACAAACAATATTATAGGCGTCGACATTTTCCTCTACAGTCTTGTGGGCGCCGTTAACTCCCATACGGTAAGGCCCCCACGTGCCTCTAGGCATCGATAGTATTATGGGCGTTGAGATTTACCATATGAGGTGAACGTGGTGAAACTTCTCACACGCCTCTAGACATCAACAGTATTTTTAGGTACCGACATCTGTCATTTCTGAAGAAGGCAACGCAACCTCCCACATGCATCTGACATTCTACAGTGACATCAACAGTGTTGTAGGTGTCTACCATTATCTTGTATCCGTCGGCGTGGGCAACAGAGCCCAGTAGCATACGTATCCTCACCCTCTCACTTGTAAAGCCATCATTTTTATCTATAAAAGGGGATGCGCTCCCTCCAACGAAGAAGAGGCTTTTTAGTCCTCTTTAGTTAACCAACATCGATCAAGTTCACTAGCTCACAATCATAGAACCGTCGGGTTCGAACTCCAAGTACACGCTTGAACACTTAGCTCATAACGGAGCTCCTGTCGCTCTCGGCCCTTTCGACCGGAGCCGACCGGACCTCTTGTACACCCAATCTTTCTCCTTCTCATTTGTAACCCCACTGCAGACTTCGAGCATCTGGGCTTAGAAATAAAGTCACCGACCGACTCAAACTGGACGTAGGGTACGTTGCTTGAACCAGTATAAACCCTGTGTCATTGAGTGCTAGGCCACCTCCGATCACAACGTACGGCAAAACTACAAATATTTACTAGTTGGTCACATTCTGCACCGACACAATGTCACTGCATACGAGGATGATTTTGATTTACTTCTCTGGTAGCGTGACCATAAACTAACCTTTTCAGTACTTTCTATAATGACTAGAGATATTATGTTTGTTCCTGTTTCTATTGTCTATTCATAATCATGTTTTAGCTTGACAGGAAGGATAATTGAAGAGCGGCGACGACGCTTGTTGTCTGAAACTGTAGAGATGCTGGCTTGCATAAATGATTAGGAGTTAGGAGAAAAAAGGTTTCAGCATGCTGTTGACAACCAAGAGTTGAAAGACTCATTCGAGAATCACTATCTTGATGAAGATGCACCTAGGGCTGCTTCTGCTGGCACATCTGTGGCTAGCACATCTGCATCTGCATCTGTGGCTTCTACTGGTACTTAGTGTATGTGTGAGACTTGAGAGTTGTGAGAATATGAGACTTGAGACTTGAGATTGATCTGTTATCTGTATCTGAGACATTTGAACAATGATGAAAGACTTAATTAAGAGCTGTGCTGTACTTTTTTTTCCTTTCTAGGGTTTCTCACAAGGGTGAGTTTTACTTAGAAATATTTTTAATAAAATAGCATTGCACAAACAACCCATTTATCTTAATTGTCTTGTCTGGTTTGGTGCTTTTGGTTAGAAGTTATAACTTAGAATCTGTGATAAGTTTGGAATGTTATATTTGTGATTGTGAATAAGTTTGGCTAATGGCTTGTGAATGAGCGTGAATGAATCTGTGCAACTATAAAAATTGAGAAGAATGTGATGGGAGCAACATTTTAAGATATGTTAAGATCATCGGGCCGTGTAGTGGCACGGCATGGTGATTTAGCCGTGTTTAATGGGCCAGCACGACACGATTTTTGATTTGTAGTGCTATGCTTGGGCCGAAAGTCAGGTACGAGGCCCGTGAAGACATGACACGCACAGCACAGGAGCCACGGCGTGCCGTGTCTGGCCCGTGCCCGTGCCGTGTTGGACCGGGCCAGCCCGAGGGACACCTATGGTTCCGTTTGGCTGCCAAGAATCCAGCTTATTCGACTTATTTTTTTTTTGATCGAAACAATATTTTTCTCTTACAACAATTCAACGAGAACGATGTTTTTGAAGCGGGTTTAGCCAAGTTTCAGCAACCCGAACGACCTAAGTTTCAGCAACCCGAACGCTATAGTCGCCGCCCGCCCATTGGCTTAAGATCGCTAAAACCTAACACCCCCGTCCCCTTCCGCGCTCTGCGGCGACCGAGCAGCCACCCTCACCATGCCTCGCCGCCCAGGACCAGGAGCCGCCTGGCCGTGGTTCCTCCTGCTCCACATTGTCGCCCACCTTCACCTCGCCGCCAATGCCGCCGACGCCGACGCCCTGCTCACCCTCAAGTCCTCCCTGGACCGCTCCGACCGCCTCCCGTGGCGCCCCGACACGGCGCCCGCCTTCTGCTCCTCCTGGCCCGGCGTGCGCCAGTGCGCACCCGCCGGCCGCGTCACCAAGCTCGTCCTCGAGGGCCTCAACCTCACGGGCTCCCTCACCGCCGCGCTCCTCGCCCCGCTCGCCGAGCTGCGGGTCCTCAGCCTCAAGTCCAACGCCCTCACGGGCCCCATCCCGGACGCCCTCCCGCGCGCGCTCCCCAACCTCAAGCTGCTCTACCTCGCCGACAACCGCCTCCAGGGCCGCGTCCCCGCCACCCTCGCCCTGCTCCACCGCGCCACCGTCATCGTCCTCTCCGGCAACCGGCTAACGGGCCAGATCCCGCCGTCCCTCGCCGCCCTGCCACGCCTCACCTCGCTGCTCCTCGACCGCAACCTGCTCACCGGCGCCGTGCCGTCGCTGGGGCAGCCCACGCTCAGGGCGTTCAACGTCTCCGCCAACCGCCTGTCGGGGGAGATCCCGCGTGCGCTCGCCGCCAGGTTCAACGCCTCGTCGTTCCTCCCCAATGCCGGACTCTGCGGCGCTCCGCTCGCCGTCCGCTGCGTCCCCGGGGGCGATGGCCCGAGCCCCGCGCCGCTCACCGCGGCCACGGCGGCGTTCGCGCCCCTGCCCCCTCCCCGGACCAAGACACGCCGCGGCAATAACGCCGCCGTCGTGGCCGGAGCCACGGTGGCAGGGGTGGTGGTGCTGGCCATACTGGTGGCGGCGGCGCTCATGGCGTCGCGGCGCGGGAGGAACAAGCGCGTCGCCGGCGACGTCGACAAGGGCGGCGGCGGTATAGTGGCGGCGGCGGAGGAGCAACAGGCAGCACAGGTGGGGGAGCGTCTCTCTGTCTGGTGGGCCCGTTGGCTTGGGTCCACCTGCAGCAGTGACTGACTTTAGTTAGCCTCGTTTTTTTTTAATTAACTCTCCTTTGCCCGTGCTGGCGCAGCAGCAGCATAATCATGCATCCTCCGCGGCAGCGGTGGCGGCGCCGGCCGCGACGACAGCCGCCGTGGGCGCCGGCGGGCGGGAGTTCTCGTGGGAGCGCGAGGGAATCGGCAAGCTGGTGTTCTGCAGCGGCGTGGCGGAGATGTACAGCCTGGAGGAGCTGCTGCGCGCGTCGGCCGAGACGCTGGGGCGCGGCGAGGTGGGCAGCACGTACAAGGCGGTCATGGAGACGGGTTTCATCGTCACGGTGAAGCGGATGCGTGACCCGTCGGCGGGCGGGGTGGGTGCCACCGAGTTCGGGCGGCGCGCCGAGGAGCTGGGGCGGGTGCGGCACCCCAACGCGGTGGCGCTGCGGGCCTACTTCCAGGCCAAGGAGGAGCGGCTGCTGGTGTACGACTACTTCCCAAACGGAAGCCTCTTCTCCCTCGTGCACGGTCAGTAACCCAACCCACTCGTCCGTCTCTTTGATTTACTTTGCCAATTGCCATTCCTAGGAAATCCCCATTCCCATTCCCATGGAAATCAAATCAAAATCAAAATCAAAATCAAACCAAAACTAGCCTAAATGTACTGGACTGACGGTAATTCTTTCCAATCCAAACGCATGAATTGTCTTCGTTAAGCGTCTCCAGGCCAGGCAGGTACCAAATGGAAACTAGTTGGATCTATCTATCTAACCAGTAACCACCCAACCACGCATACGGACATTGTGGCATGCATTTCTGCGTAAGTGGACAAACCCTGTCTCCTCTCGCTGCCATGCCATGTATGATGGCCAGATCACGAAGAAGATACTGGCTGACCGAGCCAGGGCAAGGCGAGGGCCACGGATTTCTTGTCACTCCTCACCTTGGATGGCGATGGACGGACCTTCAAGGAGTCCACATCTCCCTCATGGACCGGAGCACGCAGTCGAGTTATAAAGGCACCCTTCAGTAGCTGTAGTGTAGCTCTACCTCCCATGGATCTGCCGTGCAATGCAGTTACCCAAAAGGACGCATTGGCCCCTTGGCCTTTATTTGTTGCTGTTTGGCTTTGGCAGGCTGGACATACATGCACGCCTCATGCTTCACCTTAAAGTTAGACTAGGACATCACCTTCCTGTTGCCCCTCTCGTTCTAGATATATAAGCACATTAGATAGAACACATCATGGTCATGGTTCATGGTTCTTAATATGACACAGTTAGACAAATAGCATTTTCAAATAGAAACATATTATGAAATTATCTTTTATTTATAACGAAAGTAGTCAGATTATCACAGAGCTTGACTTCGGGAAAATGTAAATGAGATTATATTTGGGGTGGGCCGTGTTAGGTTGTTCAGTCCTCCCCCGAGCTTTAAAACCCAGAATGAATTGGCATCTACTAGTCGCAGTACAGTACGAGCACAAAGATTGATCTTGAAGGAAGGCTGCCCAGCCATCAGGCGTGCATGTGACTGACAGGGGAAGCAGAGCCTGCTACCTAGTTACTCCTTCATTCATGCAAGTGAAGACCCACAGGACATGAATTTGGTCATTTCTGCACTATTGCAATTCATAGATCAATATGGTATCGCTAGTACTGTACTGCTGTATCACCAGGGATCGCACAAGAGCTGAACTGGTGCTCTGGGTTCAAAGAGAGACCATGTGCATCTGCGAGTGCTGCAGTCAAATCTCAATTCTTTCTTTCAAGGTACACTCCTTTTGTGCATTTAATTTTGTATCTCAACTTCTACTGCAAGAGGTTACTATTAGTGGGATAGATTATGCCTAATCCTTTAAAGTCCGAGCCTCTTCTCTTATTCGGAACTGGTACGGCAAAAGCTGCTGGAGTAATTTAGGAACCCTAAACCAGAACAGAATTGGAGAAAGCAACCCTATTTTAATGACTATGCATTTTGAATGGGTTATGAACT
Source organism: Miscanthus lutarioriparius (assembly GCA_904845875.1). Lineage (NCBI taxonomy): Eukaryota > Viridiplantae > Streptophyta > Magnoliopsida > Poales > Poaceae > Miscanthus > Miscanthus lutarioriparius. Next base: position 264,404 of record CAJGYO010000008.1, on the reverse strand, counting down.
GAAAAATAACAAGGCAAATAAAAAAACTTTTTCTTTTCATTTCATGCTAATAGAGTAAAGAAAAGCCTTGGCTAATTGCATTCTTTATGGCCTTGTTTGGATACCCATATATCCACCTCAATCCATGTACTAAATTCCACTCCAACCCACTCCAACACACATGGATTGAGGTAAATACATGGGCTCCAAACAAGGCCTACTAGTATTAGGAGATCCACATGGTTGATGGAAGCCTCCATCTTGGGCCACAGAAGATCCTCCATCTCCACAGTCACTTCTCAAGATTATGTATAAATGGAACTTCTCATGAAAAAGGAAAAATAATAAATAACAGGGAGGTATCTCTGACTGACCGATTAACAAACAAACAAACAAGGAGTCAGAGGCCACAGTGCATGAACATGGGTACCTCTGGTTCATGTGACATGTGAGTGATGAGTCAATGGACTACTCACTAGTCACTACACATGTAAGTTTCTCGTGCATCTTCTTTTTTCCTTTTGCAAAATGAAATGTTCTCTTTGTCTTATTATTGTTAGACAGTAAATAGAATATGTAGCACATGCCCTGCATTCAATGGCCATCTTTCTTAGTGTACAGGTAAGCTATACATATAATTGTTCAGTAAGACAGTAACAGCAGGGAAATTATTGATCTGCTATGAGCATTTGGTTAAACTAACTGATTAAAACGGTTATACTGTCCATTACCATGCATCGACTGATCTCAGAGTCGCCCATAGTGTGTGTCTTTCATGATCCCAAAATAACTGGATTAGTCCTCACAAAGAATGAAGGACGGAAGGAAAGAAAAAGGTTAAGTTAAAGGCAGTCCGTCAAAGTGAAGGCCATGCTCTCTCTCTATCTGTCTCACTTGCCAGGGCATTGTGATGGCTGGATCTGAGACAATAAACCCTGTGGCCACTATGGCATTGCATGTGCTAGTTGCTATTTCAGCGAGAACTAGCTCATTTCCAGCACAAGCTCAGGGACAAGAGCATACAAACATAGCTGCCCCGAGGCCAGGCGTACAGGTAGGCAGATGATGGGTGTAGCTTGCTTGTGATTATTGATAGCATCATCAGACATATCTACATGGTGGTCCAGGCGGCCCTGCTGCCGAGTTACTGTGGTACTGCATTCCCTGCCTGCTTGCATTGAGCAGGAGAGGCCTTTAATCAGAGTCAGACGATGATGCCATGGGCCATGGCAATATGATGGCCTCACACAGACACAGCTGTGGGCCTTACTCAATACTAGTACATGGCTGTTATATAACTAATCATCTGCGCTTTGTGATGGTCTTGTTGCTCTTCCATTCAAGATTTGTGCAATGCATGAAGCTTGCTTCCTGTTGGACTCATGTAACTTGATATGCTGTGTGCAGGGTCACGGCCGTCCAGCAAGGGCAAGCCACTGCACTGGACATCGTGCATGAAGATCGCAGAGGACGTTGCAGCGGGGCTGGTGCACCTCCACCAGTCGAGCATTGTCCACGGCAATCTGAAGCCCTCCAACGTCCTCCTAGGCCCTGACTTCGAGTCATGTCTCACCGACTACGGCCTAGTGCCGACACTGCTACCCTCCAATGCCGAGCTCCACTCCTCGTCCTCCTCGAGCTCCCTGTTCTACCGCGCACCGGAGGTACGCGGCGCTCACGCCCACGCCACGTCCTTCACGCCCGGGACAGACGTGTACAGCTTTGGGGTGCTCCTGCTGGAGCTCCTGACAGGCCGGACACCGTTCCAGGACCTCATGGAGCTGCATGGCAATGACATCCCCAGCTGGGTGCGTGCGGTGCGCGAGGAGGAGAGGGAGACGGAGTCCGGAGGGGAGTCTGTGTCTGCCGGTGGCGCCGAGGAGAAGCTTACGGCGCTGATCAACATCGCCGCGATGTGCGTGGCTGCGGACCCGGCCAGACGGCCCACTACGGTGGAGGTGCTCCGGATGGTGAGGGAAGCGAGGGCTGAGGCCATGTCATCGTCCAACAGCAGCGACCGGTCACCAGCTCGGTGGTCCAATGCCATGCTGGGCGTGCCGCGGGATCAGGCCGCGGAGAGCTTCACGGACAGGGAAAGAGACTGACGAGCTCCATCATTCTTTCCCCTGTTACTATTACTGTTATAGTAGGCTAGGCTAGAAGAAGGCATAGGCCATAGGATTGAGAGTGTGGTTCCTTCCTTGGTGTGATGAGATGTACTGGATCGGATTGGGTTTGCTGTAAAATCTTGTTTCTGAACTGTGCATTTTCTTTTCATCAGAGACAGATGATACCAAAGTAAAGCAAGCAAGCTCCCTCTTTGGTTGGGCTTTTGGCTTTGGCTTTTGGCTTCAAAAGCTAAAAGCTCAACCAAAGGGGCTGCTTTTGGAGGATGCTTTTTCAGAAGCAGCTGCTTTTCCGTAGTTCATTTTTGAAAGCTGGGTTGACCCTGTTTTTAGCTTTTGGCTTTCTGCTTTTCGAAATTGGTGGAATAAAAAGTTCTTCCATAGTTGTTTCAAGAGAGATAAAGATAAAAGGTATATTTTATACTTGTTTAACCAAACAGCTTTTAGCTTTTCTACAGCTCACAGCTCACAGTAGCTTTTTCACAGCTCACAGCCCACAACAGCTTTTTCCCACAGCCATAGCTCAACCAAACAGGGCCTAAGATTGCTTCACTGCAGCTCAAGCTGCTGCCAGTGTTTTATGTTTATCTTCCAGTCAAGGGTTGTTCTGCAGTGTTTATCTGATTGTCTCTAGCTTTTCTATAGCATATTTGTTATGCCATTCAGCACTTGATGATGATGATTAAATAAAATAAGGCACATTGCGTTTGTCACTGTCAGTGTCAGTCTTTTTTTCCGAGATTACACGTGTAACGCAGACGCTCACAATAGACACATACTCACCTCTACATGAACGCATGCAAACCCTACCTCTGAGCACCTTCAAAAATTGAGCTGGCAAATCCTCGAGACGAGATTGATGAAGTCAAATCCTCGAGACGAGATTGATGAAGTCACCACAGACGTCTCGCTATCAACGGTAGCGTCAGCACCACTAAAAGTACAAGACCGTTAAATCCTGGAGTCGGACGTATGACCTTATATGTTACTAAAACTATTTTGCTAAAAAATGTTACTGAAACTCCTGTACCCCCTGCTTTTTCTTTTGAGAGGAAGCTCTTGTACCCCTGCTAGGCTACCGTTTCTGTACGTACATTTTCCTTCTGGCTTTGTAAACAACACGAGGCCTAGTCTATCAAGAGAAGTCCACATTACCTCATCAACTTTTGCGAAAGTCTGTTTTTCCTCCTTAAACTCTAAAATCGGGTAAACCACCTCCCTAAACTTTTAAAACCGTTCATTTTATCTCCCTGACGGTTATAAACGGTTTTCAAAGACGGTTTTGTCTTTTTCTTTTTTATTTATTTAGGTGTATGCTTGTTAAAAATTATTTATAAATATATAATTAAGTTATACATGATCCAATGAGTATGAAATTTTTACTACAGTTGAAGCATACAATAATTAGTCCACCATAAAAATTTCACTATAATTAGACCATAGAAACTGCAGTTATGAATTAATTATAGAAAATCATAGATCTAAAGCTATAGCAATAAATTTGTACTAAAACATACCATATTATATGTTCACTATATAGATCTACTCATGTGGAGTACAACAAAATTGGACTTTCCATTTTATGATTTTTTTCTTTGATTTACTATGATTTTTTAAACATTCAACTGAAATAAATAAAAAAAGAAAAAGATAAAACCGCATTTGAAAATCGCTTATAACCTGTCAGGGAGGTAAAACGAACGGTTTTAAAAATTCAGAGAGATGGTTTATTTAGTTTTAGAGTTTAGAGAGGAAAATCAGACTTTTGTAAAATTTGAGGGAGATAACATGGACTTTGCATGTTATCAAAACGTAGAGCCGTAAACAAGACAAGGCCCAGCCCATCTAAGAAAGAGTCAAACAGGCCTGGCGCGGACTCCAAAACGTAGAAGTTAGTAAAAAATCTCTTGTTTCCCACAAAGCACCTTGTGATGTAGAGGAAATCTCACATACACCCTCCATCCAATGATCCAACCAAAACCGACTTTGTCCGTCCGAGGCGATTTGATGATAAATCGCGAAAAAGCCCAGGCGCAGGCGGCACCGGCAAAGCAAACAGGTCCTTCTCCTCTCGTCTTGTCCCCATCCCCATCCACCCGCCGCGTCCTCTCCCCTTCTTCCCTCCTCCGCCAGAGTCTCGCTAGCTAGGGTTTCCATCAATGGCGGCGCCCACCACCTCCCGCCGCGGCCCTGGCGGCGCGCGCAACATGGACGACGAGAACCTCACCTTCGAGACCTCCCCGGGGGTCGAGGTCGTCAGCAGCTTCGACCAGATGGGCATCAAGGACGACCTTCTCCGCGGCATCTATGGCTACGGCTTCGAGAAGCCCTCCGCCATCCAGCAGCGCGCCGTCCTCCCCATCATCAACGGCCGCGACGTCATCGCGCAGGCCCAGTCCGGTACCGGCAAGACGTCCATGATCTCCCTCACCGTCTGCCAGATCGTCGACACCGCCGTGCGCGAGTAATAATCTCTATTTAATATACATCATTATCCATTATCCTTCCTTATATGCAAGTTACTGAGCGAGTGTGCGAGCGACCAATCTATTCTGTTTGTTTACCAACTTACTGGTTGCTGGTTGTAAGTTAGGGTTTTCGAATCAAGGATTCCCCCCAAATATAATGTGAAGCGGATCAGCTAGGACTTCTTATTTAGTCTGTTTGATGTATCCTCTGCAATAATGAGTTGTGCACAGCCCAGGGATAAGGGCACTGCCTGTTTTTATTCTCGATTTCTCAGAGCATGTATGTAAATTTTTTCAGTATAGGAGAGCAGAGCTGGAATTTGAATTAACTTCATTATTATGTTCCCCTGTCTCACAGGGTGCAGGCTTTGATACTCTCGCCTACTAGGGAGCTTGCTTCCCAAACAGAGAGAGTTATGCTGGCTATTGGCGACCACCTCAACATCCAAGTGCATGCTTGCATTGGTGGGAAAAGTATTGGTGAGGATATCAGGAGGCTCGAGAACGGAGTGCATGTCGTCTCAGGAACTCCAGGCAGAGTCTGTGATATGATCAAGAGGAGGACCCTGCGAACAAGAGCCATCAAGCTTCTAGTTCTGGTTCGTTCACTCTCTTATTTTGCTGTTTTGTAAATTTTGTCTGCTCAATGTGTAAGGGCTAATTCCTCCTGTGATGATACAGGATGAAGCCGATGAGATGTTGAGTAGAGGCTTTAAGGATCAGATTTATGATGTCTACAGATATCTCCCACCAGAACTTCAGGTTACTACTGTAACTTATAGTTTGGGCACAAATGATAGTTTTTCCTTTTTTTTTTGTCTTCAGTTTTGTATCTTGTCAGAATATTGCGTTTTTTTCCATAACATTATCCAATCTGCCACCAAATTCAGTGTACCATATACTATGACTTATGACATGCATGTTTCCAATTTCCTATAACCCACTTATATTGTACAACTTGTATCTGTTTTAGTCTGTAACGCATCCATAGTTACACATATACGCTGACTGCCCTTTTGCTCAATTCATGTTATTTTGTTATCTGTTTATCTTCTTGATATGTAACATCACATTTGGCACATTTCATAGTGAGCAAACAATGGGGAAAACGAGTTGCTTTTGTCAATTCTCTTTTTGATGACAAGAAATATTGGCTTTTACTTGAACTGACGTGATTGTGTATTTGCTTTCCTTTAAACAGGTGTGTTTGATTTCTGCAACTCTTCCTCATGAGATCTTGGAGATGACTAGCAAGTTCATGACCGAACCAGTTAGGATCCTTGTGAAGCGTGATGAACTGACCCTGGAGGTAAGTACCATTGAAAGTTATGCTTTGATCTATATTGATGTCCTTTTGGCTACTAACTTCTATAATGTCATGTTTGTAGGGCATCAAACAATTCTTTGTTGCTGTTGAGAAAGAGGAATGGAAGTTTGATACTCTTTGTGATCTTTATGATACACTCACCATCACCCAAGCTGTTATTTTCTGCAATACTAAGAGAAAGGTACCTTGTTTGTATTTTTGCTTTTCATATCATGCTTTTCTCTCCCAAAACTTTTGCTTACTTGCCACCATTGATGGTTTGGATGCTAAGTGGAAAATTTTCTTTTGGGCCCAGGTGGATTGGCTTACTGAAAAAATGCGCAGCAATAACTTCACGGTATCAGCTATGCACGGTGACATGCCCCAACAAGAAAGGGATGCCATTATGGGTGAGTTCAGGTCCGGCGCAACTCGTGTGCTAATAACTACGGATGTTTGGGCTCGAGGACTGGATGTTCAGCAGGCAAGTATTCTGACATTTTTTACTTGAATCGTCTTTTATACTGTTGGAGAATTGCCTGATTGAATGTGTCCTGTTGCTATGTGTTTTCATATTGTTCGCTAACGCTTGGGGTATTGACTGAATTTCTTTCATTTTCAGGTTTCACTTGTCATAAATTATGATCTCCCAAATAATCGTGAGCTTTACATCCATCGCATTGGACGCTCTGGTCGTTTTGGGCGCAAGGTGAAGTTTCTAATTTCTGCTACCAACTATGGCTTCTGTTTATTCTAGTATCCCCTCTTGGCTGTCACCAGTGGACGGATTTGTTGTTGCTTATTTGCTTAACCGGGCCAAATCAACAAGTAGTGGGTGTGTGATTACTACAACAACAACAACAACAAAGCCTTTAAGTCCCAAACAAGTTGGGGTAGGCTAGAGTAAATATATGACAAATAAAATGTTTCTTTCATGTCTTTTGTATTCAAGTATATATGACAACAAAAAAGTAAAGAGTCGCTTGTGCAGTGTTGATTTCTCGTATGCACTGCATTTTCTTTGGTAGACAAGACAGGAAACGTGGCATAGAAATTGAGTGTGCTCTCTACATCCCAGATGCTGTAATAGTTGATTTGGCGCATGGCAAAAATGAAATACATCCCAGATGTGTGCTGGCCATGAGGAGCTTAAATGTGTCATATCCAGATTTATTGTAGGAAGTCTAGCTGTTGTCAAATCGCAATTGTTATATATCCGTGTAATACTGGGTTGATTGTGATGACGAAAAGCTGTTTGTGTTTGCATTGCAGGGTGTGGCGATTAATTTCGTGCGCAAGGATGACATCCGTATACTGAGAGATATAGAGCAGTACTACAGCACGCAAATTGACGAGATGCCAATGAATGTTGCTGATCTTATTTGAGCAGCAAGAGGATTGGGAGGCAGCTTGTGTTTTATCATCTCCTCTCGCAAGGTTTGGCTTGAGCTTCTTGGCTTTGGCGTGGCTGTGGACTGGACGAGAGGGGCCTTTGTAACTGGAGTGGAGCAGAGATTGTTTCGGTTTTGGTTATGGCATGAACTGTATATATTTTTAGCTTGCTCCAGCTCATGTAACACTTTCTTGCTGCGTTTGTGCTTGGGACACTAAGACCTGTGTTGATGGCTTCATTAGTGTGACAATGATTTGGTGTCGGATTTTTGTTGATTTGTCTCCCATTGCTGTGCTGATCTTGGCTGCTGTTTGATTATTACTGTTTTAATTTAATTTGTGTTGTGATATGTATTGTGATAAGAGGGTACCACAAAAGCTAAAAGGCAAGTTCTATAGAACGGCGATTAGACCGGTTATGTTGTATGGAGCAGAATGTTAGTCTATAAAGATTCGACATGTTTAACAATTGAGTGTTGTAGAAATGCGAATGTTGCGATGGATTTGCGGTCACACAAGAATAGACCGAGTTCGGAATGATGATATACGTGATCACCTAGAGGTAGCACCAATTGAATAAAAGTTTGAGGTGGTTTGGCCATGTTAAAGGAGACCTCCAGAGGTACCAGTGCATCGTGGAGTCTTAAGCCAAGCAAATATAAGGAGAGATAGAGGAAGACCGAAATTGACATAGGGGAGACAATAAAAAGATATTTAAAAGCTTGGGATATACCTAGAGATCTATGTTTAAATAGAAGTACTTGGAAAACAACTATTGAAGTGCCCGAATCGTGACTTGGAGCTCTTGGTGGATTTCAACTCTAGCCTACCCTAATTTATTTGAGACTGAAATGCTATTATGTTGTTGTTGTGATCTGTATTGTGCTTAGAAACCTTGCAAGCACATTAACCTCTCCAAACCTATGTTTCACCGCGCCATCGCGAAGTGGCCACGTCGCCCCGAATTCACCCAGCGAGCCACATCTTCGAGAAATTGCGACCCATGGACAAGAACGATCCACGTCGCCTAAAAACCCCTCGACAAACACCAGCCACAAGTTTATACAGTAAAAAAATAAAAAAAAAACTCGCGGCTCACCCCCTCCTCGCAAAAAAGGCTCGACATCCTCTCCCTCTCGATCTCTCCCAGGCGGCGGCGAGCGTGGCGACGACGCCCCATTCCCCCTTCGCCCCTAGGTCACCCCATGCCTGTATCAAACTTCCCTCTCGACTCCTCGACTCCTCCGGCTTCCTTGACTCCTTTTCTCCTCCTGGCCTCCGCCATCTCTCCCTCTCGCGACCTCTCCATGCCTCATGGTGAAGCTCGCATCAGGCAGCCCTGGCTCGGACCCGACGCCCCATCGTGGGCTCCCTCCGGAACGACACGTTGACCTAGGCGGCCGGCACCTAGCGCCGACCTAGGGTTTTGCCTTTCGTCGCCGGGCGTCCTGGTGTGGCGAGCCCGACGGCGGCCACCCCGGCGTGGGTGACGCACCGGCGCGGAATTGGCCCTGGCCCCGATTAGGCCGGCATGCCGGCGCGGGTCGTCGTGCATCGACCAGCATCCCCGATATAGCACAGTGCACTGCGGTTTCCTTGCCCTCTGTTCCCCTTTGCTAGGTCCGTAGTTCTCTCTTGAGGTGATGCAATCCTTTCCCCTCTTTTACTTTAACAAAATTTAGGTGGTGTTTAAATCCAGGGAGCAAAGTTTAGGGATGTCACATCAGGGTATGATCGGATAGTAATAATAAAATAAATTATAGAAGTCCTTAGTAATCCGTGAGACGAATTTAGTAAGCCTAATTAATCCATCATCAACGCATGTTTATTGTAGCACCACATTGTCAAATCATAGACTAATTAGGCTTAAAAAATTTGTCTCGCAAATTAGTCGCAATGCGTGCAATTAGTTATTTTTTAGTCTATATTTAATACTCCATGTATCCAAACATCCGATATGATAGAGAGTAAACTTTAGAGAGAGGAACTAAACAAGGCCTTTGTTTGTTGTTTTGCTATCTCATGCTTGTGCGAGTTTTTGGGATCCCAGCTACGGTTTTATGAGCCAATTCCATGTCCTCATTACCTGACATTGCCAGGTTATGGTTCATAGTTCAGTTGTATTGAGTGCAGTCATAGCGCAGTACCGGTGCCCACCATATTTCCTATTATGCTTTTGGGTTCTTAATTTGTTTCCCTAAGATTAGCTGACTTTGTGCAATGGATGATGTAGCATGATAAAAGGCTGGATCAGCATTCTATCAATTGTCATGTTCATCAAGTTCAGTTTACAGATATTTATTTCGCTGGTTTTTGTAGCGTTGTTGGCACAAAAATGCGTCGACACACGGCAAGCCAGAAGGATCTGCTCGATGGAGCTGGAGATCCGCTTGGCTTCAACGTAGGGATAATCGATCCTGCATATTCCTCCCGAGACGTCGAGACGTGCCAGTCAATTTGACCCTGCAATTGACAAGGAGAGAAAGTTTATCAGTAATTTAAGGTGGAACATGCCAGTCTTTGCCTAGACAGTTCCAAGTGTGTCACTTCGGGAGCAGCCAGACGGAAAAATCGACTAAATAGCCGATACGCATAGAAATCGGCTGTTACAGACAGTAAAACTTATGGATCGCGATTAGTTTTATGTTGATAAGTACAATGCCCGTAGACGTAAATGAGATCATCAACTAGGCGGATATTACCAGTATGAATCGTTGAGCCGATGAATCTAATCAGGAAAAGATATAGCATGCAAACAAATCAACTGTCTAGTACCAATGGTTCTACAAACGCTCTGAATCTAATATGTTACCATCAACAGTGAGGTTCGACCGGATCGATGACAGCTATGATGATAATAACAAACTAAAACCGAAGCATCCATAAAACCATCTATACTTCGACAGGCTTTTCGAAAGACATGCTATACGTGAAGGCTTAGATGAATCGGCTGAAATAGCCGATTCAGGTGAAAAGGGACTACAGCGTGTGAACAATCGACTATTTCACGTGGACAAACCTATGGACTCATCAGACTTGACCTACTATCTCTAACAGTAGGGTTCGACCGGATCGATGCAGCCGTGATAAAGACAACAAATCAAACTCTTAAAGTACATAGATCTATTCACGCTTAACAGAATCATGGACACACACTGTAGGCGTTAAAGCGTAGGCGATCGGCTATTTAGACGATGCAGGCATAGCAAACAGTTAAAGTCATGCCTAATCGAGAACAAATCTACTAACTAGCATCCTCCAAATCTATAGTGCCATCAGTGAGGATCGACCGGATCATTACAGTCATAATAGCGAACTATGGACCAGATTTAACTCACCAGCAAACATTTTCAAGATCATACACGCCTTAACCGCATACTATGCACGATCAAGGTCGAAATAGAACGACCGATGAAACATAATCCATCGCTCAAAGTAAGAAATATCGTGTTGTAATAAAGCGAACGACGGACTGAAGGGATATAAGACCAATCTAAATCGATCTTGACCGGGCAGATTGATGTTGCTGAAAACTAATAACAATGAAAATATCAGCAAGATCGGTAACTTAGTTAATCTACCCGAAGGACGCCACCCTTAGATAGAACCGATAACTTGACTTTAATCTAGTTCGAGCAGTGGAGGTCGACCGGATCGATGCAGCCGTACTTGAACTAGACAAGAGTCGATAACTAGCTTATATTAGAGTTCGCAGTGGAGGTCGACCGGATCGATGCAGCCGTACAAACCAAAGTATAAACCATGACGGTACTTACAGACAAACCGGAGGTCGGCCGAACCGATGCAGCCCTGCTTGCTGAAGAACTCGCCGAGATCTACTCTACTCCTACTCCTAAGGGTTGGCCGGAGCCAAAAAAGGTAAATTGTATTTGATTGATTGGATGTCCTTTACAATAGGTGGGGTCCAATATTTATACCTGGATCCCAAGCATGAATCCTACTTAAGTACGACTCATTACAATCTTTAGTATAGAATAAAACATTCCTAATTTAAGATAACTTGGACCCTAATCTTTCCCTTTTTGTAGAGTCCGACATATTTCTCCCGACGCCAACCGTAGCTTCCTGTTGTTATCTACTGGCATCATCCGAAGAGAGCCAATTCCAGTATTGCATTTTGAATCAGCTGATATCGACTTTTATGCAATTGATTTCTTGATGACACGATCTTTGGGAGCTTCGAATCCCCGCATTCCTCTTCCCAAATGTTGGTGTAAACACATGCCCCCAATTTTGGGATAAAAGTAATTTTATTCTGAAATTATCATGCCTGCACCCCTAATAGGTCCGTAGTCTCGGGTAAAGAATCTTGATCTAGGGTCTACTGTTTGTCATCGTCTTTGCCGGCTTATGAGCCCATGCTTCAAAGCTTTATGAGAGCATCATCGCTTCATGGATGTTTGGATCCAACTTTTTAGGCCGACTATAAAATGTCTATCCGACTCTGGCGAGAGCAATTCAACAACTCAGTTATATTTCTCTTCTGCTTGCTTCCTCGAATGCCTCTGGCTCTGCCGGACCCTTTGAAAGCTCTAGTTTGGTTTTGATTAATTGATGAAACCTTAAGTGCTAACCTAGTTTATCAAAGTGATTATGAGATAGGTAGCACTACTCCAAGTGATGAAGCAATGACGAAGATCATGACGATGGTGATGGCGTGGTGATGATCAAATGTTTAAACTTGGAAAAGAAGAAAGAGAAAAACAAAAGGTTCAAGGCAAAGGTATAAATTGTAGGAGCTATTTTGTTTTAGTGATCGAGACACTTAGCGAGTGTGATCATATTTAGGATTGATAACCGTACTATTAAGAGGGGTGAAACTCGTATCAAAATGTGGTTGTCAAAGTGCCACTAGATGCTCTAACTCATTGCATATGTATTTAGGATCTAGTGGAGTGCTAACACCCTTGAAAATGTTTATAAAAATATGCTAACACATGTGCACAAGGTGATACACTTGGTGGTTGGCACATTTGAGCAAGGGTGAAGAAGATAGAGTTGAAAAAGAGTTAGTTGCGCTGGTTACAGAGTGACCGGACGCGTCCGGTATGGTGACCGGACACATCCGGTATTTGGCGATGAACTCAGCGACCGGACGCGTCCGGTCGCCATACCGGACACGTCCGGTGTGAATCAGAAAAACGGTGTTCGGCTGTTCAGTTGATCGGATGCGTCTGGTAGAGCGTGGGTGCTTACTGTAAACGACCGGACGCTGAGGCTCAGCGTCCGGTCAGTTTCTAACAGACGCGGCCGGTTGGCCCTGGTGGCTTACTGGACTCGACCGGACTCGGCGGCTCAACGTCCGGTTATTTATGTTTCAGCGTCCGGTGTGAGAGTCTAGTCGTCAGCCAGTGTGGTACAACGGTTACTTGGGTTTGAACGAGACATGTGGCGGCCTGGGAGCGACCGGACACATCCGGTGGGCTGACCGGACGCGTCTAGTATTCACGGTCGGGGCATCCGGTGCGTCTGACCGGAGCGTCCGGTCGATGCGCAGTCAGCCCAATTATTGATCCAACGGCTCTATTTCGAGGGGGCTTCTATTTAAGCCCCATGGCCGGCCCAAGCTCACTCTCTTGGCCATTTTCATCGACATAGCAACCTTGTGAGCTTAGCCAAAGCTCTCCCACTCATCTCCATCATTGATCCATCATCTTTGTGAGATTGTGAGAGAATCCAAGTGCATTGCTTGAGTGATTGCATCTAGAGGCACTTGACATTCGTGTTGCGCTACGGATTTCGCTTGTTTATCTTGGTGGTTGCCACCACCTAGATGGTTGGAGCAGCGATGGAGGATTGGCATGAGTTGGTGATTATTCGTGGCCATCTCCAGTGATTGTAAGGGGAGTTGTACCTTCCCCGATGGAGTGCCGAAAGGTAACTCTAGTAAATTGCTCGTGTCATTGAGTTACCTCACTTGTGGGTCGGTTTTTGCGGTGTCCTATCATGTGGATGAGGTTTGTGAAACACCTCTTAGCCGTCGAACCATCAAGTGTTGGTCAACACAATGGGGACGTAGCGTGTTGGCAAGCACGTGAACCTCGGGAGAAAATCGATTGTCTCTTGTCTTTGGCATTCTCCTGGTGATTGGCTATATATTCATCTTGTGATTGGTTTATCCCCTACACGGTGGTATAATCACCCTACTCACTTATTTACATTCTTGCAAACTAGTTGATACAAGCTCTTTAGTGTAATTAGAATTGAGAGCTTGCTTTATTATTTATATTCATCTAGTTGAGCTCTTTAGAGTAGCAAGATTGAGAGCTCTTAGTGAGTAGTTACATAGCATGTTTGTGTGCCTAAGTAATCATTGCAACTAGAATTGTTGGATAGGTGGCTTGCAACCCTTGTAGAGCTAGAGCAAGTTTGCATTACGCTATTTGTCATGCTAATCAAATTGCTCTAGTTGATTTGTAGATTTTTAAATAGGCTATTCACCCCCCTCTAGCCATATTAGGACCTTTCAAGTGGTATCGGAGCCGTGGTCACCGTGTGATTAAAGGCTTAACAACCTCGGTGTCAAATTATGGCTCAAGTTGTGTTCAACCATGTGGGGGGGCAAACCACCTTTCTTTGATGGCACAAGCTATGGTTATTGGAAGAGAAAGATAAGGGTGTATCTTGGTTCAATCAATGATCAAGTATGGGATGTAACCGAGAATGATTATGCTATCATTGATCCCAACAATCCCACCAACCTAGATAAGTCCAACAAGCAATGCAATACAATGGCTCTCAACACCTTATACAATGCCATTGATCCAAAGGTGTTTGAGCAAATCAAGGATTATGAAAGAGCAAATGAAGTGTGGAGGAGATTGGAGGAAACATATGAGGGCACACCAGCGGTGAAGAGTGCCAAGTTGTATATTCTCAAGGACAAGTTGACAAGCTTTAAGATGAAGGAAGATGAGAGCATTCCAGAGATGTTCCATCGATTACAAGTGATTGTCAATGACTTGAAGGCTTTGGGAGAGAAGATCAAGAATGATGATGTCTCTCATCGATTCTTGATGTGCCTACCTCCAAGGTTTGAGATGTTGAGATTGCTTATCATAAGAGGAGAATTAAAGGATATCACCCCTAACCAAGTACTAGGTGATGTCATGATACAAGAGACATACCATGTGGAAAGGGAAGGGGATGACAAGGATGATAAGAAGGAAGAAGAAGACAAGAAGAAGAAAAGCATAGCATTCAAGGCTAGTTCATCATCATACAAAAACAAGGGCAAGTCCAAGAAAGAATCAAGTGATGATGAGGATCTAAGTGATATTGATGATGAGGCTATGGCTCTCTTTGTGCGCAAGATGGGCAAGTTCATGAAGAAGAAGGGCTATGGAGCAAGAAAGAGAAGAGATCACACAAAGAGCAAAGAATATGTGAGAAGATGCTACAACTGCAAGAGCCCCGATCATGTTGTAGCAAATTGTCCTTACAATAGTGACAATAATGAAGATTAGAAGAACAAACACAAGAATGACAAGAAAGAAAAGAAGGAGAAGAAGGAGAAGAGAATGACCTTTCAAAAGAAGAAGAAGGGTGGAGGCTATGTGGTCACATGGGATAGTGATGGCTCATCAGATAGTGATGGCTCTAGTGATAATGACAAGAAATCTATCAAGAGAGCACTAGCAAGCATCGCCATCAACAAGAAGCTCTCCATCTTCGACACTCCATCGACATGTCTCGTGGCAAAGCCTACCATGGTAAAATATGATGTGAGTGATGATGAATGTGAAAGTGACTCATGTAGGGATGATAATGATGATGATGACGATGATGAGTACTCTAAGGAGGAGCTCATGGACATGTGTGAGCAAGTGCACGCTTGCAATGAGATGAAGAGAAATGAGTGCAAAGAATTGCGCAAGAGAGTAAAATTTCTTGAGCAATCCTTTAATTAGCTCAATGCCACTCATGAGGGGCTAATGGATGCCCATGAGAAGCTTGGCAAAGCTCACTCCTCTCTCATTGAGCAAGTCAAGAAGGAGGAAGCCAAGAAGAAGCAAGTGATAGTTACATGTGATGTGGGACTAATATGTGATCTTATTGATGAATCTTCTTATAAGCCTATTGCTATTGCTCCCACTAACACTTCTTGTAGCACTACCACTTTCACTCCACCTAAGAATGATGCATCACTAGTAGTGGAAAATGAGACCCTCAAGAAGGTGAATGAGCTCACTCGTGCCTTAGGCAATGCCTATGGTGGAGAAGCCCGCTTGCTAAAGTGCTTGGGTAGCCAAAGGTTTTCTCTCAACAAAGAGGGATTAGGCTATACCCCTAAGAAAGGCAAGGCGGCCTTTGTCACTCCCAAAGCTTGCTTTGTGAAGGGCAATGGTCGGTTTTGCAATAGATGCAAGCAAGTTGGGCATATAGAGCAACATTGCAAGATTAACAAGAACAAGCTACCTAATTTATCCTCAATTAAATTTGATTCTTGTTATATGCTTTTTAAGGGTGCCAATGGTGTGAAGGCTAAGTTCATTGGTACACCAATTGTGGGCCCAAAGAAGAAGGCCATTTGGGTACCAAAGACCTTGGTGACTAACCTACAAGGACCCAAGCAAGTTTAGGTACCTAAAAAGAATTGATCTTCTTTTGTAGGTCAATTATAAAGCCAGAGGAAGGCATTGGGTGCTTGATAGTGGGTGCACACAACACATGACCGGTGATCCAAGAATGTTCAATTCAATCAATGAAAACCAGAGCAATGGGATTGATAGTATCACATTTGGTGACAATGGCAAAGATAAGGTCAAAGGGCTCGGTAAGATTGCAATATCCAATGATTTGAGCATTTCCAATGTGCTACTAATAGAGAGCTTGAACTTCAACCTATTATCGGTAGCTCAATTATGCGATCTTGGTTTCAAGTGCATATTTGGTGTGGATGATGTAGAGATTATAAGTGTAGATGGCTCTAACTTGATATTCAAAGGTTTTAAATATGAGAATCTATACTTGGTTGATTTCAATGCTAGAGAAGCTCAATTGACAACATGTTTGATCACTAAGTCTAGCATGGGTTGGTTATGGCATAGAAGGCTTGGTCATGTTGGAATGAAACAATTAAACAAGTTGATCAAGCATGACTTAGTTAGAGGCTTGAAAGATGTCACTTTTGAGAAAGATAAGCTATGTAGTGCATGTCAAGCCAGAAAGCAAGTTGGTAACACACATCCTAAGAAGAGCATGATGAGCACATCTAAGGCATTTGAGTTGATGCACATGGACTTATTTGGACCAACCACATACACTAGCATTGGTGGAAACAAATATGGGTTTGTGATTGTGGATGATTTCACTAGATACACATGGGTATTCTTTCTAGTGGATAAGAGTGATGTGTTTGCAACATTCAAATCATTTATCAAGGGCATTCACAATGAGTTTGAAACAATCATCAAGAAAGTGAGAAGTGACAATGGAAGTGAGTTCAAGAACACAAGAATTGATGAGTTGTGTGATGAATTTGGAATTAGACATCAATTCTCGCCCAAGTATACTCCACAATCAAATGGCCTAGTTGAAAGAAAGAATAGAACTTTGATTGACATGGTAAGATCAATGTTGAGTGAGTACAATGTGAGTCATTCATTTTGGGCTGAAGTAATCAACACGGCTTGCTATTATAGCAACCGACTCTATTGTCACCCCATGATGGAGAAGACACCTTATGAGCTATTGAATGGGAGAAAGCCCAACATAGCATACTTTCGGGTTTTTGGTTGTAAATGCTACATATTGAAGAAAGGCACTAGATTGAGAAAGTTTGAAAAGAAATGTGATGAAGGTTTCTTGCTTGGTTACTCCACTACTAGCAAGGCTCATAGAGTTTGGAATTTGGCAAGTGGTACTCTTGAGGAGGTTCATGATGTGGAATTTGATGAAACAAATGGTCCCCAAGAGGAAGATGAGAATCTAGATGATGTAAAAGGCACTCAATTGGTCAATGTGTCGGATACCATTAAAAGGGGTACCCTAAGCAAGAACCGAAAAGATTGCTTAAAACCTCGCAAATATCAAAGCCAAAGGACAACGACAGGGTCTCGGCCGATTCTCTGACTCGCTAGAAGCCCATGTTGCAACGACTCTCCGCTTCGCCGAGGCCCCCTCGCTGAGGCCCTTTCACGCCGAGGCCCTGCTCCGCAAGGCCTCGGATGGGTTACCGATTCTCCGATTCGCCCGAGGCCCCGTGAGTGAAGCCTCGGACGAAGTACCGATTCTCCGACTTGCTCGAGGCCGGCTTGGCAACAACCTCGTCGCCTCTGCCTCGACCGACTTCTCTGACAAAATGCCACGCGTCCAACCACTCCCGCGACGTCATCCGCACGTGGGCGCAGCACAGCAGGGTGGCCGACGGGACATGAGACAGGACAGAATAGGGGTTACTGACCACTATGCTCAGCACTGCACCCATGCCTGGCGCCTGTACTGCACTGTGCTACCTAATTCCTGCTCCAGGAGCAGCACGGCGTGGGGAAGCAAGCACGGGTCACTATAGCCTCGGAGTCGGTGCATTAGACCAACTGCTCCCTCCAAGGCCTCGACAATCCACTTCTAGGTCTCGGCAGCATAGGGATTCGCGCCCACCGAGCCCCCCACGATGGCTCAGCCTCGGCACCAACTGAGCCTCGGCTCTTTCAACCATCAACCCATAGCGACCAGCGCAACGTCGGCCATACCCTGCGTCAAGCTATCACTGGAGCGCCCATGTCATACGAGATCGGGTGTGACCGGCGTGTTGCTCTAGTACATCAAGGACAAGACCACTCCGTTGACCATGCCGCTATAGTAGTAAGCTATAGGACTCTGGCACATCGCCTCCGCTCGCCGCATGGCGAACACATGTATCACACTTCGACAACGATGATCTGCTTGTCTCCATTGATCGGGCTGGCCAGAAGCTTGTCGACTGCCTCTCCATCGCAGAATCGGCTCTGGCCATGGCTCAATGTCGATCACCCTTCGAGGCCGACTCGATGGAGGATAGGTTGGCTAAAGCTGAGGCCAGAATCATGGGTGAGATGCCTACCACAACTTTCTGTCTCTACTTAATTTTATCTTCAAGATCTTGACCATCCCTCCCTTAAATCTTTTAGATCTATCGGCTCAGCTAGAAAGCCTCCGATCAGCTGCGGAGTACGCGGCGGGATTCATCAATGCCAGAGTGAAAGGTCCTAATGGCTAGAGGGAGGGGGTGAATAGCCTAATAAAATTTCTACAACAACACTTAACAAAATGGTTAGACAATTATGAGGCGAAGCAAGTGTTGCGCTAGCCTACTTAAAATGCAAGACGCCTACCACAATTCTAGTTTCGATAGTATCTAATCACACAATAGCTATAACACTACCCTATGTTAGTGTGCTCTCAAAGGCTAACTAAAGAGCCACACCAACCAAGCAAGCTCTCACAACTAACTACACTAAAGAGCTTGACAACTAGTTTGCGGTAATGTAAAGAGAGTGATCAAGAAGGTTATACCGCCGTGTCAAGGAAGGAGCCAATCAATCACAAAGATGAACAACAATGAAGACCAATCACCTCGGAATCAAATGATGAACACAATGATTTTTACCGAGGTTCACTTGCTTGCCGGCAAGCTAGTCCTCGTTGTGACGATTCACTCACTTGGAGGTTCACGCGCTAATTGGCTTCACATGCCAAACCCTCAATAGGGTGTCGCACAACCAACACAAGATAAGGATCACACAAGCCACGAGCAATCCACTAGAGTACCTTTTGGCGCTCCGCCGGGGAAAGGTCAAGAACCCCTCACAATCACCACGATCGGAGCCGGAGACAATCACCACCCTCCGCTCGACGATCCTTGCTGCTCCAAGCCATCTAGGTGGCGGCAACCACCAAGAGTAACAAGCGAAATCCACAGCGAAACACGAACACCAAGTGCCTCTAGATGCAAACACTCAAGCAATGCACTTGGATTATCTCCCAATCTCACAAAGATGTTTAATCTATGATGGAAATGAGTGGGAGGGCTTTGGCTAAGCTCACAAGGTTGCTATGTCAATGCAAATGGCCAAGAGAGTGAGCTTGAGCCGGCCATGGAGTTTAAATAGAAGCTCCCACGAAATAGAGCCGTTGTACCCCTTCACTGGGTAAAACACGGGGTGACCGGACGCTCCGGTCCGATCGACCGGACGCTGGCCCTCAGTGTCCGGTCACGTGATTCACTCCATGTGTCCCCTGCTTCAAATACAGTTTGTCAGATTTCAACGGTCATATATTGACCGGACGCGTCAGTTAGCAAGTGACCGGATGCTGGACCTTAGCGTCCGGTCGTTTTCAGTAAGGTTCCAAACGTGATTTTCCCGACCGGATGCGTTCGGTCATGCTTGATCAGACACAGCCAGCGTCTGGTCACACAATGTCTCCTCTGTGTGCCCCGTGTTAGCGTACATCAGCACTGACCGGATGCACCCCGCCAGCGTCCGGTCGCTGAGCGACCCAATGTCCAGTCATGAGACCGGAACGCACGCCCTCTGCTGCCACTGACTGGACATGCTAGTCCAACCGAGACCAGTATCCGGTCACTTACAGTGACCTCCGTCTTTTCTGTCTAGGGCATCGGTGGCACCGTCGGACTGTCCGCACTCTACGGGCGGACACTCCGCCGGTGGAGTTTCTTACCCTTGCACCCAAACTTCACCACCCTTGATCAAATGTGCCAACCACCAAGTGTATCACCTTGTGCACATGTGTTAGCATATTTTCACAAACATTTTCAAGGGTGTTAGCACTCCACTAGATCCTAAATGCATATGCAATGAGTTAGAGCATCTAGTGACACTTTGATAACCGCATTCCGATACGAGTTTCACCCCTCTTAATAGTACGGCTATCGATCCTAAACGTGATCACACTCACTAAGTGTCTTGATCACCAAAACAAAATAGCTCATATATTTTATACCTTTGCCTTGAGCCTTTTGTTTTTCTCTTTCTTCTTTCCAAGTCCGAGCACTTGATCATCACCATGGCATCACCATCATCATGTTATGATCTTCATTTGCTTCACCACTTGGAGTGTGCTACCTATATCATGGTCACTTGATAAACTAGGTTAGCACTTAGGGTTTCATCAATTTACCAAAACCAAACTAGAGCTTTCACAGAGGCGCCGTTCCGGTGGTTTGCTTGCACGACATCCCGAACCGTATCAGAGAGGTCGCTCTTCATGGCGTTCATCATGGTGCTGCCATGGCGTTGGCTGCTACACAAGCCCGTTCTGGCCATGAGCTTCGGCTTCTTTCCCATGGTTTTCTAGCCACTGAACACCCTGGGGATCATGAGCGCCTGGTCGAGGATTTCTTCGACGCTGCCAACTCTGTTGTCCTTACTTCCCAGGCCGATGACATAGTCAACAAAGTGTTTTCTGGCCCGTAGCTTGTAATAGGTGACACTAGCAAACAACTTCTTCGTCTTAAGTGGTTTCTCTTTTGCTTCGTACTTCATGTTCCATGTATCAATTTATCCGTGTTTGCTTTGCTCTTATAGGCGATACATATCGTACCGACTTTTCCCCCTTCGGGTTTATTTTTGAACTAGAGGCGACACCCTTCTGGTATCGGCTATTAGAACCGATGATCGAACTAATCGACTGTCAAGTATTAATCCAAACACTAGGATAATATTTCTTTAGATATTTTCCATTGATTGCTCTGTCAAACTCTTCTCCTCCTCCTAGTGTTTCTAGAATATAAGCATTGTTAGGCGCACAACGTTTAATCCGATAAGGTCCTTCCCAATTAGGTGACCATTTGCCGAACTTGCTGTCCTTTGACCCGATTGGCAATTTTACTTTCCAGACTAAGTCTCCTTCAGAAAATTATTTGCCCTTGACCTTTTTATTATAATACTTTGCAATCCTCAGTTTATTGGCTTTAATATTCTCAAGAGCACGCAGCCGACGGCAACTTAAGTCCTCTAAGTCGTCTATCATAAGATTCTTGTAGACTTCGGCTGACAAATCATTTTGCAATGTGACACGTCTCGATCTAGTTCGAATTTCCCAAGGAAGGACTGCATTATGACCATACACAAGTTCATAAGGTGATGTTTTAATCGATCTATGATAGGTCATCCTATATGCCCATAATGCCTCATTAAGCATTGAATGCCACTTCCTTGGCTGCTCCTCAATCTTCTTCTTGATCAGCTTAATCATAATCTGATTGGACGCCTCTGCCTGGCCATTAGCCTAAGCATAGTAAGGAGAAGAATTTAGTAGCTTAATTCCCATACTGGCAGCAAAATCTCTAAACTCTTCTGATGTGAACATTATCCCTTGATCGGTGGTAATAGTTTGAGAAATTCCAAAACGATACACAATATGCTCTTTGACAAAATCAACCATGTTTTTTGAGGTTACTGTCTTCAAAGGAATTGCCTCAACCCACTTAGTGAAGTAATCTGTTGCTACCAATATGAACTTATGTCTTTTACTTGAAGGCAGAAAAATCTGGCCAATTAGATCAATTCTTCAACCTCGAAACGGCCATGGTTTGATTATTGGATTCATAGCCGATGCGGGTGATCTTTGAACATTACCAAAACATTGACAGTCTTGGCACCCCTTATAATATTCAAAACAGTCTTCCAGTATTGTTGGCTAGAAATATCCAATCCTACGAATAATCCATTTTATCTTATAAGCCGATTGATGAGCTCCACATATCCCCTCATATACTTCGCCCATCAACACCTTAGCTTCTTCTTGATTTAAGCATTTAAGCAACACCCCATCGACTGTTTTGTAATATAGCTGATCATCTAGTAAAACATACTTAGTCGATTTGTACCTTAGCTTCTTGGTAACTTTCTGTGATGGATTCCTAAGGTAATCGGCTATTTCAACTCTCCAATCATTATTTGAGGTTTCACTACTTAAGACCTCTTGAAACACTCGATAACCTAACGCACTTTGAGCTAAACGATTAGCTTCTTGATTTTGTGCTCTTGTAATATATTAAAGAGAGACATGAGGAAATTCCTTAAGCAACCCTTGGCACTCATCATAATATCCCCTCAGAGCATCTTCTTTGCACTCATATAGGCTGACCAACTGATTAATAATTAACTGTGAATCTCCAAATACCTCAATTGCTTTGGCCTTTACCTCATGAAGAAGTTGAAGCCCCTTAAGAATAGCTTCATATTCTTCCTGATTGTTGGTAATCATTGGCTCAGTTGGAAAAGCAAACTCAAAACTTGCCCCTCGAGGTGAAATAATAACAATACCAATGCCACCACCTTGCTTGCATGATGGCCCATCAAAGAACAACGTCCACGGTACCGGCTCTACATAGCCAACACTTGGCTTATGATGTTGGGTGACAAAATCGACTATTACTTGCCCTTTGACTGCTTTAGCCGATTCGAACCTCAAGTCAAATTCTGACAATACAAGAATCTATTTTCCCATTCTTCCATTTAATATTGGCATTTATAGCATGTGCTTGATCACATCAGTCTTGGAGACAACTGTACACTCAACTGACAACAAGTAATGTCGTAACTTAGTGCAAGAGAAATATAAGCATAAGCATAACTTCTCGATGGGAGAATATCTTGTTTCTAGATCCAGAAGCCTCCTACTGAGATAGAAAATAACTCGCTCTTTCCCTTCGAACTCTTGCATCAGGACCGATCCAATCGTTTGGTCATCAGCCGATACGTACAACTTAAAAGGCTTGCCTTACTGAGGAGGGACCAGCACGGGTGGACATTTCATGTATTCCTTTATCTCCTCAAACGCTTTTTGTTGTACATCACCCCATTTAAATTCTTGATCATTTTCAACTTCAACAAGGGAGAAAACGACAGAACTCTCTCCGACAAATTCAAAATAAACACCTCCTGATAAAATTAATCTCACTAAGCAAAGATTGTAACTCTGTTTTAGTAGTCGGGGGCACTGCCTCATCAACTGCTTTCATGCTTTTTTGACTAATTTTGATTCCTCTCTCGTGGACCATGAAACTCAAAAATTGTCCAGCTGACACTCCAAAGGCACACTTATTAGGATTCATCTTTAGACCATGTTTTTTTGTGCACTCCAGAGTCTCCCGCAAATCAGCTAGATGTTCTTTGTACCCCTTAGATTTTATCATCACATCATCAATGTAGATTTCAACAATCCTGCCGATCAACTTATGAAAAATATAATTCATTGCCCTCTGATAAGTTACACCGACATTCTTTAGACCAAAGGTCATTACAACCCATTCAAATAAACCAATTGAGCTAGGGTATCTGAAAGCTATCTTTGCTATGTCTTCCTCAGCCATGAAAATTTAGTTATATCCTGCATTGCCATCCATGAAGCTAATAACCTTTTGCTCGGTTGCTGCGTCTACCAACATATTAGCCATCGGCATCAGATAACCATCCATGGGTGTAGCCTTGTTCAGATCTCTGAAATCGATGCAAACTCTTAACTTCCCATTCTTCTTATACACAGGAACAATATTCGATATCCACTCTGCATATCGGCACGGTCGGATAAACTTTGCTTCTAATAATCTTTCAGTCTCATTTTTTATATCATCAAGTACATTTGGGTTGAATCTCCTCGGAGCTTGTTTAAACGGCCGATATCCAGGTTTGATTGGCAATCGATGTTCAACAATCGATCGGTCTAGACCAGGCATCTCATAGTATTCCCAAGAAAAACAGTCTTTAAATTCCTTTAATAAATCGACTAACTCTTGCTTATACTCAGGATCTAACTTGGCACTTACATACATCAACCTAGGCCTATCTCCAAAACCAATATCTACCTCTTCTAATTCATCGGCCGATGTGAAACCATGTCCTAGTTTGCCATCTGTACAATCTATTGGATTATCCATTAAAACAAATTTTTAAAGCCGATTGCTTGGATCGGCTGTTGGCTTTCATTATTCGTTCTAATGAAGCCTCCTTCCCACAGCTTGCCAGAAAAACACTCGAAGTCTTCTAGCTCCCAATACACTAGACCGGCTGTTGCGATACTCACGGATTCATCAGCGTGAACCAGCTCAACATCATCTTCATGCCATTGAATCAAACACCGATGCATGGTTGATGGTACACAACAGTTTGCATGAATCCAATTACGACCAAGGAGTAAACTGTATGAACCTTTTCCATCGATGATGAAGAATATGGTGAGCAGAGTCTTACTCCCGATTGTCAGTTCGACGTTCATTGCCCCCTAGGTCTTAGACGTATTACCCCCAAAATCCTTAAGCATCATGTTGGTCTCAATCAAATCTCCTGGTCCCTTGCCAAGTTTACAAAAAGTAGTGTAAGGCATAAGATTGACATAAGCACCTCCATCCACCAACATCTTGTTCATCGGCTTCCCATCAACAAAACCTTTTACATATAAAGCTTTTAAGCGTCGATGCTTGACTGGCTTATCGAATATAGCCTGCTGTATAACTGTTAACTTGGCAACTATTTCCTCATACTCTGATTCATCGAAATCTAAATAGACCTCTTGATCTGTTGTAGCTCTGAATTCTGATGGCAACAGAAAAGTCATTTGAATATTAGCCAATGGTTGCCTTCTATCGGTTGTTTGCTTAGCATGCCACACTTGAGGTCTACCAGACGCTTAAGCATGTTCTAGTTCTCTATTCCTTAGCCGTTGCACTCTTCTTTCCTAGCTTCTTGTCAGATCTCCTGGACACCATTGGCCTTCCTGCCATACATATTCTTCTTCATTACCTTCTTCTTTATAATTAGTCCAGTTTTGATCAACAACTTGCTTTCCTAGCCGATCATGAACACTTCTATTTTTTAGGCGTCGATCTATATTATTATGATGATACTCATCTTGAGCATGGATAGACCGGCGGTTGGCTTGAGATTTCATGAACTCCCAATATTGCTCGCTGCATTCCGGACAATTATTTCTGGTAGGCAATTTTAAACCTTCGTTCCAGCAATATTTGAAGAAAGGGCAATTCCAATGTGATTCAGCTTGCTTTCTTTCATACCTCTCTTTTTCCTGTTGATGCTAGTTTTCTTGCTCTTCTAACCAACGCTGATAATCCTTTTCCTTCTATCGCAGCCATTTGTTCAACAAAATTCAAGATGTAACACGCGGCCTTGTCGCCCCATCATTCGACGTTTCTCCCTGCTCATATCGGCTCTTTTGTTGATCACAACGCCTTCTAATTTCTTTATATTCATCAGCCGATATTTGCATCTCGGGATCGACCGTTTCATTTTCTTTTGATCTGTTTGATGTTAGGACTTTAGTCTTTTCTTTGAGCAACCTAGCATCAACCATGTTCTGATCTCAAGGGAAAGGATTATCATCAACTTTCATCTTTCGAGGCGTATCAGATTTGAGCCTTCCTTGCTGAATAGCCCTCTGTATATGCTGCCGAAAAACTCTACACTCATTAGTAGAATGAGAAGTGGCGTTGTGAAATTTGCAGAACTTCTTATTCTTCAACTGATCGGGAGGCAACATAACATGATTGTCGGGCAACTTGATTTGTCCCTTCTCGAGCAAGAAATCGAAGAGCTTGTCCGATTTTATGACGTCAAAGTCATAGCTCTCTTCGACTCCTCTTCCCCAAGGATTTGCCACCATTACTGTCTTCTTACCCCAATTCCATTCGGCCGCAGCAACATCTTCTTCTTCGTAGTCCTCATAGCCGTCATTGACTGAATATGGATTATAGACTTCGGCCATTGTGGTACTTTTCTGGAATTGGGTGTCTCTGCGCATATTCTGGAATTGGCTATTGAGCGCTGCCACTCGTTGAGCCAACTGACCCAAGTTGTCAAATTCTTGTCCCAGTAGCTTCTCTCTCTATGTTGGCAACATTTCTTGAACGGCCAAAGCAGCAAGTTGATCATCGGTCAAGTTTAATGAGAAGCACAAATTTCTAGTCTCTCGAAACCTCTAAAGAAACTCGGTGCCTGATTAATTAGTTCTCTACCTTATGGTCGTCAAATCGGTAATCTTTTTTTCTCCAGTCCCAGTATAAAAATATGTGTGGAACTTCTTTTCTAGGTCAGCCCAATTGGCAATTGAGTTAATTGGCAGTGATGAGAACCAAGTGAAGGCTGGCCCCGATAGAGACAAGGAGAAGAAACAAACCCGATGGGCTTCTTCAGTGGATGCTTCGCCCAACTGTGTAAGATACCGACTGACATATTCTATTGTGCTTGTGCTATCTTGGCCAGTGGACTTAGCAAATTCTGGGAGCCTATAATTCACCGGAAGAGCGACCAAATCATACCATTCTAGATATGAGCGTTTGTACGAGAAGGTCTGCCCTTTTGGCTTCAAACCGAACTGATTCATCATCATCTCGGTCACTTTAAGCAATAACTCATCAGCATTTGAATTTGGATCTCCCTGTAATTGCTGACCCATCTGTGGATTAATTTTTTGAATACCCTGATACTCTGGATTTGGAATCATGTGAAGGGTATTGTAATCTGTGCCATAATGATACCTTTGTGGAATCTCTATCTGCTGGGTCCTCGGCTGGTTTACTGCTTGAAGTCTCTGGTTGTAGATGTTAGGATCTATATCTCTATGAATCCTTTGAATTGATGGTACTATTTTTTGAGCCGACGATGGTATCTGGCCTGATATGCCAAAATTGACCATTTGATTCCGAACTTGCCCTGTCGACTGTTGCACGTGCTGTTCTGACGATCCAGGATTATACTGAATCTGATTAGTATTAGCACCCTGAACTTGCTCAAATGAGCTCTGAACCATCTGGACATCATCATTACCAGCTGGTGCTATTTCTTGATGGCTAGTACCAGCTTGATTAGTCCCCTGAGTCGACGGATGTGGAATGTTGTAATAAGTCGGCCCAACCTGATCAACTGGAAACCCATGAAACACCTCTTTCATGGTGTTGTGGAATGTGTTCAAGGAAACTTCATTATAATTCGACATGGCATCATAAATAGACTTTTTATAGCTTCTACGAAGAAACGCCTGTCTTCAGCTTCATCTGCATCTGTCTGCCCATGCAACTGCCCATGCAACAGAACTCTCGGTAATGAATATTTCTGAACAATTGTATTGTCACGTGTCTTGGTGTAGGACAACAAACACTTGTTCTAAAATTCTTTTATAGTTTTACTGATGATATCTTTATCTCCATCAGGTAGGTCTTCATAAGGCACCATAAGGATGTCATTGTTGTTGTAAGCCACCATGACGATTGTGGTGTCCCACCGGACGTGCCAAAACGTGTGTCGGCATAAAAATGCGTTGACACACGGCAAGTCGGAAGGATCTGCTCGATGGAGCTGGAGATCTGCTTGGCTTCAACGCAGGGATAACCGATCCTACGTATTTCTCCCAAGACGTGCCAGTCAATTTGACCCTGCAATTGATAAGGAGAAAAAGTTTATCAGTAATTTAAGGTGGAACATGTCGGTCTTTGCCCAGACAGTTCCAAGTGTGCCGCTTTGGGAGTAACCAGACAGAAAAATCGACTAAATAGCCGATACGCATAGAAATCGGTTGTTACAGACAGTAAAACTTATGGATTGTGATTAGTTTTATGTTGATAAGTACAATGCCCGCAGACATAAATGAGATCATCAGTTAGGCGGATATTACCAGTATGAATCGTTGAGCTGATGAATCTAATCAGAAAAAGATATAGCATGCAAATAAATCGACTGTCTAATACCAATGGATCTACAAACGCTCTGAATCTAATCTGTTACCATCAACAGTAAGATTCGACCGGATCGATGGCAGCTATGATAATAATAACAAACTAAAATCGAAGCATCCATAAAACCATCTATACTTCGATAGACTTTCCGAAAGACATGCTATACGTGAAGGCTTAGATAAATCGGCTGAAATAGCCAATTCAGGTGAAAAGGGACTACAACATGTGAACAATCGACTATTTCACATGAACAAACCTATGGACTCATCAGACTTGACCTACTATCTCTAACAGTAGGGTTCGACCGGATCGATGCAGCCGTGATAAAGACAACAAATCAAACCCTTAAAGTACATAGATCTATTCACGCTTAACAGAATCATGGACACACACCGTAGATGTTAAAGCATAGACGATCGACTGTTTAGCCGATGCAGACATAGCAAACAGTTAAGGTCATGCCTAATCAAGAACAAATCTACTAACTAGCGTCCTCCAAATCTACAGTGCCATCAGTGGGGATCGACCGGATCGTTACAGCTATAATAGCGAACTATAGACCAGATTTAACTAACCAGCAAACGTCTTCAAGATCATACACGCCTTAACCGCGTACTATGCACGATCAAGATCAAAATAGAACGGCCGATGAAACATAACCCGTCGCTCAAAGTAAGAAACATCGTGTTGTAATAAAAGCGAACGACGGACTGAAGGGATATAAGGCCGATCTAAATCGATCTTGACCGGGCAGATTGATGTTACTGCAAACTAATAACAATGAAAATATCAGCAAGATCAGTAACTTAATGAATCTACCCGAAGGACGTCACCCTTATATAGAGCCGATAACTTGACCTTAATTTAGTTCGAGCAGTGGAGGTCGATCGGATCGATGCAGTCGTACTTGAACTAGACAAGAGTCGATAACTAGCTTATACTAGAGTTCGCAATAGAGGTCGACCGGATCTATATAGCCGTACAAACCAAAGTATAAACTATGACGGTACTTACAGACAAACCAGACGTCGGCCGGACCGATGCAGCACTGCTTGCTGAAGAACTCGTCGAAATCTACTCTACTACTACTCCTAAGGGTTGGTCGGAGCCGAAAAAAGATAAATTGTATTTGATTGATTGGATGTCTTTTACAATAGCCGGGGTCCAATATTTATACCCGGATCTCAAGCATGAATCCTACTTAAGTACGACTCATTACAATGTTTGGTATAGAATAAAACATTCATAATTTAAGATAACTTGGACCCTAATCTTTTTCTTTTTGTAGAGTCCGACATATTTCTCCCGACGTCAACCGTAGCTTCCTGTCGTTATCTACTGGCGTCATCCGAAGAGAGCCGATTCCAGTATTGCATTTTGAATCAGCTGATATCGACTTTTATGCAATCGATTTCTTGATGACACGATCTTTGGGAGCTTCGAATTCTCGCATTCCTCTTCCCAAATTTTGGTGTAAACAAGCGTAAACATCCGACTCGCGTCCAGAGGATATATGATTTTGGGGCTTCCAAAATGTTTGTGAGTAATGTTTATTTTATCACCTACTTTTCGCTGGTATAATACTAAGGAAGTGAGGGTTTATAACAGAATGCTTTGAATTGCAGGGATGGCAAGTGCTATATATATAACAGAGCCATTCCTGTCACCATTCCTGTCACCGAGTATAACAGGCAAGTGACCTTTTCCTTTTTATACTTTGCGATTATGTGAGTTGAGCAATCTGTTGCTACGAAATAATTCTTTGCAGGGCTGTAGATCCCTTGTGAATTCTGGAGAGGAGTGGCCCTCCAACTCTCTAAATTCTTTCACAAGGTAACTAGCCCAACATAGCATATCGTCAGTTTTGTTTCTTTACCGTGCCGCTCACCCTCTTGTTGGTTATATGTTACTTTTGCAACTGGTAATGTATAGACTGATAAAAGGTAATGTCCAGCACAATTTATGGTACACTGTTATTGATTAGTCCAGTAGTAGCCTAAGAGCAAGAAATGTCTTCCTGTAAGCTTAGTAAATAATACATCTTCACATGAGCCAGTAATAACTAATAATCATTCAACAAAACCACATGGACAGTGCCTGCAAATGACCCCCACTTGCTAATTAGGATATGGCAACAAACGTGAAAAACAGGTTATACTATTCATTAATCTCAGTTCCATCTCTGATGCCTGCTTTAATGGTTGTGCTGGCCAAAGGCTGGAAGGCACATTTAGTATTAATCTCGGTTTAGTTGCATACTAGGCCATTTGTCTGAATTTTAAAAACAGGCTCCTCGGTTTAGTTACAATCATAGGTGAATAGCCAGCTCTTTATAAATAGTTTCACCATTTTAAAGCTGTGCAGTGCGAACTGCACTTTTGGAATGCTTCTACTATACACGTTTTGAGGCTACCTACGATTAAATTCAAGTCTAAATTTACATATATTTCATTTCGCATAATTCAAATCTAAATTTAGATCACAGAATTCAAATCTAAATTTAGGACACAGAATTTACATCAAACCTGAAAGCATTACATATTTCATTTCCTGGATTATTTCCATTTTCCAGTGTCAGGCAACCTATAGATACATCTACATATGCTTACACATCTTGAGTCAGGTAATAGACCTCAATTTTTCCTTACTCTCAAATTTACATGTTTCACAGTCAGTACAACAAATTAAACAGCTGTATTTCCAACTTTTAGATACTATGTACTTCTTTCTACCTGATGGAAACAACGGGGTTACATGAGCTTACCATGTCACTTCTTTCTGCTTATTCTTCAATCTTGTATTCTTGGGATTTGGAGCATATCTTGCTTCTGCTTCATGGTTGTTGATGCTTCTTTCCTCCATGCTGTGTGATGTAGGACCTCAACGAAGAGGAGTGCTTGTTTCCAGCAGATTGATCTGCGCAGACTAATAGGATTGGAAGGTGTGTTGGTGAGTTCCTTTTCTTTTGGCTGTGCCTTTCCTTCATGTCTTTTCTAGATGCGCAACATGGTGTGGGTCAGGAGGGGGTTAACCTCTTGTGTAAAATAAATTTGAATCGATTCGAAATCTGTTTGGTAACTTAAATGACAAATAATCGGTAGATACTATCCATAGGCATCCACATGACCCCTTTTTTACCTTTCCTTGTTTTTTCACATGTGATGTGCTTTCTAATTGAGCAGCTTACAAACTTTTAGGTTTTGCCTTCTAATTTTAGTTGATTATGGTTATATACTTTGATTGTGTATTACATCTGCTGGTAGGCTCACTCATGTTTTTTTCCTCTGTATTGCCTTCAAGCAGGGTATGCACAGCAGAAGACCTACAACTACATCAGCAGCTCCTACTTATCCCAATAGGATGTACCCTTAGCTCCCGACCGTATACCCAGTATAGGAGTTCAGTAAAAATTGGTCTTCCCTATGGGAGTAATGGTTATGATTTCTAGGATATATGGTCAATGGGGTCTTGCTATGGATAACAGGTACAGGCCTAGGTGCCGTAATGGATAGTATGGTTATGGCAACGAGAGTCAGGATGGAACAATCGAATTAAACACAGGTCCTACATCTGGCCGTTCAACAACCAAAAACTGCCCTATTTTCTTGTTTTCCTCGGTAAGGATCCTTTCCTCATTTGTTATTTTGGTATGGATGTCAGGTTAGTTTTCTTTGCCTGATATGCAGTTCACGATGAAATTTCAGGTGAATACAGGTGGCCAGTTTGTTGGTGTTGCTGAAATGACTGGTGCTGTTGCTTTGAGAAAACCCTACAGTATTGGCAACAGGACAGGTGGAATGGTTCCTCTGTTAAGTGCCGCATTGTCAAGGACGTGCCTAGCAATATTCTCAGGCACATCATCTTAGAGAACAATGAGAACAAGCCTTCTGTGTGTAGGTGAGTGAAAAATCCTTTTGTGCAGAAAGTTCTAGCTAATTAGAGAATGCTAAGAAAACCATCCATCTGGATGTAGTGACAACAGCGCCATGGATATAGGCTTAAAAATGAAAGATTCTTTGCTAGGTTTAAGACCATCTCACTGTTATATTTAACCCAGATTCTGGTGTCAGCGTTTAGATTTATTAAAACCAAACGTCCATTCTTAATTCTTAATTTTTTTCCATGCTTAATTACTTCATATCAGTTCTAGAGAATTATATTAGTGAATACACCTGCTCCCACAAGTACTTATGTCATATAGTCAGATGTATTCTAGGCTTCATGGATAGCTGATGATTAGTGACAGCTACACATATATAAGCTAGCCTTGCAATGTTCCCATGAAACATATATTTAGAGCATGTAGTCCTTTGGTGGATGGAAAAAGAAAGAGCTACAGCGAAAAAGACATGGAGTTGGCCGGTCAACTAACTAAAGTTTTTGCCTTTTATTTGTACTGACCTCCTGATTTCTTTCTTCCTTCGCTTAGATGTGTGTTTAGCTGATTTTGTTATGGATCCACCACTGGTTGTTCTCCGCTTCGGTCCGCCACATATTTCATGTTCTCAGCTTCCTGGTCCTTTACCTTCTCCGGTATAGTTTTGTCTGTGAGCCGATGTTGTCCTCAATGAGTTTAGTTGCTAGCGACATTTAGGGTATAATGTCACTATGTAAAGTATCCCCTATGCCTATTCATAGTCTTTGTGTTTTGGTCTTGTCATCCCTGCCACTTCTCAAGGTTCTAGCGTGCTCGTCCTATTTTTCCCAACGCCTGCGAAACATGTCTGAAGCTATGATCAGTTGCCTGTATATGTTGCACAGTTTCTTTCTATATTTACATTCATGCTGATGAACGAGTTGCATACTTCGTTCTGTTGTCACATTTGATGTGTCCTCTTTTTATGCAAAGATGACCACAAATTCCACTCATTTCTTACAGTTGCTTCTCTTCGCAGAATCACCACAGTGCCGGCTGTGTTTGGCTTCATCAGTCCAGCACGATCACCTCCTCCACTAATTTTAGTTTCCATAGCCCAGTTAACACCTCCTGCTTCTAGGTACTTATTTGGATTATGGCATCTTTGCAAAAATGGATATCCATGTTTATGTGTGCTCGTTCCATGCAAACATACTTCTGTTTTAGATAGCTGAACTCATTTCTTTGGATTGTATTTATGTCCAGGATCGTCACTGTTTTAGCTGTCTTGGGCTTTATCATTTTCAGCAGGGCTAATCACTCCACTGATTTTTGTTTTGTTACTCGAAGCCAACATGTTTATTCAGATCTTCAGCTATTACATTTTAGCTTTTGACTTGCAGTGCCAGCCTTCACTGCTGCTGAGGTCTCCAACTGCAAAATGTGTGCTGCTGCTGCTGCAGACTCTGTTCTAAATTTCAGAAAATGTGTTTACCCATGTTTTCTTCACAACCTTTTAGCAGGAACACGTCCTATTTGCAGTATTGCATTCCATTCAAAGCACACAAATGTGCTTGGTTGATCTGCCGGCCCACACAGACGGCAGCAGTGAAGAGGAGCACCTTCCAAGTGTCAACATCTCGGACGACTCCATCGGCGCTTCAGGTCAGTGGCCGCCTTACCCCCTCCCAATGGGAATTGGCTGTGCCATCTCAGCATTTCACCGGGTTGTCTTACTTTGCAGAGGGGATCAGAGAGCAACGAGGTTAGATTGGATACACCGCGCTGTCCTAAGAATCGGTTAGACAGCGATGACAGTGCTGCCGTGCATCCAGCCCTGCCTCCTGGGGCACCCTTGATGCATGCAATGCATATGCCCTCACTGCTTTCTTGCAGGTACTTGAAAAAGCTACTCCAGTACTCTTGTTGCTGTCTACAGCATGCCTTCCATTGGTGTAGTCACAATGCTGAGATTCCTCAATGTTCGATTGGAAACTATATACATGTCATGCTTTATCCTTATCCCTCTTAACTACACTATTGTGCAATTTATTTCAATACTCTGCATTTTACTATTATTAGAATGATCAAATTGTCTGCTCACATGCTGCCTCTATCTGCAATGGAATGGTCTTCATTGCTCGCCAACCTGTACATATAGTAATCTCTGGGTCGTTCTCATGTGCTTAGAGGCCAAATCCTTCATATTGTGCTGATTGCAGCTCTCCTAAGATACAGAGTTACATCGCGTGTTGCCTTTGTTGTCTCGTGCTGCTAAAGGTATGACTTCTCTCTGCAGATTATTTTTCCTACATATATATTTTTTATTCTTATTTAGCCGTTGTTGACCTCGTTTTGTATTCAATGTTGCAGCTGCTGAACCAATAGACTGCTAGGTATGCCTTTGGGCTTTTGGTTGGACTATGCCCAAAATAATGCTTGTTCTGGATATCGATAATGGCCCCATTCGCGTGCTCTTAAACCCGGCTTGATCCGCTTCTTTTTTCATCCGGAACAGTATTTTTCTCTCACAAATTCCTCCAGCATTCCTTCAAACCATCAGAATTCCTCCAAACGAACAGGCCCAATATATAGTTCCAACATCTCAATTTGACTCAAAAATCTTGTCGTTAATGCTGTAAAGCAGCTTTGGGGAATATCCCATGTATTTGTTACTACCTTGGTTATGTTGTCTCTAAAAGCCTATTATCCTTTGGTTCAGATGGAGTACAAAAATATGCAAAGTAGGAAAGCCTATTATCTTTTGGTTCAGATGTGGAGTACAAAAATATGCAAAGTAGGAAATGATTCAGCTTTTCATTGCCTGCAGTTGCTAATCATTTTTCAATCCGTAGATGAAACATATGTTTTCTGCATACACTGTCTTGTATCATGTCCACATATCCAGACCATACCAGCAGAGTGCAGTCCTATACGTAACCCCATTTGTGTGGCATAGTATCTATATATTAAACTATGTCATGTAACTATGAAGCAAACATATATTTCCAATCTATACCACCCACGCTTTGGGTCACCCACGCGCGCCATTGCGCGCGGTGGCGCACGGTTTGTGCTAGTAAGTGAGATATCCAAGACCTGCAAAAAAAAACTCGATCGGGGGGTTAAGACTGCCCCCGCAGCATTATAAATAAGAAGAAGGACCTTCTCATCCGGTCGAGAAAACCCCCGCCCCCACCCTTACATGGTGGTTTTTCGTCGCTCAAGTGAGAATTGGGTCGGTGCCCCCCAAGTGCTTTGGTTATGGGGACGGACGAGGGGATTTTTTTAACCTCAGCCTGAAATTCGCTCCCATGGAGAGTCGAACCCATGACCTGAGGAGCACCGCGGCATATCCAAGACGTGCAGAGGCAGTTGTGTCAGTCTTCTGATTTTTGAGTGTGTGAGAAAATAGGCCCATGCTCTGCTCTACTTCGCCGTCGATGGTCACCCGACGCTGCTCCTGCCTCTTGCTCCGCCGCCGCCCGCCCTCACTGATGGCGCAGGCACCGCCATGCCCACGCTGCGGACGCTAGTTGGCCACTGAGGTCGTTGCGAGCGTGCTCGCGCCCGATGACGCCGATAGGCGCTGCCAGCGCAAGGAGAAGCGTCGGGCCCTGTCGCAGAAGCCCTTTGGCCTCGCCTCCTACTACGGCTGCGGTGTCCTGATGCAAACAACGGAGGAGGCTGCACCGCGATAAGCGTACATTTCAAATGTTTCAGATGTTTTAGAGTATGTTGCAGGTGTTTTATTTGGATGTTGCATGTGTTTACAATGTTTTTCAAGTGTTTTTTCAGGTGTTTCAGACGCATGTTTTTCAAATGTTTTATCTGTCTTTTTTTTTATGTTGCAAGTGTTGTATCTGAATATTTTAAAAGTAGATCGGGTGTTGCACATGAGATGTGCATGGGAAGCAGGAGGGGGCGCTGGCGGCGCGGGCTCTCGTGTGGGCGTGGGTGACGTTGGCGTGGTCGAGCGACGTCCGGGTGACGCGGGCTTACGCGTGGACGCGTGAAATCGAATTGCAGCGGCGTCCGTCCAAACGTCCTAGCGCTAGCAGTGCTGTTTATTGTTGGAATCATGTATGTAATAATGTGTTTCCTTGTGATTGTTGTTGGGGATGGAATGGATGATCTGCCACCAATCATGGATGTGGTTATGATTATGGCACGGCACAGGCACCGCACCGGCCATGACAAACTGGCAAAGCTGAATTTGCATCACTGACGTGCTTTCCACTCAGCTGTCCTTCAACTCTTTCCTTTCTTGTGCTGTCATGGCCTGGCCGGTGATGTTGTTGCTGATGACTGGACAGCCTCCTCCCAGGCAGCGGTTTTACTTTCGTTTATTAGTTAGGATTAGGATTATTATTAATTAAAATATCTATTTTTTTATGACTGGTTTAGTTTTGATTTTTATCGATCCAGCAAAATATATAAATGTGGTCGAGACATTAAGCTTGATGGGTGGTTTCTCTCTGACTCTGCCGAGACGAGATGAGAAATGACAGATGAGCTGATATTACCGTCCCACTTTACTTTGTGAATGAATGAAGCAGACAAGAAACAGAGACGACCCTGATCGCCGGCCGGTGATCTTGATCAGCTACCGGAACCCAAGCATGAGGCGGCAGCCATCGACGGGCGACGCGGTGGGCACGCCGAGGGGCCTGGCGCGCTCCTCCTCGGGCGTCTGGTGGAAGCTGATGGGCGACGCATCCACCGGCGATGCGTCGGAGGTGGACCGGCAGCTGCGCGGCATCGCCGACGAAGAGGCCGCCGTGAGGGCCCGCGTGGAGAGGCGGCACGCGGGCGCCCCCGCCGTCCGACGCAAGATCACAGGCGCGTCCATGGGCCTTGAGGTGGTGGCGCTGCTGTACGGCCTGTGGAGGGCCAGGAGGCGGGGCAACGGCAGGGCGCCCACCAACACCAGGCCCTTGCTGCTGCTGCTGCTCGCCGTGCCTGCTGCCTTGGCCACCGTCGCCCTCGCTGCATTCGGCTGCTTCCGGAACATGTGTAAGCGCCGCCTAGAGCACTATTCTATCTCTCTCTGCATGGATCATCATATTCATATCAGAGGGATAATCGATGGTTCCAATTATAATTTCCTGGTGTTGAGGTTGAGCATGAGCATGCATATTTGTATATATATTTTTTATTTATGAAGAAACCAAGCCTGATGGTATGATATGATCCTGCTGCTGCTTCATGCATGATCATGGATCTGCAGTGGATCGCAGGGATGAGCAGCAGCTGGAGCGGCTCCGAGCAGAAAGGAAGGCTAAGATTGGCAGCTTCAGGGGAAGCCACCACAACTTGCAAAAGCTCATCCAGGTAAATTCAATTCTCAGATAGAAATAGACGATATATACTGATTGATTACTTAAATTGCAGGATATATACAAAAAGGAAATTAATATGATACATACAGTATGCATTTGAATTTTGATGATGATGATATGGGCATATGGTGATGTTTGTTTGTTTTTGTTTTCCTTTTCCGGGCTCATGCGCGCAATGCAACGACTCACGCAATGCAGAAGTACGATCCTGAGGAGGATGCTGATGACAGCAACACTGATGCAGCAGCAACTGCGCATGGTGATAGCAAAACTACGAAAAAGCTCAAGAGGACGCACTCGCGGTTGAGCTTCCAGTTCCATGTGGGAGAAGAGGAGACGAATGAAATGACGAAACCAGCCAATGCAATGCAATCGTCCGTCTGTCGTCGATCTTGAGCGCACGACAGAGCAATCGTCCCCGGCACGGATAGCATTCATTCTGTTATTCGGACGACTAGTTCTCATCTTATTATTTCTCTAGCTTTGTGTGTGCTATATCTCCATGTAATCGTCTCTTGTTTGTGCGGGACTTGTGTGCATCATCCATCTTTCTCCTTTCTCATCCTCAGCAGATGGAGCGGTTGCACTGCATCGGCACTACTGTACCATGCATGAATTTCATGTGTAAATAAACACAGTAACAATTGCCGTTCCTATTCACGATCCCGAGTAGCATATATACAATTTTACTAGGTCCGTCCGTGCCGGTGCGTTGCGATGGGTGAAAAAAATTCACCACATGATCGATTGGTCCTGTCTGAGGATCCTTGCTGATGCCAAACCAAAATCGAGACAAAAAAGGGTTTATGTCCATGTGTTACTAGCTATTCGTGTCTTCCAAACAACAAATTCTTCAGAATCAAAGTCTTCTCATTTTCATAATTAATTATTCATTGAGTTCGTGAACCGTTGCTGTAATGTAAGTTGTGGGATGGGAACTGAAACGGAGCAAGCTGACCCCCGCGTCGTCTACTGAGGCGACTCGGGGGGTGACCAGCAGCCGCTCGGGGTGTTTGGCTGCCTCCTAAATTTGAGTCGTTGTTTCATCGGATATTCGACACATGAAGTATTAAATATAGACTAATTATAAAACTAATAACATAGTTTACGACTAATTTACGATACGAATCTTTTGAGCCTAATTAGTCTATGAGTTGACAATATTTGCTACAGTAAACATGTGTTAATGACAGCTTAATTAGGCTTACAAAATTCGTCTCGTGGAGTACTGACGGATTATGTAATTTGTTTTTTTTATTAATATCCGAACACCCCATACAACATCCTCCCGACAAAACTCCTAAATTTTAATAACCGGATCCAAACACCCCCTTAGCCCGGGCCACTGCTGCTTGCCGATGAGCGGTGGTGGTGGCCCGCAACGGTGTAAAAAAAAAGCTAAAAAAAAAGGCTGACCGCCGCACCTCCCCCCTTGCCCCGAATGGGTTTTTCCTGATGCATGCGATTTTCTTCACATGTAGTTCTTAAAGAGACGGCGCCAGTAGGGAAAGATACATGGACCAGGGCTAAGAACTGCAAGAGTAAATGTACATATACTGGCGGGTTTCACATTTTGAGGCGGGAGCAGAAGGCGAACAGGAACCGGAGCAAGTGATTGGTGGCGGCGGCCGTCGACTGCTCTCTCTCTCTCTCTCTCTCTCCTTGTTTAGACCTTTCCTTCGTTTGGTTTCACATTTTGGAAACTTTCAAAACTTTTAAAAAAAGGCAAATTTGTTTGCTTTAATATTTTATATTTATTTCATTTTTTGATAGAGAAAAGACAATTTAGAAAACGAGAGAGGCCCTGTTTGGATCAAATTCTCAAAGAAATTTTGAAGGAATATCTTCTATAGCAAATGAATCACATTATAGTGTTTGGAACTAAGGAGAGTTGAATTCCTTGCTAAAGGAAAGAAAAAGGAGCAAAACGTAGGAAATAAAATCTCCACTCCAACTCAAGGAAAGATTCTTTACTCTTTCTCTTGCTATGTTTGCTCATGTTCTTGAACTTTTTTTTTTCCTCCCTTTAGTTTTGAGCAAAGTATTGTAGGTATTTAGATAGCAAGGTATTTTAAGTATTCTTTTAGAGTTTATTACTTATTTTAAAAATGTTTGTAAAGCTTTTTAAGTTACTAGGGTAATGCCCGTACGTTGCACCGGTGAACGGTAAGATGTAAATCGGAGTAATCCGAGGATTTGGATCCCTATATTATTATTATGAAGCACAGTCCCTTGCACCTTAACCGTGCACCTTGCTTTAACCGAGGCCCATTAAACTCAGTTAAAGAAGGTGCCACGATTCAGCCCTTGTTTAGTTACCCCAGAATTCAAATTTTGGCACTATGCAAAAAGAAGATTTCCCGTCACATCAAACTTGCGGTACATGCATGGAGTACTAAATGTTGACGAAATCAAAAACTAATTGCACAGTTTGGTTGTACTTTGCGAGACGAACGTTTTGAGCCTAATTAGTCAACGATTGGACAATTATTACTAAATACAAACGAAATGCTACATTGCGCTACAGTGCAGGAACAGTGCCGGAGAATTCCGGCGGCGCCGATTCTGCAAGGAACTAAACGCGGCCTCAATTGGCCTGAATACGAGTGACGGGGACAAGACTTTACCAAATTGATTGAGGAAGGACACGGCATGATGGGCTTTTGCCCGTGGGGAGGCGGTCTGCTCGTTATCTTAGACGGGACCTTAGTAATTGGATACGGACGCGTGAGCTCTGACGAGTTTGTATCGGACGCGGGCACGTGAACCCGGTCTTTATATCGAAACTGGATAGGACGCGGATGCATGAGCCGCATATTCGGCTGATATTAAATCTGGCTGAAACTGTTTTGTTGTGAGAGAAAAATACTGTAGATTCTGGCTGATAAGTTCAAGCGAATAGGCTCTTTGAGTGGAGATGATTTGTATCGGACATAGACACGTGGACAGGTATTGGGAATTGATATAACTGGATGATGACGTTTCAATCTTTTTATAGGTGTAGAGATTCAATCCAATTCAAAAATTCACAGCGATATGCAATATTCTATTGTCTCTAGTTGACGGCAACTTCTGGTGTTCAACGACGTTGAAATCGGATGCGGAAGGAGTTCGTGTCGGTTCTAGACTTGGTAACAGTTTGTGTCGCATCGAACGCAGGAGTTAGTATTTGACGCACGTGAGCATGGGCTTGCAAAATTCGGTATGACTGGGTAGATGATTTCTTTAGAGTCTTTTTTAGGTGTACTAGACGAATATCTGTGTGTTGCACCGGGGTCATGATTTTTTTGACCGGACTCAGTAATCTGACACGGACGTGTGAGTTCCGAGGACTTCGTATCGGACGCACACGTGGATCTAGTCTTCGTATCGAAACCTTAGAGGACACAGACACATGAGCTCCGAGTGGAGGATAATTCGTATAGACGTGGACGTGTAAGCAAATATTGAGATTTGGTATCACCAGATAGACGCTGATATTAGGGTCTTTTTAGGTGCAGTGTAGAAGAAGAGAAGAAGAGAGATATACTGTATATGTTTTGCTTAATAATATTTATACGCCTAACCCATTTTGTCCACTGTTGTGACCAAGTTCAATTTTCGTCATTCGGTCTATTAGTATTGCCTGTTGGCTGTTCGTGTATCGTCAATCTGCTATACGTAAATAAGAGAACCCCGCTATCTATATTTTTCTAGCTTCTTGTTAACCCGAAGCGTCCTCTCCATTCCGTCATGACGGCTGCTCAGCTTTCGTGCACTAGTAGGATACACATCCTGCTAGTGCATGAAAGCTGAGCAGCTGTTTAAACAAAAACTGATCAGTCATTGCTATCTATTAGTCTGTCTCGCTTTTCAGCCCACCAAGCACCATCCATTTATAACTACTCTTTTAACCCGAACAGGAATCCCTGCCTCCTCCTGGCTTCTAGCACTGTTCATTTTCCTTTCTTTCCTTCCCCTTTTCTGTTTCCTTTTTTTTCCCTTTTCATTACCTGCTTCTGGCACTGTTTATTTGCTTTTTTTCCCACGCCCGGCTACTGTTCTCCTTTCCTTTTTTCTCCTTTTTTTTTTCCTTCTCCGGCCTTCGGCCGCTGTTTGGTACTGTTCAGCCTTTCCGTTCCTCTCACGCAGCGGAGCGTGCGAATCTGCCTATACTATTCATAAGCGCTTGCAAATTGGAGCGGCGGTGGTCAGCTCACGGGCACATGCAGCAGCCCACACAGCGCTGCACAACGGCCTTTCTCTCGTGAGTCGTGCTGTTTCATGAAAAAAATAATATTTTTCTCTCACAACAAATCAACGAACAGTATTTTCAGTCATGCTTTTTCAGCGAAACGAACAGGGCCAACGTCATGGCGACGGCCTCTGTTAAGCGCGCGAGTCACTGGCCGTACTTGTATCTGGGCAATAGAAAATTCGCAATGGAAAAGCACTGACGGTGAACGCAATAGACGTTTGCCTGCACCGTCCGGCTAACAGGTAGTCCAGCAATGCATTCTAAAACAGCTACGATCACGTGCGATATGTCGAAACAGCACATATATATTTTACGCGAGACATAAAGAGTGTTCAAATAGTACTTAGTCTTACACGAGGCAGGCCTACACTGACACGTTAAATATCTAAACAGTACATATATTTTACATAGAACAGTCATAGGATAGAAAACAAATGAGACATACACTGCGAGATGGCACAACATAGCATACTACATACAACAAAAGTTATAGTAGCAGATGATAAGATGTAGCTCCTAAAAAAATTGGCAGCTGCTTGAGAGGCTGTCCTGATCTCCAATGCCATAGGAGCACAATGCTTAGCACATGTCATAGGAGCACAGGGTTAGCTATAATATTTAAGGGAAGTAGTTACTGCTCTTTAGCTTATCCTGATCTTGGTTATGAAATGTCACTGTATTGAAGCCTTGGTTTCTAGCTGAATATCACCTCTACGCTGCTACTCATAAGCTTCTTCAAGGATCTCCCTATCCATGTCAAATTCTTCCGCTGGTATACAAAAGTGAGAAAAATGTTCATTGAAGTAAACTGGCAGCGAGAATGGTAAATGACATAAGATGATTGTTTGCTCTGTCTATAAAAAAAGATGACCGTCTATTCATTACTTGTGCTACCACCGAAACATAGTTTTTTTTTATGTTTGTATGTAGGTTCTGTTGAATCAGAGTGACTACAAAGGTGAATCTTAATGAAACTATTTTTGTAATATACCGTGGAAATGTGTGAGTAGCTGTGGCTGCAACCTGTTTTCTGTTGACTGCAATTTTCCTAACCTTCAAACTCTAATCTATAAATTGTATATCAACAATAACATATTAGTAATATAGAGGTTACATCTTATTTTGTGTTATTTTCTAATTTGCATAGAGAGTCTAGGTAAGTTATTTTTAGATGTCATACATAGTGCATCTGCTTAAAATGGTTTAGAACCTAAAACAAGAGTGATTAAAATACCCCAGCTAGAAGCAGTGTTTTCACTCTATTCTTGGCTTGATATGCTCCTATTAATATCAGTAATTGGATGCCTGATTCTAGGATTTTCCAAAAGTAGTGAAATAACAATTAAATTACTTGAGTAAGTCTTTGCCAGACTCCAAACAATAACAATATTTAGTTTAGCTTCAACCTCAATATACACCTGGCAAACAGACCTTTACAAAAATAAAAAGCAAATCAATTTGTGGAGCACATTCATAGGACAACACTAAAATGCTAGCGAAACGTATAGAAAGACAGGTTATTGTTGCTTAATTGCTCTCAAACTTCAACCTCACAGAATATAATAGGACATACTAAAAGCATCAGATGATTCAGAGTTGAACATATAATTAGAAATATATTTTATAGACTGGCTATCCATTTGCTTCCTGTCGGTGCGAAATGTGGCCAACAAGTAAATATTTGTAGTTTTATCGTGCGTTATGATCGGATGTGGCCTAGCACTCAATGACACATGATTTATACTGGTTCAAGCAACAGGCCCTACGTCCAGTTGAGGTCGGTCGGTGACTTATTCCTGAGCCTAGGTGCTCGAAGTTTGCTGTAGGGTTACAAATGAGTAAGGAATGAGAAGAGGGGGTGTTAGAGGCCAGATCGGACTCTGAACCGAGTGGAAGAGAGTGACGGATGCTCAAACGTGCGCTAAGTATTGGAGCGTATTCTTTGTGTGTCCGAGCTTATCAGCTGTTGAGAGCGTATAGACTGTGTAGCTGTCGAGCTCTAGAGCTGTTGTGTTGTTGTCCTCGAGTCCTCGAGTCTTTGATCCTTCTGGTAGGAGAGAGCGCATCCCCTTTTGTAGTTAAAGGGGATGGCCTTACAAGTCAGAGAGAAAGAGTGCATACGGGCGCTGCCTAGTCTTGTTGTCCACGTCATCGGGTACGGGATGGTCATCATCGCCCACCTTACTGTTCATGCTCTGTTATATCTGGCAGGCTGCACAGTGTTTGCCTGGTACGGCAAATGACGGTGCCCACAATACTGTTTATGCTCATACGCGTCTGGCAAATTCTACCGTGTTCGCCTGGTACGGCCAACGACGGCGCCCACAATATTGTTTATGCTCTGACGCGTCTGGCAGGTTCTACCATGTTCGCCTGACATGCCCCGACAGCACCGTCCTGTAGGTGCGCATGGCATGGCAGGGTACGGTCCTCGGTGTTGCGGTTGACTTGAGCGCCTTACCTTATCTGTTCCGCCTGCTCCCCGGGCCCACACCGAGCGGACGTCCTCGATCGATCGTTCCTAGTCGGCCCTGATCGTGTCGGTCAGGAAAGAGCAGCGAGCAGAGGTCCTGGCGCATTCTCGATCGAAGAAAGGGGGTCGGAGTCGGACTGTGGTCCCACCACGGCTAGGCCTTCCGGTCGCACCTTCGATCAGATCTCCTGGCCGGAGGTGCCGATCGGGGGCCGGATCGTGGTCTTGGCCTATCATTGTGTATCTGGGCTGGTCCAGGCACATGTTATCGCTGCACCGCCTGCTGGGCCGAGTTTTGTAGGGAAACAGGTC
The DNA here is from genome assembly GCA_904845875.1 of Miscanthus lutarioriparius. Classification (NCBI taxonomy): domain Eukaryota; kingdom Viridiplantae; phylum Streptophyta; class Magnoliopsida; order Poales; family Poaceae; genus Miscanthus; species Miscanthus lutarioriparius. The sequence goes on along the minus strand of CAJGYO010000008.1, from coordinate 220,200 downwards.
CATTGGGGACCCCGGGTTTATGAACCCAACAGGAGCCCCCGAGCCCCTTTGGGACTTTTGTGAAGCCGTGAAGGGGCTTTGCATGATATTGTAAAAGCCAGGGGCTTGTGTTTTTAGCTTAATGAAAGCTTGTATTTCGTTTGTAATTCCTGTGCCCATTGTGCCGTGGAGGCGGGCTGTTATTGGAACTTTGGTGTTTTTCCTCCTTGGTTTGTTGTACCACGTAGGGTAACCGAGTAGGATTTAGGTGCCTAACTTTCATGTGGAGGACTGGCAAAGGCCGTGGAGGCACGACGTGCAGACATAGGCACCCAGCCCCTGAGGAGAAGACTCGTTGGTAATCCGTTTTTGGCCAGGTGCACGCGAGCGCACCCGGTGGGTGTAGCCCCCGAGCCTACGGTCGACTGGGGAGTCAGTCGGAGGCTGAGCACTCTGGTACTCTCTTTTGGGGCTACGGATTCTTGTGTCTCTTCCAGTTGGGGTGTTCGCCCATGTCCGTTCTGATCGCAGCCTGTGCGGTCGGTCGGGTTCCTGAGTCGGGATCTGGCGGCTCGAGCCCCCGAGCCACTAGGGGCCGGTCGGGGTCGGTCGCATGATTTCTTGTGTCACCCCATCCATGGTTTCCACAACTGAAGGGGTTGAGCTAACACCACTTGCCTCAATGGCTCGAGTGGCGGGTTTCGGTGAGCTCGCTAACGGGCATGTTCGAGTGGAATCTAGGTCCATCGTTCATGACTAGGTCAGCATAGCCCTTATGTGGCACTCCACTTCTCCTTAACCCGCCTCCCGGCAATGCCCGAGTCGTTCCGGAGAGCAACTCAGGTGGACCAATGGCCTCCCCTCGATAGAGATTCTGTGGGAACGGCTCGAGGTTAGGATCGAACGAGAAGGTTGAGATAACCATGTCCGCTCTTGAGCGAGTCGAGCGAGGGCCGCTGGGGCTTATCTGTGTTTTCTCCTCTAGCTCTGTTTGACGCGAGGCGGCCTCGAGCCCTTGGCGGACCGGCCTTCGAACCCTGGTCGATTGCCGCTCATATCGAATGAGATGACTACCGCTTCATGATGCGACGTGAAGCGTTTTGATACAATGATTGCATATGCAATGATTTGGATGTATAAATGCATGCATGATAATGAATGCTTATGTACTGGAAAAGTAAAATGGGGGTTGGTAAAGTTACATCGATAGCTCGAGTGACGGGTTCGAGGAGCTCCTATTGGATATGTTCGAGTGAAATCTAGGCCCATCGTTCATGACGGAGTTGGCATAACTCGCATGGGGCATCCCACTGCTCCTTATCTATCTCTCGGCAGCTGCCCAAGCTGTCCGATCGACTCGGTGACCCGTTGGCCTCTCCTCAATGGAGATTCCATCGATGGGCCCCTCTAAACCCTACCTGGGAAGGCAGAGGTTCATTTGCGTGCGGTTGCGCCTCATTTTCCGTGCTCGGATTGTGGTAGTGGTGGGCCTCGCTTAGGCCACGTTGAAAGCTCTAGTTTGGTTTTGGTGAATTGATGAAACCCTAAGTGCTAATCTAGTTTATCAAGTGATCATGATATAGGTAGCACACTCCAAGTGGCGAAGCAAATGAAGATCATAACATGATGATAGTGATGCCATGGTGATGATCAAGTGCTCGGACTTGGAAAGAAGAAAGAGAAAAACAAAAGGCTCAAGGCAAAGGTATAAATTATAGGAGCCATTTTGTTTTGGTGATCAAGACACTTAGTGAGTGTGATCACATTTAGGATCAATAGTCGTACTATTAAGAGGGGTGAAACTCGTATCGGAATGCGGTTATCAAAGTGCCACAAGATGCTCTAACTCATTACATATGCATTTAGGATCTAGTGGAGTGCTAACATCCTTGAAAATGTTTATGAAAATATGCTAACACATGTGCACAAGGTGATACACTTGGTGGTTGGCACATTTGATCAAGGGTGGTGAAGTTTAGGTGCAAGGATAAGGAATTCCACCGGCACCCTAGACAGAAAAGACAGAGGTCACTGGGTGTGACCGGACGCTGGCCTCGGTTGGACCAGCGCGTCCGGTCAGGTGTAACAGCAAAGACGCTGGCGTCGGTCAAACGACTAGACGCTAGGTCGCTCTGCGATCGAACGCTGGCAGGGTGTGTCCGGTCAGTGCTGACATACGCTGACGTGGGGGCACACAGAGGAGACGTTGAGTGACCGGACGCTGAGTGAGTCCAGTCGGGCATGACCGGACGTGTTCGGTCGTGGAAATTCGTGTTTGGAACCTTACTGGAAACGACCGGACGCTGAGGTCCAGCGTCTGGTCACTTTCTAACTAACGCGTCCGGTCAGCAGACGACCGTTGAAATCTAACGAACAGTATTTGAAGCAAGGGACACGTGGCGTGAATCACGTGACCGAACACTGAGGGCCAGCGTCCGGTCGATCGAACCAGAGCGTCCGGTCACCCCGTGTTGTGCCCAGTGAAGGGTACAACAGCTCTATTTCATGGGGGCTTCTATTTAAGCCCCATGGCTGGCTCAAGCTCACTCTCTCAACCATTTGCATTGATATAGCAACCTTGTGAGCTTAGCCAAAGCCCTCCCACTCCTCTCCATCATTGATTCATCATCTTTGTGAGATTGGGAGAGAATCCAAGTGCATTGCTTGAGTGTTTGTATCTAGAGGCACTTGGTGTTCGTGTTTCGCTGCGGGATTTACTTGTTACTCTTGGTGGTTGCCGCCACCTAGACGGCTTGGAGCAGCGAGGATCGTCGAGCGGAGGGTGGTGATTGTCTCCGGCTCCGATCGTGGTGATTGTGAGGGTTTCTTGACCTTTCCTCGGTGGAGCGCCAAAAGGTACTCTAGTGGATTGCTCGTGGCTTGTGTGATCCTCATCTTGTGTTGGTTGTGCGGCACCCTATTGAGGGTTTGGCGTGTGAAGCCAATTAGCGCGTGAACCTCCAAGTGAGTGAATCGCCACAACGAGGACTAGCTTGCCGGCAAGCAAGTGAACCTCGGTAAAAAATCATTGTGTTCATCATTGATTCCGAGATGATTGTTCTTCATTGTTATCCACACTTGTGATTGATTGGTTCATATATCTACACGGTGGTATAACCTTCTTGCCTACTCTTTACATTACCGCAAACTAGTTGTCAAGCTCTTTAGTGTAACTAGTTGTGAGAGCTTGTTAGTTTGGTTAGTGTGGCTCTTTAGTTAGCTTTTGAGAGCACACTAACTTAGTATAGTGATATAGCTATTGTGTGGATATACTCCATCTAAACTAGAATTGTGGTAGGTGGCTTGCATTTTGGTAGGCTAGCGCAAAACTCGCTTCGCCTCATAATTGTCTAATCCTTTTGTTAAGTGTTGTTGTAGAAATTTTATTAGGCTATTCACCCCCCTCTAGCCATTAGGACCTTTCACACGTCCCATTAGGCAGGCAATGTCCCGTTGGGCAGGCCGTGTCCCATCAGCCAGGGCCACGTTCCGCCGCACGCCTTTTTGCATGAAATAGGGGGAAGGGAGAGGGTTTTCCTCCCGTTCTTTTGCCTTTCTTCAATCGCTACCGTTCCTCCTTTCTTCTTTTTGCCAAGCCTATTCGTGTGCCATGGTGGTTTCTATGAGAGAGTAGGGCAGAGCGAGGGAGAGGAAAAACTCATAGATTCATTCGTAAATCCGAGGTGCGATGTCGAACTAGAGGCCTTCCAACGTGGATGAGGCCGTGCTGGCCGACTTCATTACGAAGGGGTTGCTTCCATCGAAGGAGGTGTCACACTAGAGAGCTCCCACACCGGGGGAGGTTGTTTCGCAACACTGGGCTAACGAGGTTGTCCCCTTCCTTGCCTTCCACGAGTGCGGGTTCAGGTACCCCACGCACTGGTTCCTACGCGGGCTCCTCAATGAGTGGGGCCTAAAGTTGCAACATCTCAACCCGACTGGGGTGCTACACATCACCGGCTTATCACCATCTGCGAGGCCTTCCTCAGGATGGAGCTGCATGTGGATCTATTCCGATGAGTCTTCATCGGGTGAGCCCTATCCAAGGGGAAACTGCCCAGAACCGCACCGGTCGGGGGATTTGCCCTACAGAAGAGGCCGAAGCCATCGGTCCCCTACCCCGTGTACTCCCCCAGTGACTCCAACTAGGCGTGGCATGGCGGGTGGTTCTATATCAGGAACCTAGTGGAGGCGTCGTTCCCGACGTTTACCGGGGGGAGGCCGAAGAAGAGGGAAAGTTGGACATGGGGTCCTTCTCGTCAATAGAAAAAGCAGGGGATCATCGAGCCAGAGCTTCGGAAGCTCGTACGGAATGGCCTTGATGGGTTGCGGGCCTTCCACACCTTCTTCCGCCATCAGGTTGCCCCGCTAGGGGAAAAGACGTGGCCGATGTGGGAATACTCTGGCCCGACGGATCCCGACCGCGCATCGCCGGAGAAGTTATCGAAAGATGAAGTCCGGAGTTACCTTGGCCGGGCATTGCAGTTGAGGGATGAAGACTCCCTCGAAGGGGCGCCTGGACCCCTTCATGCCGTGAAGCTGTCCAATTTGATTTGCTTTTTTCCCGTGACCATTTCCTTCTTATTTTGATGTTTTGATTGATTTTGAGTTGCCCGTTTCGAAGGGACTCGTGGGCATATAAATCTCAGCCGCAACTTCTGAGAGGGTCGGAAGGCACGGTTCGGCAAGCTACCTAGAGGGAGGCAGCGCTTGCCAAGAAGAAAAAGAAAACTGAGAAGGTCCGGAGGAGGTTTGATAAGGAGAAAGAGATCAACTGGTGGGTCTATGGTGGCGAGAGCCGGAGCAATGTGGAGGTAGAGCTCGAGTCGGAGGAGCCCACGGAGATGGGTGATGACGCCAGTTACTCAGAGGATGAGGGAGACAGGGGAATTGCCATGACCTTGGTGGAGCGCCGTAAGGCCACGGCTGCGCCCGTCTACAGCGAGCATGGTACGGAGGTGCACGGCGACGTTCCTGAGTCGAGGAAGCGCGTCGCAAGTGAAGATGCCACCCTCGAACAAGAGGCAAAGCAGGCACGATCGCCATGCCCTTTGGAGGCGTAGTTGGCTTTGCGGCCCCCTGCTCCAAGTGTGGCAGAGCATGCCAGTCGGTCGGGGGGATGTGAACGTTCCCCTACATCTTCGGGGTCGATGCGTGTGTACCTCCCCTAACGAGGAGATGCCCCGATAGTTGCTCTGGTGGTTTCACCACGAGCTAGCGGTCGCAGCCTTTTGTGGGCCGATCAGGGACCGGCCAGGTCGCCCCCTCCTTCGGATGATGCGAGGGGGCACGGGTCACGACCCCTGAGCGATCCTTGTCTGGTCAGCTCATTGTTAGCTGGTTGGGGCATCAGGGTTCTACCGCTTTCATCTGGGTATGTATTCATGCTTCCCTTTATTCTCATAGTTGAGTTTTTGAGTGTGACTAACCTGTGCTTGTCCCATTTTTTCTTTCTTTCTTTTTCTTTTGCAGCGGCCAAGAGTCGACAGGACTGGGGATCTCCCCACCTCCCATGCGAGAAGAGTGGAGACCTAGCCTACAGCGGGTTGCGATGAGTGAAGGGGGAAGCAGGTTGGTGGCGGTGCGACCTTCCTTAATGGGGGTTATGTCTTCTCGACCGGTCATGAGCATGATGGCGGCCATGATGGCGGTGATCCCCATGGTGATGGCGGAGGACGGGTCAGAGATGACTCTTGCGGTCACCCCACCGCCAGTCGTAGAGGGGGAGAGGAGGGAAACTAGGCTCCCTGTCTCGCCCGATGGAGGAGCGCATGGTTCGCCTGTCTGGTCAGAGCTAGAGGGGTCTAGAGGAGCCGCAGCCAGGCCAGAGGTAGAGCAGCCGCCGTTGAGCCGTGGAGTCCTGGCGGTGGACATCCCCTTCGATGGCAAGGAGGACACCAGGGTGGAGCCGCCAACCGTCCTATCGTCCTAGGAGTTGGTGATGATCCGGTCATCGCTTGATACTACGATAGCTGGATCTTCTGGCAGGTCGGGGGTGACCCACGAATTGGTGTGGCCTTACCCCGGTGAGCTGAGAAAGGCTCGGTTCGTCCTTCACAACGAGGAGGAGGTGAAGCTTTGGCACCTGCTCAGGGAAAGAGGACTGTCGATGGAGTCTGATCTCACCCTTACCAAGGCAAAGCTTAAGGAGGCCTTGGAGAGGGTTGAGCTCGTCCATCAGGCCAAGACCGTCGACCTGCCACGCATTGCAGAGGTAAGTTTTCTGCATTCTGGGTGTTGTCTTTGATATCTTGTGTGGCAGAACTGCCCGAAATAGCGTACTTACGGAGGCGCTCATCTTCCACCAGACACTAAGCACCCCAAAAGCATCTACATCGAGCGGTGTCCGTCGGGCACACCCCGAGGGAGAACCCGAAAGATCCACATTTTTCCCAAGGATCCAATAATGAAAACGAGTTACAACACAAGTCCATCTCATACATTAGAGTTTCTTAGAAAGTACATTATTACAATACCAAATACAGAGTGCGGAATGATAAACAGTGGAATATTAAAAGATAACATCTAGCGATAAGATAACGAGGATTTCGTCTGAGCCCACCAGAAGAATCCTCCACACAAAGTACTCCTCAAGCATCACCTGCAACAGGGGTAAATAAACCCTGAGTACACAATGTACTCGCAAGACTTATCCGACCAATTGGAATACTTTCCCGACTCCAAGGAATATGATAGGATTTATGGTTTGCTGGTTCTCTTTTAGCAAAAAAAAGCAATACTAATAGTGAGTCCTTATTGATACATTATTATCATCAGTCGAATTAAGTTTTCATCTAGTCAATCTATATAAGCACATGTTCTACTTTCAAGCAAGAGTTGAGCAATCGATACTGTTCCTTCTCCTTTTTCCACTTACAGTTCTTACTACGGTGCTAAACCACAACGATTTCAAAGCTAAAGCTATTGTCGGTTTACCACAACAAATCTTGCAATTATCGATCGATATACCGCTAAGCTTTCTACTTAAACCTTATGAGCCTACCATCCTAGAAGCTAATGGTGAACTAACTGTACTAACAGGTAGATGACATTTTTGCGAACCTAACAAACCTAGTTTCGCTATTTTTGGACAACCATGCAATTTAACATGATTTATCGAAGTTGGATTCATAACAGAAAAATAAATAAGCATTTCTAATTCCAGGAAATAATGAAAACCGAAACCTCTTTCGCCGGCCCACAACACGTGGCCCGGTCTAGCGCGTCGTCCCGCCCGCGCGCGATAGTAGGCCAGCGCACGGCCCACGCGAAGGCACGGCCCAGACGGCCCGCGACGGGGAAGGGCCTACGCGTGTTGGCAAAATTGCACGGGCACCCCCGACGTACATGATATTTGCTATGAGACCTACGGTACTGTTTCGCTAGTCTGCAGTTTTACACCTGCACCCTCCAACTTCTACGTCTTCACCGCGGCTAAGTCCCCTGCCCCCAGGGCGCGCACCGACGTGACAGCGCGGGCACTGGGCGACTACGCCAACCTCACCCGAACCTCTACGGTCTACCTAAGGGGTCGATAGGTACCTTGATGACAAGTCGAAGCTACTGGAGGCGACACGGCGAGCAGAGGCGCAGTGCCGAACTCCCTCCCTAGCGGTGGCTCCTGACCTGCAAAGGCGGCCACGTTCTCGTGAGCAACAGCGAAGGCGAGGCCAGCACATGAGCGCGCGAGCACTAGGGAGTACTCACCAACACCAAGGCACTAACGGTTTGGTTGGAGGCGGTCAGAGCAAGGCTAGCCACGTGAGCTCGCAGTGGTGCGGTGGTGCCCGATGGTGGCACTACAGCGGCGGTGGGGCTGGCCTGCTACGAAGCTACGGCTGCGGTGCGCAGGATGCTCAGGAGGATATGGCGAGACTGTGGGTGCACTGAATCGCCACGAGGTGTACTGCGGGGCTGGCTCGCCGATGGAGGGCATCGGCTCGGCCTTATGGACCTGGTGGCGCGGTAATTCAAAATTGGAGCACAGTGAGGTGAGAACGGCAGCGCGGTAGGTTACGTTGGACGACCGGCTGCCTAACGGAGCTGCAAGGAAAGCCAATCGAAATGTGGTGCAACCACTACAGTGAATTGGGAGAAATCGCCATGGCGGCAAGGAGACAGCGGAGACAGGGGAGGTCATGGCACGGCATGGCATCGTCTGCGGCGTCAATGCTCGGGCCAACATCACCACTACAGACAATGGGACGGCGGGACATACCCCCAGACGGCTGCCTGCACGGCCACAACAGCAACGCGACGAACGCGGTATGGCGCCGCAGCGGGTAGCGCCAGCCAATGGACACCGCGGACACGATGCCGAGGTGACGGTGAAGCAGGCAGTCGTCCAGCGCACAAGCAGCCAAGGAAGTCAATGGTGCAGTACCGAGCGTAGCCGCTGGCGACGCGAACGCGGGACCCGATGCGACAACGGCCACAGCGGGGCAGGGCAAGGCGCTGGCAGAGCACGGTCGGTGACCAGGACGCAATGCGTCAGCTGGCGAGGCGAGTAGCAGCGGGGCAGTGGCCGCAGGTGAACAGCAGCGGGGCAGTGGTCGTAGGCGAACAGCAGCGGGGCAGTGGCCAGGATGAGCAGGTCGTGCGCGCGCACGGCGCAGTGAGCGCAGCCGGGCGCGGCGGTGGGTTCTAGCCCGTGCGGCAGAGCGCGCTGGCAAGCTAGCAGGGGTGGTGACCGCGCTCAGGACTCAGTTAGGGGCCGTACATGATTTTTAAAGCGGTTAGAAAATGCGCACGCTGTGTTCCAAACGCTAAGCTAATTGCTGGATGCGCAAAGGGGTACAGCGAGCCATCAACCCCAGTCGCAACATTGCGCTACTCCTTAAGCCAATTGTTCTACAAATAATGCCAAAGATGGCTTCGTCGACCTATTCTAAAACTTACGTGAAGGACGTCGATTCGAAGGGTTTCGCGTCAAATCCCAAACCCGACCCCCGGGACATACTCGCTAGCCATCCATGTCTTCGGCCGCACATTTTTATCGCTGTTCGCAAAAACGTTTTATAACATTTTGTTTTAACAAGAATTCGATTAAGATAATAAACACGTTATGTGACACGGAACATAATACTCACTTTCCCGTTTCGTAAAAATGTTTCAATGCCAAACATTGATTATAAAGCCTGTCATACACATATGCACATAATTCAGATGCTTACGAAATGTTTCAACAAAACATTGCAATGTAACACCAGGGTGTTACAAAACTACCCCCCTAAAACAAAATCTCAACCCGAGATTTCATGTGCCTAGTGTGAGAAAGAGGTAGGGAGTACATTAGGCGCAAAACTAACTATCCGACCCAGAGAGGAGGTGGGGGTAATGCTTTGATAAGTAACTCTCTTGCTCCCAGGTGGCTTCATCCTCTGAATGGTTTTGCCGTTGTACCTTGTAAAACTTTATCACCCTGTTCCTGGTCACTCTCTCCTTCTCATCCAAGATTTTTATAGGATGCTCCACATAAGATAGATCAGGTTGGAGTGGAAGTCCTTCTATTTCCATAGATTCTTCAGGAACTCGTAGGCATTTCTTCAGTTGTGAGACGTGAAATACATTGTGAACTGCCGAGAGAATTTCAGGGAGTTGGAGACGATAAGCCACGGGACCACACTACTGCAACACCTTGTATGGACCCACATACCGAGGGGCTAACTTGCCATGGACACCAAACCGATGTACCCCTCTCATAGGAGATACCTTGAGATACACATAATCCCCAGCTACAAATTCCAAAGGTCTTCTTCGCTTGTCGGCGTAAGCCTTCTGTCGACTCTGAGCTGCCTTCAAGTGTTCATGAATTATATTTACTTTCTCTCGAGCCTCCTTTATGAAATCTGGCCTGAAGTACCCACGGTCTCCTACTTGAACCCAGTTTAGTGGTGTCCTACACTTCTGTCCATATAAAGCTTCAAATGGCACCATGCGGATACTCTCCTGATAGCTGTTATTATAAGAAAATTCTGCCAGCTTCAAACAATGATCCCACTTCTCAGGAAAAGAGATGGTACAAGCCCGTAGCATATCCTCTAGCACCTGGTTCACCCTTTCAGTTTGACCATCAGTCTATGGGTGGTATGCTGAGCTTCTGAGAAGACGAGTACCCAAACACTCCTAGAGTTTCTCCCAGAAACGAGAGACAAAAACTAACCCTCTATCAGAGATGATGGTGAGAGGAACTCCATGTAGGGTCACAATCCGATCAAAGTATAACTCCACATACTTCTTGGCATTGTATCTAGTGTCCACCGGAAGGAAGTGGGCAGACTTGGTGAGACAGTCCACAATGACCCAAATAGAATCAAAGCCAGAGGAGGTGCGGGGTAAACCCACAATGAAATCTAGGGAAATATCCTCCCATTTCCAAACAGGAATGGGCAAGGGCTGCAGATATCCAGGAGTACGCATATGATCTGCCTTGACTCTACCACAAGTGTCACACTCCACAACGAACTGGGTGATATCTTGCTTCATGTAGGACCACCAGTACAGTTTGCGCAGATCATGGTACATCTTGTTGCTACCAGGGTGGATAGACAGCTTGGAATGATGGGCTTCTTGCAAAATCTTTCTTTTCAGCTCTTCATTGGATGGAACCACCAGTCTATCCTTATATCTTACGACCCCCTACTCATCGATGCTAAAATGAGGTCCACGCCCTTCTGCTAGCAACTTCTTGATGTGAGGAATCTCTTCGGGGTCTTCCTTCTGCTCCCGAATAATTTGCTCCAGCAATTCTGAGGTCAATGCAATCTGAGCTAGCACCTCAGTGTGGTGGAGTGACAAGGGTATTTCCTCAACCTGATGCGACTTATGACTTAAGGCATCAGCTACCACATTGGCTTTTCCTGGATGATAGTGGACTTCCAAATTATAATCCTTGATCAACTCTAACCATCTTCTTTGCCTCATGTTCAACTCAGACTGAGTGAAAATATACTTAAGGCTCTTGTGGTCAGTGAAGATATGCACTTTGTTGCCCAACAAATAATGCCTCCAAATCTTTAGAGAGTGAACTACAGCAGCTAGCTCTAAATCATGGGTAGGGTAGTTCACCTCGTGCTTCTTTAGTTGGCGCGAAGCATAAGCTATCACACGCCCCTCTTGCATAAGCACACACCCCAATCCTATCTTCGAGGCATCACAGCAAACATCAAAGGGCCTCTCAATATCTGGTTGGGCCAACACAAGAGCCATGGTCAAAAAAGTCTTCAGGGACTGAAAAGCTTCTTCACAAGATGGACTCCAAACAAACTTAGCTTCTTTCTAGAGCAGCTTAGTTATGGGCTGGGTTATCTTAAAGAAATCAGGGATGAAACGCCGATAGTATCCAGCTAGCTCAAGGAACTAACGAATCTGGTGCACAGACCTGGGAGACTTCCAATCTAATACATCTTGCACCTTGCTAGGATCCACAGAAACGCCGTTGGGTGTCAACACATGTCCCAAAAACTACACTCGATCTAACCAAAACTCGCACTTGCTGAATTTAGCATACAGCTGGTGCTCCCTTAGTCGAGTCAGGACTATCCGGAGGTGACATGCATGCTCTTCATCATTCTTGGAATAGATCAAGATGTCATCGATGAATACTACCACAAACTTATCCAACTCCGGCATGAAGACTGAGTTCATCAGGTACATGAAGAAGGCCGAGGCATTGGTGAGGCCGAAAGACATCACTAGGTACTCATACAACCCATACCTAGTAGAGAAAGTTGTCCTTGGTATATCCTGTGGCCTGATCTTAATCTGATGGTAGCTCGATCGGAGATCTATCTTTGAGAACACCTTAGCACCCACTAACTGATCGAACAAGGTATCTATGCGGGGTAAAGGGTACTTGTTCTTAACGGTTACCTCATTGAGGGGCGGTAATCCACACACATCCACAGAGTACCATCCTTCTTCTTCACAAAAATCGCTGGACAACCCCATGGTGAAGAACTTGGGCGGATGAAACCCTTGTCCATCAACTCCTCCAGTTGTTTCTTCATTTCTGCCAGTTCTCTCGGAGCCATGCGGTACGGACGTCTAGAGATAGGAGCAGTACTAGGCTCAAGCTCAATGGAGAATTCTACCTCACAGTCTGGTGGCAATCCAGGAAGATCTTTAGGGAAAACATCCGGGAACTCACATACTACTGGAATGGAGGTAAGATCAGGAACGGCTTCAGCATGGGCAGCAACAGGTAAGACCGGTTCTGAGGGTATGATGAGAGACATCCTATCCTCAGAAGATGGAAGCCGTAACTCTACACTTCTTCTCTTCATATCCAATACTACCCTATACACTCGCAACCAGTTCATTCTAAGAATAACATCAATGCCTTGCCCAGGCATTATCATGAACTGCAGACGGTAAGTGTGGGTGACTAATACCAAACTTACTGTATCCGTGCGGGTATTGATGAACATCTAAGAACCCGCAGTACGGATCTTATAGGCATACGGTATAGCCAATAGTGATAAATTGTGCCGCTCTACAAACCCCATGCTCATAAAAGAATGCGATGCACCAGAATCAAACAACACCAAAGCTAGATGGGATTCGATGGTGAACATACCAGCCATAATTGTTTCCTGCTACACAACCTGCTGAGCATCCGTGAAGTGCACCTGACCAGATCTGCTGGGCACCTTCCTCTTGATGAAAGTCCTCTTAATAAGCCTGGAATTTGTAGACGGCTGAGACGACTGAGCTGTCTGCTGCTGAGGACACTCCCTGGCATAGTGGCCATCCTTGCCACACTTGAAACAAGCACCAGGCTTGTTCCTGAATCCCTGATAAGGTGGGACCTGCTATCCCTGAGTTTGCTGGGGCTGCACCTGCTGCTGAGGTGCCTTGTACTGAGTAGCAGAAGTCTATGATGTCTGCTGGGGTGACCGGAACAGAGGCCCGCCGGACGGTTGATAGGGCCCCCACCTAACAATTTGCACCTTCTGGGTATGAGGATGGCTGGAGGATCCAGCTGCCATTCGCTTCCGCTTCCAATCCGCCTGAGATGCCCGCTGAAAACCCTCAAGAGCAATGGTGGCGTTCATCAGAGCCCCAAAAGTCTGATAGTTCCCTAGGTATAGTTTCTCCTGAAGAGCAGGAGTGAGACCGCGAAAGAAGCGATCCCTCTTCTTGTCATCCGTGTCCACCTGACTACCAGCATACTAAGCCAAGTGGTTAAACTGGGTCACATACTCCATTACCATCCTGCTCCCCTGACGTAGCTCCATGAACTCGGTCACCTTCTGGTGGATAACACCAGCAGGTATGAAGAACTCGCGGAAGGCGGTGGAGAACTCCTACCATGTTGTCAGGTGATCCGGCAGCTCCGTGGCCTGGAAAGTCTCCCACCAGGCACCTATGGACCCCAAAAGCCGCTGGGATGCAAAGTGCACCTTCTGCTCGTTGGCTACTCCGAGCAGCCAAAACTTCTGCTCTAACGTGCGAAGCCAGTGCTCTGCCTCCAACGGATCGCCCGACGATGTGAATGTGGGCGGGTGGGTCTTGAGGAAGTCCTGGTAAGAGGACTGTCCCTCAGGACGGCGAGCACCACCCCCATTCCCACCGTTGCCCCCGGGGCCTCCACGGGCGAGACCCGGGATGGCCTGTGCCATAATCTCCATGGCACGAGCAGTCTCCTGACGAGCAGCGGCTGACTCCCAACAAGCAGCCAACAAGTCCACCATGACCTCCACGGCGGACAGTGGCGGAGGCGGTGGTGGCGGCGGGAAAGGATGAGGAACCAAAGGTGGAACCTCCCGAGCTCCCTTGTTGTCATGCTCAAAGGCCCGAGCACTATCACCATGGCCCTCGTTGGCCGCTCCCGAACTGGTGCTCCCACGTCCGGACCTCAGATTCATCTGTAAGAGAGACAAACCATCCATTAGGACACCCTCCCGATCAGGATCCAGGGATTAAAGAGATGGCAGCACATTTATTAAAGCATTCATTAAGTTAGTTCTACCAATTTACTACTTTCATTATACGTGAAGGGGGATTCCTAGTTCAATTAAGATGCTATTATATGATGCATGCTTCGACCTTTACGTTCACTCAAGCCGGAATATAGCGGCGTTCGTAACATTTTCGGCACATCGCACACTCACTTTCCGTATACTAAGCGATTTCTTACGTCACGTAAGTCAGTGTACCTGCAGAAACTGATTAGATAAAACCAGTGCCGCTATCCTAGATATACCATATAGCTAGGGCTTATACTTAACTTAATCGCATCCTACTTTTCACAAAACTTTTGTTGGTCAACTTTTAGTTTTGTAAAAGAGTGAGGAACTCGTGACCATTATTGGCTCTGGTACCAACTGTGGCAAAACCGTCCGAAATAGCGTACTTACGGAGACGCTCGTCTTCCACCAGACACTAAGCACCCCGAAAGCATCTACAACGAGCGGTGTCCGTCGGGCACACCCCGAGGGAGAACCCGAAAGATCCACATTTTTCCAAGGATCCAATAATGAAAACGAGTTACAACACAAGTCCATCTCATACATTAGAGTTTCTTAGAAAGTACATTATTACAATACCAAATACAGAGTGCGGAATGATAAACAGCGGAATATTAAAAGATAACATCTAGCGATAAGATAACGAGGATTTCGTCTGAGCCCACCAGAAGAATCCTCCACACAAAGTACTCCTCAAGCATCACCTGCAACAGGGGTAAATAAACCCTGAGTACACAATGTACTCGCAAGACTTATCTGACCAATGGGAATACTTTCCCGATTTCAAGGAATATGATAGGCTTTATGGTTTGCTGGTTCTCTTTTAGCAAAAAAAAGTAATACTAATAGTGAGTCCTTATTGATACATTATTATCATCAGTCGTATTAAGTTTTCATCTAGTCAATCTATATAAGCACATGTTCTACTTTCAAGCAAGAGTTGAGCAATCGATACTGTTCCTTCTCCTTTTTCCACTTACAGTTCTTACTACGGTGCTAAACCACAGACAAGCCGTACCGGATAACCTGGCGATTCGCGAATCAATGTGCCCAACTAGGTACCCCAAAGACACACGCCCCGCTTGTACCTTAGGCACAAGCAGGACTAACCCACCACTCTCCTATCCCGGGTGTCCAGGTCTCCGTCCAAACTTGGACTCCAAGCCCCCGCCTCTGAGTCCCGGACTCAGTGCGGTGCAAGGACCTCCACCACCTCCTCTTCCCATCAGTCGGTCCGGAAAGAGCCGGATCCACGACAAGAGAGCAGCAAGCCTTCCCTGCGCCCATACCCAAGTATGTGCTCGGGACAATAATCTATGACTTGCCTAGAATCATATGCAACGACCGGTCCTTAATCGACACAGACAGGGAAAAAGTGTAACCGGGTTATGCCCTGTTGGCCGCAGGACACAACCCCTCACACCCACCGGTACCAAATCCACATCCCTGCCCGGTCACCATTTTCCTTTCCATTATTTCATCATGATATCACAGTTTAATCACCTATTTGCGAGTAACGGCAGGTTACTCACGCTACCGACATCCTGAGCATAGCAACTACTCGACCTGTACTAGTAGGACTCATGGTGGATATATTTATGCATGTAGTTTCCATAAAATGCCTGTAATGTAAATGCATATCATATAATATATTCAGTGACCATTTAAAAATAGGGATTATGCACCGGGGCTTGCCTTGGGCAGGTGCCGGGTCAGCAAAGTCAATACCAACAGGCTCCTTCCTGTGTGAAGAGCTCCTTCTCGTACTCCTCGATCACCTCATCGTACTCCGGCTCACCGACGGGTACTAAGTCTACCTGTTCGTGATCTACATGAAATGACGATGCAATGATTAACACTACGGCAACTGAAATTCTCAATGCAAAAGTACCTCTATTAAACTACTAAGTGATATCTACCCACTAAAGTCTAAGCTACGTACCAGCACTACTAACAAGCATGAACGTGTCATACATTCTTACGGTGACTACGGATACTCCTACTCCTAATGCCAGTTTATGATACATACACTAAAGCAAGGATAATAACTACGATATTAAGCAACTCGCTCTACGGCTACCCATTTTTCAGCAAGTATATAAATGCCTAAGGAACCTACTGTAATGATTTCAAAGCTAAAGCTATTGTCGGTTTACCACAACAAATCTTGCAATTATTGATCGATATACCGCTAAGCTTTCTACTTAAACCTTATGATCCTACCATCCTAACAGCTAATGGTGAACTAACTGTACTAACAGGTAGATGACATTTTTGCGAACCTAACAAACCTAGTTTCGCTATTTTTGGACAACCATGCAATTTAATACGATTTATCGAAATTGGATTCATAACAGAAAAATAAATAAGCATTTCTAATTCCAGGAAATAATGAAAACCGAAACCTCTTTTGCCGGCCCACAACACGTGGCCCGGTCTAGCGCGTCGTCCCGCCCGCGCACGACAGCAGGCCAGCGCACGGCCCACGTGAAGGCGCGGCCCAAACGGCCAACGACCCATGACGGGGAAGGGCCTTCGCGCGTCGGCAAAATTGCACGGGCACCCGCGATGTACACGGTATTTGCTATGAGACCTACGGTACTGTTTCGCTAGTCTGCAGTTTTACACCTGCACCCTCCAACTTCTATGTCTTCACCGCGGCTAAGTCCCCTGCCCCCAGGGCGCGCACCGGCGCGACGGCGCGGGCACAGGGCGACTACGCCGACCTCACCTGAACCTCTACGGTCTACCTAAGGGGTCGATAGGTACCTTGATGACAAGTCGAAGCTACTGGAGGCGACACGGCGAGCAGAGGCGCAGTGCCAAACTCCCTCCCCGGCGGTGGCTTCTGACCTGCAAAGGCGGCCGTGTTCCCGTGAGCAACAGCGAAGGCGAGTCCAGCACATGAGCGCGCGAGCACCAGGGAGTACTCACCAACACCAAGGCGCTGACGGTTTGGTTGGAGGCGGTCAGAGCAAGGCTGGCCACGTGAGCTCGCGGTGGTGCGGTGGTGCCCGACGGTGGCACTACCGCGGCGATGGGGCTGGCCTGCTGCGAAGCTACGGCTGCGGTGCGCGGGATGCTCAGGAGGATATGGCGAGACTGTGGGTGCACTGGATCGCCACGAGGTGTACTATGGGGCTGGCTCGCGATGGAGGGCGTCGGCTCGGCCTTATGGACCTAGTGGCGTGGTAATTCGAAATTAGAGCACAGTGAGGTGAGAACGGCAGCGCGGTAGGGTAGGTTGGATGACCGGCTGCCTAACGGAGCTGCAAGCAAAGCCAATCGAAACGTGGTGCAACCACTATGGCGAATTGGGAGAAATCGTCACGGCGGCAAGGAGACAGCGGAGACAGGGGAGGTCATGGCACGGCATGGCATCATCTACGGCGTCAACGCTCGGGCCAACATCACCACTATAGACAACGGGACGGCGGGACGTACCCCAAGACGGCTGCCTGCACGGCCACAGCAGCAACGCGATGAACGCGGTATGGCGCCGCAGCGGGTAGCGTCAGCCAATGGACACCGCGAACACGATGCCGAGGTGACAGTGAAGTAGGCAGTCGTCCAGCGCGCAAGCAGCCAAGGAAGTCAATGGCGCAGTAACGAGCATAGCCACTGGCGACGCGAACGCCGGACCCGGTGCGACAACGGCCATAGCGGGGCAGGGCAAGGCGCTGGCAGAGCACGGCCGGCTACCAGGACACAACGCGTCAGCTGGCGAGGCGAGCAGCAGCGGGGTAGTGGCCCCAGGCGAACAGCAGCGGGGCAGTGGCCAGGACGTGCAGGTCATGCACGCGCACGACGCAGTGAGCGCAGCTGGGCATAGTGGTGGGTTCTAGCCCACGCGGCAGAGTGCGCTGGCAAGCTAGCAGGGGTGGTGACCGCGCTCAAGACTCAGTTAGGGGCCGTGCACGATTTTTAAAGCGGTTAGAAAACGCGCACGCCGTGTTCCAAACGCTAAGCTAATTGCTGGATGCGCAAAGGGGTACAACGAGCCATCAACCCCAGTCACGACATTGCGCTACTCCTTAAGCCAATTGTTCTACAAATAATGCCAAAGATGGCTTCGTCGACCTATTCTAAAACTTACGCGAAGGACGTCGATTTGAAGGGTTTCGCGTCAAATCCCAAACCCGACCCCCGGGACATACTCGCTAGCCATCCATGTCTTCGGCCGCACATTTTTATCGCCGTTCGCAAAAACATTTTATAACATTTTGTTTTAACAAGAATTCGATTAAGATAATAAACACGTTATGTGACACGAAACATAACACTCGCTTTCCCGTTTCGTAAAAATGTTTCAATGCCAAACATTGATTATAAAGCCTGTCATACACATATGCACATAATTTAGATGCTTACGAAATATTTCAGCAAAACATTACAATGTAACACCAGGGTGTTACATCTTGGCATTTAAACGGTTGTCTAAGCACGCCTGCTTCTTGTCTCGTAGGACATGGAGATGATGTCGATCCACAAGTCCCGGTTTCTTTGGAAGGAGCACGGTCGGATGGAGCAAGAAGCGGTGGCGTTATGGTGGGTCGACGAGCTTAGGCATGAGCTGGAGTCCGCCCGCTATGAGTCCCAAGACTAGGTGGCCGAGGCAACGGGAGCATGAGTGCACAGAGCTGCGTGCGGTCGAGCGGGCGACTACTACCGAGCAGAAACTCGACGCGGCGCTCAAGAAGTCCCTAGAGGCTCTGGAAGCAGAGTGGAATTCATGGTCGGACACCGAGCGGGAGGTCGTTGCGCTCCAGGGGCAGATGCTCGGGGCAGAGGATTCGAACACTCCGCTGCTCGAGAGGGTGACCCGATAAGAGGAATGGCTCTCTATTCTCGAAAGCGCTCGCCTTGGTACATACCTGTTCTGCCCTCAGTTGATGCCTTGAATTTTTCTTTTCCTTGCTCCTAAATTTGTTGTATGTTTCTAGAACTAGGTGGAAAGATCGACTCTCTAGAGCAAGAGTTGGAGATGGTCAAAGCGGCGGCCGGTCGGAGCACGGAGGCGCTAGCCCAGTCCCTTGAGGAGCGAGATGCTCTCGAGGGAGAGCTCGACCAGCTTCGCAACATTGCACAAGTGGTGGTCTCCAAGGTGTTCTGGTCGGGACCGAGCACTAGTACGCCCGCTGTTCAGCTAGCAGAGGTCCTAAATGAAGTTCGGGCGCTCATCTTTGATGACATGTTCTATAGGATGTCGGGGGTGCTGACCTCGGTGGCGACCCATTACCCCAATCTGGACTTCGTGGCCATCTGCAGAGGTTATGCCGATGGGTAGAGCGCAGATGAGATCCATGCGCTGGGCGAAAGTTTGGTGCCACACGCACAGGTGGTCGCTGAGCAGGTCACCGCGCAGTGGGTGATGGAGGCTTGCCGTTCGCCCATTGCCATAGATGTGCGCTGGGAAGACGTCGTCCAGCCTACGAAGGCAGCAGAGGCCGGGTCGGAGGTGACCGTCGTCCCACCCCCAACTGAGTCAAACGTCGTCCTGACCACAGCCGAGCCGAGCACCGTCGTCCCGACCACAACCGAGCTGCCTTCGTCCTCGCCAATTGCACCATCAACTGACACAGCCGGGGGCCATAATGGAGTTAGAGTAGAAATAGTCAGTTTATGTAAAAGATGAATTCATGGGGGAGTCCCTGTGTGAACAGTTTTATATTCATGAATATTTTAAGTTTGTTTTGTGATGAAATCACTCATGAGGGGAAGCTGGTCCCGTCCGCCCTTGTTTTTATCCTTGCGTAGCTTTGTCTTTTGTCCTTTCTTTTTCGCACCTGCCTGTTGACCCATAGACTGCAACCTTAAGAACCCGGTCATGGTCCACGAGGCTCAGTTGCTCGTAATCGTAGGTCATGGTGGGGTGTGATCGGTCAAGAGGTTAAAGCGCAAGTTACGTAGGGTAATCAAAGGAACGGAAAGTGTTACTACATGATAGTAAAAAAAGAAGGGTGACACCGCACCCCCGTGGAGCCCCCGAGCGACCTAGGGCGAGAGTGCTCTGGCTGGGGTGCTGTAGGAGCAAGTATTGAATGGAAATAAATGGTAAGATCGGGTTTTAGGGAAAGAAACGACATAACTGTTCGATGTTCCATATGTTGGTGAGAACGTTGCCATTGTCGTCCTTCAGCCGGTAGGCATCCAGTTGAATCACCTTGGCCACCACGTACGGTCCTTCCCATGGTGGAGAGAGCTTATGTTTGTCCTTGGTTGACTAGGTCCTCCTGAGTACAAGATCACTAACCTCGAGGATCCTCCCCCTAATTTGTCTTTCATGGTACCTGTGGAGACTTTGCTGGTAACGAGCGAAGCGAATGACGATTGTCTCATGAGCCTCCTCGAGCAGGTCGACCGTGTCCAGTTGAGCCTCCGTCGCTCGGTCTTGGTCGAAGGCCTTTACTCTTGGGGTGCCGTGATCGAGGTCAGATGGCAACACTGCTTCGGCTCTGTATGCTAGGAAGAAAGGGGTGAACCCTGTGGATTGGTTTGGGGTCATTCTTAGGCTCCAGAGGGTAGTTGTTGGGACCTCTGCAACCCAACGCCCGACATATTTTTTTAGTTGATCAAAGATGTGGGGCTTGAGTCCTTAAAGGACCATGCCATTGGCCCGTTTGACCTAACCATTAGTACATGGGTGTCCGACCGAGGCCCAATCGATCCTGATGCCATATCCATCACAAAAGTCTAGGAACTTCTTCTCGGTGAAGTTTGTTCCGTGGTCGGTGATGATACTGTTAGGAACACCAAACCGATAAATGATGTCGAGGAAGAACTTGACCGCCTCTTTCTTAGCGGATATTGGTGATGGGCTTCGCCTCTACCCACTTGGTGAACTTGTCCACCGCCACGAGTAGGTGAGTAAAGCCACCCGAGGCCTTTTTGAGGGGTCCAACCATGTCGAGGCCCTAGACCATGAATGGCCAGGTGATGGGGATGGTCTGAAGCTCCTGTGCTGGTAGGTGAGTTTGCCGAGCATAGAACTGGCATCCTTCACACCTATGGACCTCCTCCTCTGCATCTCGCAGCGTAGTGGGCCAGTAAAAACCTTGGCGAAAGGCTTTCCTAACAAGCGACCTTAGGGCCGCATGATGTCCATAGATTCTAACATGGATTTTGAGGAGAAGCTATTTCCCCTGGTCGGTCGGGATGCACTTCATGAGCACTCCCGATGGACTTCGCTTGTAAAGTTTGTTACTAATGGCGACAAACGTCTTGGCACATCGAGTGATTCATCGCGCTTCAGTCCTTTCTGGTGGGAGAACCTCCTCGAGGAGGTAGGCGAGCAGTGGTGCTCTCTAGTCGGCCGGATCAAGTGCTATCACGGCGATGTTGCCGGGCGATGTTGCCATGGAGGAACCAAGGTCGGAGCCCTCGAGCACTCAGTCAGGGTCGGGGCACGTTGGGGGTCGAAGCCCCTGAGTGCCAGATTGGTGTTGGAGCGTATCTAGGTCGGATCCTCTCGGGCAGTTCGATCCCTTAGAACTTGTCATCGAGATTGCGCACCTCCTGGTAGTATGTCGCCATGAGAGGACTCTTGCAGGAGGACTCCTTCATGACTTGGTCGATGACCAACTCTGAGTTGCCGCGGACATACAGCCGCGTGGCGCCGAGCTCTACGACGATGCGCAGTCCGTTGATGAGGGCCTCATACTTCCCAGTGTTGTTCAAGGCTAAAAAATGGAGACGGATCGCGTAGCAGAGCCTGCTCCCTTCCGGGGAGATCAAAACCACTCTAGCGCCTGAGCCGGACGCCATGACCAACCCGTCGAAGTACATCGTCCAGTACTCATGGGTGACATCCGGAGTCGGGAGCTAGACTTTCATCCATTCAGCGTTGAAGTCGGCAAGAGCCTAAGACTTAATAGCGGTATGAGGGACATACCTGATGTCATGGCCCATGAGCTCGAGAGCCCACTTGGAGATTCGGCCGGTGGCGTCATGGTTACGGATGACCTCTCCGAGTGGGTACGAGGTGACGACCATGACCTCATGGTCGGTGAAGTAATGCAGGAGCTTCTGGGTCACCATCAGCATGACGTATAGAAGCTTCTAAACCTAGGGGTAGTGAATTTTAGCGTCAGTGAGTACCTCACCGACGAAGTACACCAGTCGCTGGACCTTCAAGGGGTGTCCCAGCTCCTCCCTCTCGACGACGAGGGCGATGCTCACAACGTGGTTGCTTGCCACGATGTAGAGGAGGGATACTCCCTGTTCAGGAGCAACGAGGATTGGGGTCAACGCCAGTCATGCTTTGAGGCTTTCCAAAGCCTGTTGTGCCTCCTTTGTCCAGACAAATTTGTTTGTCTTCTTAAGAAGTTTGTAGAGAGGCACCCCCGCTCGCCTAGTCGGGAGATGAACCGGCTCAGGACGGCCAAATAGCCGGTGAGCCTCTATATGCCCTTGACGTTGCATATAGTGTAACACCCTAGGTGTTAGGCTTGCATAATTTGACTTGCATTGCATGAGCATAGTCATCAAGCATTCATATATAAGCCTTTACATATGAAACATACAACTGAAACATGTGAAACGTGCCTTGTTATTTTATGTTTTTATATGTGTGTGCTTATGATCATGTGTGAACAAGTGTAAATGGTTGATGTTAGTTACTAAAACACCTTAGCTACACTTGGGATGACCAATGTAACATTGTTCATGTAGATCACTTTGTCTATTTAAGCTCCTAAGTGATGGTATGCATGTTGACCTGGGAAGTAAAATATGTAACCAATGTATAAAATGCTTGTGTAACCTTAGGAATACATTAAACATGTTTAGAATGTCACTAGGAACAATTTTGGTATTCATGATTAAGGCTAGTTTGGTCTCTAAGACATAGATATAGTGTAAGCCATCATTTGAAAGTGGTATGTTTAACCAAGGTTGAACTATGTCATAGAGACTTTGCATGGATGTGTTCACTAAATCAAAGTTGTAGTATTTGAGTAGAGCAACAACTCTTATTTTTGGGTCATAGGCTAGTTCAGCTCCTAACATGCTTGAATGTAGGTCACAAAAATCAACATTTCACTGATTTTGGGACTCGAAAATTTTCTAAGTCATTCTGAGTTTACATTTTGATAGGCTCGACTTTGTGCTGATTTTTTTCCCTAACCGTTGAGAATTAGACTTTGAGTTCTAAAACAAATTTGTAGCTGGTACATAGATCTACAAAACTTGTTTAAACATTATGCACTGATTCGCCACCGTTTAGGATTTAGAAGGGATTGAAATCACGTCGTCAGGCCGGATTTCAGACGCTGATGAACGCCGCGTCACGCCGGGTCATGGCCGACCACGGGCAGAGGCAGGCCGACACCGGGCCCTCATCGTAGCATGCTGGTGCCCGTTATCTGTGAAGCCATGCGCCTCCGCTCACACTCACGCGCCCACTTTCTCCATCTCCACTGCCCTCTCTCGCCCTCACCGTGGAACCACCGAGCGCCGCCGAGCAACCGAGCAGCTCTGCCATCACCTAACGCCTACACCATTGTGCCATTGCCACCTCCATCTAGCCCATAGCTGCGCCGCATTCCCCTCTACCTCCTCGACTTGGTTGCAGCACCAGACGAGCTACGATGAGGGTGAAATCATCGTTTCTGTCCTCGCCGGAGAGCTTGACTTCCATGGCTGCCTCCATGATGAGATCGCCGCTGCTGAGCTTGCATGCGCATTGCTTTTGATTCCTAGCGTTAGAGCTTGGTTGGGGGGTAGGCTAGCTAGTGGCATGACCTCACCGCGAATAGATGCCTCATCGGCACGGAACACGACGCGCAGCGCCGCCGCGCTGTAAGGTCCTAATGGCTAGAGGGGGTGAATAGCCTATTAAAAATTACTACAACACTTAGGAAACCGGTTAGACAATTATGAGGCGAAGCAAGTATTGCACTAGCCTACTAAAATTGCAAGCCACATACCACAATTCTAGTTTATAAAGTTTCTATCCACACAATAGATATGTCACTACACTAAGTTAGTGTGCTCTCAAATGCTAACTAAAAAGCCACACTAACCAAACTAACAAGCTCTCACAACTAGCTACACTAAAGAGCTTGACAACTAGTTTGTGGTATTGTAGGGAGAGAGAGCAAGATAGTTATATCGCCATGTCGAGGAGTGAACCAATCAATCACAAGAATAAATATCAATGAAGACCAATCACCTCGGAATCAAATGATGACACAATGATTTTTTACCGAGGTTCACTTGCTTGCCGGCAAGCTAGTCCTCGTTATGGCGATTCACTCACTTGGAGGTTCACGTGCTAATTGGCATCACACGCCAAACCCTCTAGGGTGCCGCACAACCAACACAAGATGAGGATCACACAAGCCATGAGCAATTCAATGGAGTACCTTTTGGCTCTCCGTCGGGGAAAGGTCAAGAACCCCTCACAATCACCATGATCGGAGCTAGAGACTATCACCAACCTCTGCTTGACAATCCTTGCTGCTCCAAGCTATCTAGGTGGTGGCAACCACCAAGAGTAACAAGCAAATCCTGTAGTGAAACACAAACATCAAGTGCCTCTAGATGCAAACACTCAAGCAATGCACTTGGATTCACTCCCAATCTCACAAAGATGATGAATCAATGATGGAGATGAGTAGAAGAGCTTTGGCTAAGCTCATAAGGTTGCTATGTCAATGTAAATGGCTAAGAGAGTAAGCTTGAGCCGGCCATGGGGCTTAAATAGAAGCCCCCATGAAATAGAGTCGTTGTACCCCTTCACTGGGCATAACTCGGGGTGATCGGACACTCTGGTCAGATTGACCGAATGCAGGACCCCAGCGTCCGGTCAACGGATGGCTACATGTCATCCCTCTCTTCAAATACTGAGTGCCCAATCTCAATGGTCAAGTGAAGACCGGACACAGCACAGTGCCACGACTGGACGCAGGACCCCAGCGTCCAGTTATTTCTAGTAAGCCTCCAATCGTGACCGGACGTGTCCGGTCATGCCCGACCAGACTCACCCAGCATCCTATCACTCTCTGTCTCCTCTATGCGCTGCCATGTCAGCAGGACCGGACGCACCCCGCCAGCGTCCGATCATGAAGTGACCCAGCGTCCGTTCGAAGACTGACGCCAGCATCTTCACTGCTTCCACTAACCGGACGCACCGGTCTAGTTGAGGCCATCGTCCGGTGCACTCTGTAAAATCTTATCTTTTCTGTACAGGGCACCGGTGAAGTTTCTTACCCTTGCTGAAATGTGCCAACCACCAAGTGTATCACCTTGTGCACAGGTGTTAGCATATTTTTATAAATATTTTCAAGGGTGTTAGCACTCCACTAGATTCTAAATGCAAATGCAATGAGTTAGAGCATCTAGTGGCACTTTGATAACCACATTTCGATACGAGTTTTACTCCTCTTAATAGTATGACTATCAAATCTAAATGTGATCACACTCGCTAAGTGTCTTGATCACCGAAATGAAATAGCTCCTACCACTTATACCTTTGCCTTGAGCTTTTTGTTTCTCTCTTACTTCTTTTCCAAGTCCAAGCACTTGATCATCATCATGGTATCACCATCATCAAGTCATGATCTTCATTTGCTTCACCACTTAGAGGAGTGCAACCTATCTCATAATTACTTTGATAAACTAGGTTAGCACTTAGGGTTTCATCAATTCACCAAAACCAAACTAGAGCTTTCACGCGCTCTCACCGCCGCGCCACCACGCACGCGGGCAGGACTCGACGACGCATCTCACCTAGTTGTAATAGCCTCGGTAGACTCATTCGGACACCGCGGAGCTCGTGCACTTCTCGCCAAGCACTGCCGTGGCTTGTAGCGGCCGGCGTACCAGCGAGTAGCGCCACCGAGCCACCATGGCCGGCGACGAGCATGCTCTGTCGCATCTATGCTGCCACCACCTAGGTCAATCGATGCGGTTTGATATGTAGATCACGTTGGTGTGTTTGGTTTCACCGGAGACCTCACCGTCAATGAGATAACACCGACCGACCACCGGGCTTTGCTTCGGCTCGCTGACAGGTGGACCCCGTTGACCTGTGGGTCCCTGACGTCAGTGAGAGCAGTTTAGGGTTTTTGTTAATTCTTTTACAGATTTCTATACTAACTTTGAAAAATCATAAGTTGAGTTGTAGATGTCTATTTTTGGTAAACTAAATTTTGTTGTGTTCCTTAGGAAGTGTAGTATTTTATAAAAATATGAGATGTACAGTTTCTAGTATTTTTATTGGTGATTAAAATATATTTAGATAAATGCTTTTTAAATATTTACAATCTTGTAAATTATATATCTTGAGCTAGAAATGTGATAAAATTGTGATTCTAATTTTGTTAGTCTTGTGTTGACATGCT
Organism: Miscanthus lutarioriparius; assembly: GCA_904845875.1. NCBI lineage: Eukaryota > Viridiplantae > Streptophyta > Magnoliopsida > Poales > Poaceae > Miscanthus > Miscanthus lutarioriparius. Next base: position 193,907 of record CAJGYO010000008.1, on the reverse strand, counting down.
CTAGTTATGAAAAATATTAAACTTGCAGTAAACTTGATTGAAATATGATCTTTCTATTTATCTATTAATAAATTTCATTTTTGAGGAAAATTATAGGGATAGAAATATGTAACATATTGCTCTGCAAATTTTTATACAGTAGTATGACACTAATATGAAGATAAAAAAATATATAATCTGTTGCTTGACGTTTTTCTATAGGGTTAACTATTTTCACTAAAATAGGCCTTACTAGCTTGTCATTTTTGTAGGGATGTTATACAAGTCCAAATGGTACGAAATTTTTACAATATTCTAATGGGAGCACTTAGAATCCACTGTAATTTTATGAGAATTTATTGTGCACATATGGTATATGTTTGTTATTTCCCCTAATTATCTAATTAAATTAACAAAAGCATTTAAATAAACAAATTGTGATTGACCATGATGTTTTCTATGGTGCTTGAGATACATAGGAACTGTTTAAGTTAGTAGTTAGGCTTATAAGCACTTGGTTGTATGCAACTAATTAATTATTGCCTTATAATTCAAATAAATGATCGCATGTATAGTTTCGGTTGAGTGGCTGATTTCATGTTGATAATGATCTTTTTTGTAAAACTTGTTAATAACAAAGTTGTAGATAATTTACTAATATACCTTGTGTTAAATTTTTATGGTCATAGGCCTTAGGGTTTAAGAGTTTTAGTTGTTAGAAGTTTGCTGTCCAAAATATTTACTTTCTAGACAGATTTGATTAACTGAATTGTTTGACCTAGATAACTATTGAATCACCTTAAGAGTATTAAAAGAAAGTTGTAGACAATTTCATAATATTTACAGAATGTCCACAATCATATGATTTCGATGTATATAACTCCAGTTATGGTTAAAACAAGTAGCTGATGTTTGGTAGTTCGGTAAATAAATTACAGAAGTGTTTGCTTAAGTGATAGAGAAAAGATATGCACCTACTCAGTAGAATAGGATGCGCTTGTTATTACCTTAACACCATGCTGTTAAAAATACTTATGAGGATGCATTCATCACGTTTTATCATATTATACGTGTCGTCATACATGTATTCGCAATATCTTATTCCATGATCATGCATATAGGATCGACCGAGGAGATAACGTTGCTAGAATTCAACGAAGAAGAGGAAGGGGATCAGCAGGAGACTCCTCAAGCCATAGCTCCAAAAGAAGAGGAGCAGACTAAAAAAGAGCTCCCTGAGTGTCTAGATCACCGCCCCACCTCTTTTCTCAAAGGCAAGCCCCGGAGCATTCTAAGTCTCCTATTGTTTTACAAAATACTACTTGACTTCTTTATGTTTGATGCATTAGGTTATAAGAGTTGATTGGAAACACTTAATGCATAGAACTACCTTGTCCAGTTACATATACCTTTAACCCTGTGTAGGTCCAGGATCGAATATATGCTTAGCCATGCTTAGACCGGTAGAAGTCGGGTGATTTCCTATCACCTGTGAGATATAGGTGGATACCGAAGCATGGTTGACTATATTTGTTATCGTGGAAAAGAACCATGGGGTAATATAAATGGAGGTCGGACGGAGTCTATATGTAGGTGGACTCATGTGATTCCATCTGTGCCATTTAAGAATCGTATCGTTGTTGGCACTTCTGACAAGATTGAACGTATGCCTATCACTTAGCTGGCCGGATAACTCGTTCCGACTGCGAAGCCGAGTAGCTCAACTCAGGCCAGGCCCCACTCTATAAGAGTGCGTACTCTGGATGGTAGTAAGGATGTGCATCGATTGTTGATGACGCTGCGAGCGTCATGGTTCACAGCGCGTTCTAAAGAGGTTTGGACAAATTTAGAGCGAGCAACGTGACATCCAACCCAACTTCGACCTACACCATGCTCAAGTGCTTACTTAGAAGCAACCAACAGTATAAAAATATGGATCTAGTGTTTAAACATTTTAGTTAGAATTTAAATGTCAAAATGGCATTGTCTACTACCCTTCCATACTTAGAAAAGTTAAGGGTTTCAGTTGGGGCTAAGTAGGCATTAACTCTTTTGTCGCAATTTTTAATAGGTCTAAACCTTGTTAACTTCAACCAATAAATACTTCATGAAATAGTCCATACTTTATACTAATCTATAGCAACAAAATATTTAAGCACTATTTAATTATTTTGCTCAATATAATTCACCAAAAATGACACTTTAATCATAAGTTCAACTTCTTGCCGATTCAATGACAAGGTCTGGTTTTAATTTTAGATTTGATTTTTTGAGCTCCTAAGAACACTAGTTAACAACATTTATTTTCCAAAAGTTAAAGTTGTATTTCCATCTACTAAACTTGTACTTCAATTTTTATTTAAGTATTAAATATAAGTTATATTTTATTTTTGTTTATAGAAATTGTTTTTCGTGCCAAACAATTAAAACTACTTATCCTATTTTTCTTGTTAGGATTTTTATTAGCATTTTTACGCGCTAAGTAAATTAACTTAGATATTTATTTAATTTCTCTCAACCACTAAAGGTAGGTCGCACAGGGTTTGTTTATCATTTCATGCGTGATTTTAAATTTTCAAGTTGAGAACTTGTTTTGTTAATTTCCCTAAGACCTTAACCTAGGTGCTAAGTAAGCTCATAACACTAGAAGTGTTACACATACAAGGTTAGGACCAATCATACATTTACCAATAGATCGCTATAGCTCTTTGCTCTGGGTACCATTCCTTCCCCTCTTGCTTTTTATCTGTCCAACAATCATTCCATGAAGAAATTAGAAAAAGTGTGTGAATGAAACCTAGATTTAAGGAGCAATCTGATAGAATATATGATGGGAGGAACCAAACTGTGATTATTGTAGGATGAAAGCACATTAGGTATTGAAATTATTGTAGTGGTTTGCGTGTGCCCATGCGCGCCGAACAGAAAGACGGATTTCTAAACCATGCAAGACATTTAAATACTACATATATATTACATGAGACATACATAAGCCGGATTTCTAAACCGATATACAAGGTGTCTAAATAGTACATATATCTTGAGACAATCCTAGGAAAGAAAGCCAAGGAGGCATAAGGTCAATTAACCACAATTAACAAGAATTTGTCACAAAATAGAATAAGGAACATAAGGTCAATCCTAAAAGCAAAATCTCTAAGCTGAATGTTGAGATGCTTTGTAAAAGAATACGTACCTAAGGAGGTAATCATCCCTCCAAACAAGGTACCATGAGCCCATAGTTCCTTCCATTCCTACAATTGAAATGGTCGTATCAGTTAGTGCTGAAAGTTAAAATATGCATCTCAAAAACAAAGTTTAAAGATGGTCTGTTCTTATCAGCACAACCCAACATGGCAACAGTTAACCATATAATGCTAAAAATGCTAATCTAAACTGAAAGTGAGTGTCTTGCATTAACCAACATATTTTCTTGCCTGGTAAAAGAACTAAAAGTCAGCTCTGAATATTTATGTTAAGAGTGAGCCATATACATGCTAGGAATCCAAAGTGCATGGCCTCTACATGAACATCTTTTTCTGCAGAGTAAAATGGAGAAAGTAGATAAATGAACATCTTTTCCAAAGTGCAAACACCAATACCGTTGATCCCTTTTTTAACCAATAAATTTCTTTAGCCATCAGAACTGACAAGGTGATCATGAATATACATGGGCGCGAAGCGTCTACAGGACATCCAGATCAAGATGATTCGGACCTATAAAGACCAACAACTATAAGCAATCTGATGGAAAACACACATGACCACACACCACATGGCAAATCTAAACGAACAAGAACACGAAACAAATGAAAGCAAAGGATCTACGGGTCATCTCTGAACTCTGATTCTACTGGACTATACGAATCAATTTATGGAAAGAACCATCTTCTCTTCCTTGACCTCGATGCATCACAGTACACTGAGGAATAAGCATCAGCAATCAACAAAGGGAAATAGGAAAGCCCAGAATCCTCATGAACACAGAAGCTAAGAGAAGCATAGAGGAAACATGCTCCATCCGTCTGTGTTTTGGAGCGGGCATGGCCCCTCCACTCTTCCAACCGTGGCAGCACAGAAATCGAAATCAAAAAAAGAAACAAAAGCACACAGGAGTACAAACAAGACCACGAACATATGCATTGAGAAAGAAAATGTGGTCTGACCTCACTGGAACCCCGCACGCTGGATCCAGGTGGTGTTGCTGGGAGGGGCCCGGCCGGCTGTGTCGCCGCTGCACCCGCCCGCGCCCTCGGCTGGGTCACCTCCTTCCACTCCCGTCGCTCCATCGGTCGCCCCATCCAGGTCTGCCGTGCCCTCGGTCAGGCTGCCGCCGGAGACCCACCACCACACTCACCCCTACACCTTCCTCCTCGGTCGGGCACACGTGGACTGTAGGGCGGAGGTTGGGGATCTGGCCTCGACGGAGGGAGCAGACAAAGTACGAGCCTGAGAAAGGACGGGGAGATCTGAGCATCACCGGAGCTAAAAAGAATAAGAGCGAGAGAGAGGAGAGATGGTAGTCTACCTCACCATCGACGCTAGATCCACTGCTGCCTGTGCCAGGGCTGCCGCGCCGGGCCGCCTATGACCGGGGGCCGTCTGCGCCGTTGCGCCGCCATGCCGGGGGCCGCACAGGCCTTCGCGCGGGGTTCCGCCTGGGCTGAGGCTGCCATGCCAGGGCCGCTACGCCACCGTGTCGGCACGCTCGCTCGCACCCTCACCCGTACTGCCGCGAGAGAAAGGAGGAGCAGTGGAGGCACTTGAGAGAGTGGGAGGAGCGGTGAGTAGAGTGGAGAGAGGGGGAAAGCACAGCGGATAGGTCTGATATTTTCTTTTCCCGCATGCCCGCGCCACGGGCGTTGAGAAGCGCGCGTCGTGCAGAAGCATCCCCGACCAATGGCCGCTCGACAACGGAAAGCGCTCCCTGAGTGACCCGGCTGGGGCCTGCCGGTTTTAGGCCAGCGACGGCCAATGCAAGAGGGAGGTGGTCAGCCGAACGGGGCCCATCTGGTTGTACCATCGCCGCCCCTGGTCAACGAAAGCACCACCGATCATCCGGCATCCAACGGCCGGCAGTCGATTCATCGACGTGGCCATCCTGAGGCCGCACCGGCTCCTGCGGTTCTCTTGTCTTTAGATCATGTCTCCACGCCGCCTTTAACTTCGTCTTCCACCTTCCAAGCCTACCTCATCACCTCTCCCTAGCCGTGCAGACCAGTGCAATCGTCGTCTCCGTCAAGCAGCGCTTCGCGTAGACCGGCGCGGCTGTGTGGCAAGAATCGAGATCCCGTCGGCTCGCCATGGCAGAAGACGAACTAGCCACGGTGGACGGCACAAGCTCCCCGGCGGTGCCTGCCTAGGAGACTGGCTTTAGCTAGTCATGGCTGCTGCTGCGGCGGCGTCTTACTATGCTGTGTCCTGTTATTGCCATTGAAACCTGAAGGTTAACAAAAGCAAGCCTAAATATAAATTGTCCCTCCATGAATCCCCTCCGTTTGTGCAGTGCTACAGATTTTCGCAGCAACACGCGAGGTTTCATCTAGTTGTTCTCAATGCGGCAATGCAAGCAACAACTTGTGTTCATGGGCACGGAGGGGAGGGGAGCACAACAGCGTGGAGGAGAAGAAGTAGAAGTTGAACGGCGGCCTGGAGTTCGAGGTGTATAACAAAGGCATGCTGAAGACAGAGCTGTGCAACAAGTGCGAGGAGACCGTCGCATGCTCGTACAGTGACCAGTGCCAGTTTGCTCACGGCATCAGTGATCTCCGCACCGTTCGCTTTTGATTCGACTGTGACTCGTATAGGAGGTGGACGTCCGACGACGCGGAGCGGGACGACTTCAACTCATCTCGGACACGCACGCGTGACGCAGAAGTGGGGCATAGATGTATTTGTCGTACTATTTTAACGAATAAATAGTATTTTTTTATAAAAACAAATCAGGGAACGGTAGTTTTCTAGCCAAGCGAACATGATTTTGGTATCATCTGATAGATGATGACTTCTTTTTAGGTGTAATAAAATAATAATAATAATAATAATAAAGAAAAGAAGAGAGTAGAGATAGATAGATAGATATACACCATGTTCGCTTGTTGGTTTTAGTCAGCCCAAATCAGCCAATCAACAGTGTTTTCCTCTCACAATAAATCAGCACCAGTCAGCCCAAATCAGCTCAGAAACCAACCAGCGAACAGGCCCATAGATTTCTCTTACATTTCACCTGATGGAGCTTCAACCGGCTTCAGTTTCGGAAGCTTCATGCGCAAGGAGTCGTTTTTATTTCTCGAAAATGCGTTCCTTTCTGGTTTCCACCGAGAGAGAGAGAGCGCGAGCGAGCGAGAGAGAGCAGTCGACGGTCGCCGCCGGCCCCAATCACTCGCTCCGGTTCTTCTCCGCCACCTGCTCCCGCCTCCGCGCCGCCTCGACCTCGTCCGCTTGGCGCCGCAAAGCAGCCGAAGATGGATGAAGCCACCGTAAGGTCGCGCATGGCGAGGCGAGCGGGGGCAAAGCCAAGGCGGCGGCTCGGTTGGACCCTCGCCTTCGTCTTTCCACCTTTGCGCTTCAGACGATAATCATGGTCACGTTCATGCAGCAGAGGTGATCGATTCGATTGTCTTGCCCTTTCCCTAATCCCTGCAGTTTCAGTTCAGGCTTCCTAACGCTCAATCCAGTCGCTCATATCATACAGTACCTCCTTGCTGAGGTGCTGCTGTTTGTTTATGCATTCTGGAGTGGAGGGCCAGAACACGGAATTTCAACTGGAGCTGGAGGCAACCCCTTCCTTCAAGCACTGCCCGTTCTTGTAATCCCTGCCTTTGCACAATTGCACGCTTCATCAGAACGAGAACGCGTAATTACCACCTACTCCAGTCTCTTGCTTTTGGAGATGAACCTCTGGCTCAGTGACCAAACGGCTCACCTTCGTTTAGTTTGCAGTTGACCTTAAAGACAAGAAAACGCTTCCGAGGCTCCAACAGCAGAATGACTCTGTTCAAAGGGGGGTCTCACTCTCATCCCCAACGAGCTAAACAGTGCTGAAGTCTGTCTTTTGCCACTGTCTTTTTTGTTTTATCATCTCAGTTTTGCTTTACATATCTGTGAATCAGAAGACCACATCCTCAACATATCATTCAGTTCCTCTTTATGTAATTAACTGTTTGTTTATTTCGTGCAGGAATGTGATCCTGTGGATGAAGCTACCAGCAGCTTTCCATCTCAATCTGATCCGGTAGAAACTTCTATGCCTGAGGAACACCACTGGCCAAGTACTGACTTGAGAGATGACGGTAGAGGAGATACGTCTTGGGGCCATAGCAAGGATTTCCAGCCAATGCAATCTGATGGCCTATGGAGAAGTGTATTCTTAATCCACAAAACACAAATAACCAACAACAGCGCACTCATACAACCAATTAATTGGTCATGTGAGCATTTATCTGGCAGCCCAGAGGACCCAAATTATATGCAAAGCACTGCGGAACACCATAGGAACTCAGGACCTGATGTTGTTGCAGAGAATGTCATGGCTTACTCTACCGAAGAGACAAGCCCATTCTTACCTGCTTGAAGTATAGTTCTCTCTTAGTTTCGAATGCTAGAGTTCATGCTGACTTTAGTTCACCACCGAGTTGCCCAAAATCAAATGGAGGTCTGGCTGAAGAAGATGCTGTGCAAATAGCGCTAATTCAGCCTAAGTCAGATGACCTTCCTGCAATTGCAGAGTTGCAGATGGAGTTGAGAACGAATCTTCCAGGTTCCATGGATTAGAGGATAGCAGGACGCCCTTCGTTTTGGAGAGGAGCTTTTAATGGGTCCATATGCAGTAGTACAAAATACTGAACGTCATTTGGGGACTTCCGGATAGACTTTATGCAGTCAAGAGATTGAGAAAGAGAACGTTGCTGGAGGTGCCTGCTTTGTTAAGGTAGGTCCTGAGTTGAGCTTCTTATCCTTTCCAAATTAGTTGCGGAGGGTGGCAAAGATGACAGCAAGAAAGAATCATGTCCATCAAACATAGATGAGTTGAATGGTATAGTCGTCATTCAGAGGAGGAAGCTTTGATAAGTATGCCTGCAGTCAATACTGCTGAGCAGTGCTCTGGAACTTGAGGGTTCTCTTTGCGTGCTCAAGATTCCAATTTGATGGAGCTTCCTGCAATTATCAATATTTTATCTGTCATTCCTCATTCCTGAGTCAAACTACACAGCATCTGTGGAATTTGTTGCAGAGGATGATGAGCACTCCAAGGATGACGAAACATCTGATTTGAACTTACGGGAGCAGGAGCACTGTGAAGCTTTTATGGATCCACTTGTGGTCAATGCTTTGGAGGATTCATTTGCTACATCAGAATTTTTGTCGTGCAGTGCGGTGGCTAAGATTACCGAAGTTCTGATTGTTTTAAAGGAAGGTCCTGATGTAGGCAATGGTGTCAATCAATTCGATAACTCCTTGGACTTATTGTTGTGTTCATTTGATCCAGTATTTGATGCATCTGAAGGCTTGCAAGCTGCTCAGGGCCAGGGATTCTCTAAGCTGCAATCTGAAAATGTTTTTACTTTTGCCAAGACTAACATTACTACTAAAGAGATCTGCGATGATGGGGTTTATTTGACCAATATAACAGGAAATCTCCAAAATAGCAAGAAAATGTCAAATGATGCTTCAGGATCTGCTCAGCCAGGGCTATCCAAGTCCCAAGATGTAGGTGCTTTTACTCTTATTAAGGGACTTGCATATCTCCTGATGGAATTAGTAATGCAAAAAATTTGCTTACTGCTAATCATGCTTCAGATCTCCACAGTACAGTAGGAAGTCATTTCTTCAGCCCAAATGCATGACCTGAAGCACAACCTTTGGACCTCTTAATGTTCAAGGAGACTTCTGTTTATCCGGACAATGTTTCTGTTTCTGAAAGCAATTCAGACAATGCAAAGCTATTGTTGTGTTCTGCAGAAGTCAACTTGATTGAATCTCTGGACAGTGATCAGAGAGGAACCAATCAACAATAAAATGAAACCAATTTGGTTTTTGAGGATATTTACATGGCTCGCCAAGGTGCCACTTGTGAAACCCGTCTTAACAATTTGGGGTAACAACATATTTTAGATGCTAGTATGACGGAGACTCTTTAAGGTGCTCAGAGATTATTGTCTGAGATATTTCATAATGACTTCTTTAAGGTTGTATGGTGCAGAATGTTGGCCTACGAAAAGACGACATGTTCAACAGATAAGTGTCGCAGAAATGCGTATGTTGCGTTGGATTTGCGGTCATACAAGAAGGGATCGAGTTCGGAACGATGATATACGTGATAGATTAGGGGTAGCACCAATTGAAGAAAAGCTTGTCCAACACCGGTTGAGATGGTTTGGACATGTCCAACGGAGACCTCCAGAGGCACCGGTGCGTAGTGGAATCCTAAGCCAGGATAGTAACGTGAAGAGAGGCAGAGGAAGACCGAAGTTGACTTGGATAGAGGCGATAAAAGGAGACTTGAAAGAATGGAATATACCCAAAGACTTAGCCTTAGATAGGAGTGCTTGGAAAACAGTTATTCACGAGCCTGAACCTTGATTGCTTCTGCTGGGTTTCAACTCCAGCCTACCCCAACTTGTTTGGGACTTAAAGGCTTTGTTGTTGTTGTTGTTGTTCATGTATAGCTGGGTCCTCAGTTTCTCTTGATGGTGGCAATGACCCTGACAATTCTTCAACTAATTCAGGTTCTGTAATGCATACTGTACAGAAGACCACAGTAGTTCTCCTGGGTCTTCTGTAATGCATACTGTCACTAAACAAAGAGATGAGGATGGTAATTTTAATGTTTTATATGTTTCCTATTTCTATTACTTCAAAACATTTTGCATTCGGCCTCTTTCCAAGATGAGGAAGACTAAGAAAGAAACAAACAATAATGATGCTCAAAATGCAAAAGAAAATAGGACGGTTAAAACATTCTCATGTCAATAATAATAACACTACATATAGTGGCCAGCTGACATACTTCCATTATCTGAAAATGGTAAAGAAATTATAGCTATCCTAATGGACTTCATCGGATCACTTCACTGGAACTCTGGAAGAAATAAACTATGTATCTTATGGGGCAAGATGTTAGTTTGTAAAGCAAGGTCCAGTGTTTGTATGTACTTGTTACTCTTTCTTCTTATGAGGATGTCAAAGATGTGGCTTTGAGCTTCTATCATTTTCTATGAAACACATTGATATAGTGACAGTATTTTTGCCAAGAATCTCGGAGTTCTTTTAAAGAGAAGGACGTCCTTTTGAGTTTTTTTTAAAGAAAAGGTCTAAATTGCCCGTGTATACATTTGTACATATCCCATATTTTGGTAAATATGTTAACCATTGATATCTCCTTGGAAATCTTTTAAAATGTCTCATTTCTTCATGTGACGACGGTAGTTTAGATGAATGCTTCTCACATCTCGTCTTTTTTGTGTCTGTGCCTTGTAGGGTACAAGTACAACAATAACAAGAAAGTCCCAAGGAAGTTGAGGTAGGCTAGCTACATTTGAAACCCACACGAGCCACCCCACAGAAAGGAAAAAAAGAGAAAAATAAAAGTAATAAAATATAGATATAAGGCATCAATTTAGTGTCATTTTTTTATGGGATTGTAGGACACAATCACACAAGTGATTTGGATTTTTTTTCTCTTTTTTGGATGTAGAATACACATACTTTTTGGTAATAGGTGAGAGAGGATTTGTTTGTGTATTTCATGTTGGTACTGCATATATATTTCCAAAAAGAATTGTGTACTTCTGTCATATATTCTCTGTACTTTTCTATTTCTCTGCGCTGCAATAATTGGTACTGTTTTCTTATGACTTATGGTGGACCAATTATTTAGATTCTCGTTATCCTATGAATTAATTATACCCCATGGAGGGCTCTCTCACATCCATGACGTGATGCAACTCCAATGAGTTACATCTCATAGCCTGTTTGCTAGAAGGTCTTGATGCAACAAATTATATTGTATTTTGTTTTACTGTAATATGATTAGTATTGAACATTGATAATTGAATCCTGTATTGTGTTTTCCTTGTATCAGAACCTCCTTTTGCAGTGAAAGGTCACTTCTATTCTCAATTGCCACACAGTTACTTGAGTATGTTTATTCCTTATTTGTGCAAAAGCATTGCTTGGACATGCCACACATGAGGCTTTTCTAATTTCCTGCAGGATGGATCACAACTTAACTTTGCAGCATTGTTTGCATGCTGCCAGTTGTCTCTGAATTATATGATGCCGCAGTCATCAGGTTGGCAGATCATGCTGGATGCTTCAAGTCCACAGTAACATTGTTGACCTGAATAAATTATTGACCCCAAACATTAAATATGTTACATGTAGTGTGCATGCATAGTGTATGGGCTATGTCAACCTAATAAGATTTTGAAGATCTGTTGACATGTCAAAACACTAATAATGCTTGATCTGAACTCTTCTTTCTTGGAGCCTGAACGAAGACCTATGTAAGTGCCATCTGGCTGCTGAAAGATATGATTCTGACTTCTGAAAGATACGTTGTGTGATACGTACTATATACTTTTGTTTTTAATAGAAGTCAACACAGGATGCGGCCTTGGAGTTGAAGAATCCCCATCTACGGTGTATGTCCTCTCATTTGAAACCCATATATTTGGTATGTGATATGTCCATTTTCTGTGGTTGTTGTTTCAGGTACATGAAACTGTACCGTTTAGAATGCATATGGTTCGTGAAATTGATCGATTAGCGCTGCAGTGAAGAACGGAATGTTTCAGAACACATTGCATTGGATCTCAACCTGAACTGAACCTTTGGAACCATCTACATACTGTTTTTCCTACTCTGCATTGAATTTGAATTGAAGCTCAAAGGAAAACATGTTATATTCTTCTAGTTCTTTTATTGTTCAGAAGCAACATTTGAGATGTATTTGTCTTGAGTTGACCTTTTGCTTCTGATGCTCGCTCTTGACTCGAGCAGCGGCTCCTGTTTGAACACCTAATATCACTTGGCCACTTCTGAAGTACGGTAGTGCAGTACTATAATGTTCCATAAAGAAAAAGGTTGCAGCTCCCAAGATCGATCAGTGGCAGTGATTGATCCCTCTTCTGAGACCAATCACGTTGCTGCCACAAGCCATGTCCTGGTTGCATTGTGGCCTTCTGTCTGTATGGAAGTCCAGGTGCAGAGAAACTGACTTGAGGAGTTATTTTAGAGAAAAGGCTCCTCACTTCTCCGGCATCAGGTCAGCCATCACATTTCAGAATCTCCAAGCTATTAAATTTCCATTAGGTTGTGAATCATTGCATGCTTTTGCCAGTTCAGTTGTAGAACAGGGGTGGATGGGAGTAGTAGTTGCTGCGCACAAAGAAAAATATCCAAAAGATTCCATCCCGGATATGCTGAATGTGGATTGTTCGTGCGCAAACGATTATCCTTTATTTTTTCTGTGATGCTTAAGAATTTGTTACTCTTGCAGCTTTGGTTGTCTTAGTGCACCTGCTGTTTGGTGAGCTCCCTAAGCTGACATTGTACCTAGAGCCCTAGAGGGCTCGTTATAAGGTTATCAAGGGATGCCCTTCTTCTTTCTTTGTTTTTGAACTCCCCTCCCAGCCCAGCCCCCCTGTTTTTATTGATAACAGCAATATATAAGAAAAGAATTAAGCACTAAAGGCCTCTTTGGAACACAGAAATTTCACACACAAGAAAAATGCAGGAAACAGAGAAAAAACTCCCGCATTCCAGGGGGGCCTAAATGTGATGGAAAGTTATGAAAGTAAAAGAAGCATGGGTATATATACTTGTTATTTAGGCTTAGCCAAGGCTTGAGATAGGCTAGAAAATCACTATATATTTATGTCGTTTATACATAAAAGAAATGGATGCGTTGAGATGTAGCTAGAGGTTGTGTGTGACTAGGTGTGATAAAACGTAATGAGGCGTGACTAGCTCGAACGCTTGATCTAAAGGGAAATGGATGAGATCGAACCTGTTGTTTAATCCCATCCCAGCCCTATGTTATGTTTCATGTGATCATATTTGACCTTTTGATGTTGTTTGTAGATGAGCTAACTGGGTGATGGCCGGCCCCGGCCTTATCATCATGCATCTTGTAACTTTACGCCATGTGAAAACATGGTAGTATAGAATTGAATTAGAATCGTCCATGGGGATGGACCCGGGAAGCCGAATAGAAAATGCATGCATGATGCTGGGTCGTTCGGTCTGGGCATTCTACCTCTTTAATTAATTAATTTGGGTGGGCAGCAGATAGTAGCTCTAATAACATGTTTGGTTCCACCTTTTAAACTTTAGTCGCTGTCTCATCGGATGCTTGATACATGCATGGAGTATTAAATATAGACTATTTACGAAACTAAATGCACAGAATAAGACTATTTTGCGAGACGAATTTTTTAAGCCTAATTAGTCCATGATTTGACACGTATTGCTACAGTAAACATTCGCTAATGACAGATTAGTTAGGCAATTACTGTCGGATTCTGTAATTTATTTTTTTATTAATATCCGAACATCCCAGGTTACACCTCCAAAACTTTAGTCACTCGATCCAAACACCGCAAAACCCTGCCCTTGGCTTGGCCTGTATAAAATGCCAGTGCTGTATAACATGTAGAGGGAAATGTAGCAGGCAGGCACCAGAGCCCGCAGCTGGCATGTCGACGACGACGGTGACGCCGGAGCCGCCGCACGTCCTGGCCGTGGACGATAGCATCGTCGACCGTGCCGTCATCTCCAGGCTCCTGCGCAGCTCCAAATACCGAGGTGCGTGCATGCTCTAGTCGATCTTTACTCTTGACTAGAGTTCATTATATATCTCAATGGGACATTGTATTTCTTCTTCTTCTTCATATATTCTTCGCATATCTAGTAGTACGTATAAAAGCCTATCCGCCCTTGCATTGCATATTGCATTGGTCTGAAAAATAACAAAATCTTTTGTTGGGTTGCTGCTCCAGTTACAACGGTGGACAGCGGCGAGAGAGCCTTGGAGGTTCTCAGCCTGGTATGTAAGCTCAAGCTCAAGCTCGAACTCATCATCCATCATAGCGGCATCCCTGTTTGTACATATATATGTACTTGTTATAAGTGTTAATTAATTAATTAAAGCAGGATGGTGACAACGTGCACATGGTCATCACGGATTACTGCATGCCGGAGATGAGCGGGTACGAGCTCCTGAAGCGGGTCAAGGAGTCGGCCGAGCTGCGGGAGATCCCCGTGGTGCTCATGTCGTCGGAGAACTCGCCGACGAGGATCCGGCGGTGCCTGGAGGAGGGCGCCGAGGAATTCCTCATCAAGCCGGTGAGGGCGTCGGATTTGTCGCGCCTCTGCAGCCGCCTCATCACCACCTTGCGCTAGCTACCTTCTTCAATTTGCCTTAATTAGCTTCCTCGAGCAGCCGGATGGAATGGAATTACTGATGCCTCCAAGCTAGCAAGCCTACTACTACTATTAATCTATCCCATGCATACTGACCAATGCAACAACCAACCAACAGATGCATGCATGCAGATCATCAGGATTCATTTCATTCAGGGTTAGTTGATCCGGTCGAGCCTGTCTGGTTAATTAGTTAACAAAAAGCAGTACAGTACATTATATATAGGGCGCGCCGGTACTGTTGTTCGTGATGAGATTTGACTTTTGAGATAGACTGCTGAATTTGAATTTGCCCCTCCAAATTAATTTGGATGCAGGAGGAACAATGCAGGTGTGTACATTTCGTATAACTAACGACAGTGCGGTAGCATTTTACCGGATCGAGGCAGTTATCTCTTTAATTTTGATCGATCTTCTCGTTTCGATAGTAATCTGGGCTCAAGAAGAGAATAAATAAAAGAAGCGTCAACAGAATACCGTATATGCGTTCATGATTATGTAAGATCTTGGCCAATGGGCATTCATGTCTCCGGTACCCATCGCGTGCTGCTGTGTTGTGCGGTCGTTGCTGCTGTCTTCCCCACCGCCCATCCCATCTCGCGCCCGTGGCTCCCCAATCCAACGCCGTACTCCTTCCCGCACCGCGCCCCCTCCATCGCCTCGTCGTGCCCCTGCTGCTGCTTTCCGTCCCCAGCTGCGCCAAAGGTGCTGCCAACACCGTTGTTCCCCGTAAGG
The DNA here is from genome assembly GCA_904845875.1 of Miscanthus lutarioriparius. Lineage (NCBI taxonomy): Eukaryota > Viridiplantae > Streptophyta > Magnoliopsida > Poales > Poaceae > Miscanthus > Miscanthus lutarioriparius. Next base: position 178,766 of record CAJGYO010000008.1, on the reverse strand, counting down.
TCATGGCCGTTGTCGACGCCGTGGCCGCTGCGATGCGTGACCTCAGCAAGGAGATGTTGCAATGAAAGCGCATGTTGCAAGCGTATGCTTCAAGTGTTTCAGACGTTTCAAAGGTATGTTGCAATGTTTTATATGGATGCTGCAAAAGTAGATTGAGGATGTTGCACATGTTGTAAATGTTTCAGAGGCATGTTGGAAGTGCTTCAGTGGTTTGTTTAAAATGTTTTATCTGTTCCAGACGTATGTTGCAAATGTTCTGGTCTGGATGTTGCATATATTTCATAGATATGTCGCAACAATATGCTCCAAATGTTTCAGCTGTTTGAGTCTTATGTTACCGTAAGTGTTTTCATGGTGCAAGTATTTTACCTGGATGTTACATATGTTTCATATATATGTTGTAACAATATGTTCCAAATGTTTCACCTGTTTGAGTCTTATGTTGCAGTTAGTGTTTTCATGTTATAAGTGTTTTATCTGGATGTTGCATATGTTTCACACGTATGTTGTAAGGGTGTGTTCCAGATGTTTCATCTGTTGCATAAGTATGCTGCATTCAAGTGTTTCATGTTGCACATCTTTCATGTTGTTCAAGAGTCGTGGCCTTAAGTGATGTTGGCACAGCATCGGGCACCGGGAATGGGGCGCGCGAGCTGGGGTCGACGGACGGGGAGCGCGCACACTTCGGGTTGACGGTCGTGTCGCGTCGCGTTGGGGGAGGCGAAAAGCGGGGTGGGGGCGAACAACGTTGAATCGAGGCGACAGGATGATCTGCGAGTGCGAGAAGCGAGTCCTCCGGACACGCGGACACCGCGATGGCGCGGGTATACGTCTTTGGGTGGGAAAATCAGCGGACGGGGCATCCAGTGCTGCTGCGTCCATCCGGACGTCTGGGGCGCTAGCACCTCTGTTAAGATTAAGATCATGTGATCGTGATCTTACGCCTCATCTGATTTAGGGCCTATTTGGATCATAGTTCGATTATTATAATCTGGATTATATAGAGGATTATTATAATAAGGATCAGGATTATGGATTATAATAATTAGCGTGTTTGAGTCCATGGAATATGATAATTGATTATGGTTGGTTAAAGTGAGAAATTCCTGCCTTATCCTTAGGGGCAAGTAAGACTTCTGGCACCCATAATCTCTTATGACCTGGTCTCAGCTGCATTATGGAATTATGATAATCAAGAGTTCTAATTATAATTATCCACCGTATAATCAATCATGTTTAGACCAAAATTTAATTATATAATTTGATTATTATAATCAAAGGTTATCGAACTGGGCCTTATAATATGTGGTTTGACAACCTTGACGCCAGTACTACTTATATATACTGGTGTAATTAAGATGCTCCCACATACATCCTCTTCATTGAGTCTTGTTACTTTTGACTTGTTTTCCAAAACTCTCGTAGAATCAATAGAAATAAATAAATGAGGAAAAGTTCCTAAACCAGTACATATTCTTGGATTTTCAGTTTGCTCAATATTTTTTTTAAATGATAACCCCTTGCTGGATTATATGTGTCGAAACAATCAACCCACCGCGCGTGATCATCAATTAGCTAGGGACTGCCTCTTTAATCTTTTATCGAAGGTAGATACTCACATGAGTACATGCTTAACCGGTTAAAGCTCGTGTTCATCGATATCATCAATGTGATCTTTATCGAAGGTAGTACATACTTGCATGAGTATAACCCTGACCAGTGGCGGAGCGTGGCATAAGAATAAGGGGGGGGGGGGGCAAATTGATCTTTGCAGTGTCAAATCCTGATGAAAAAATAAATAGGCATGTAGTTCAACCTGCTAAGAATTTACGGTCATTGAATTTCTGTCAGAAAGGGGGTGGAGGCCTAGTTTCGCCGCCACTACCCTCCGCCTCTGACCCTGACCGACTCCTAGAGATTCCGCCAACATTGTTAACGTTGTTGATAAACCCGAGTTTTGCTACTTATTGAAGCATAAATCATGACGAATAAGTCTAACGTAAACACTTGAGCAAACAAGTTTGACTACCTTAGTTTGACTTGTTGTGGCTTTAAATTAAATCAGCAAAACTAAGTAGGAATCAACCGAGTGATGCATGCAGGCGTGGTGGATTGGTTTTTGCAACAAATTGAGCAGAGGCGAGGAAAGCATTTGCAACAAAACGAAGTACGGATTTTTTTTCAAAACTCCAAGGTTTTCGAATTTGTTTGTTTTCTACAAAAAATGAAGTCAATGTCGTTTGTGGAGTACCTGTGGTCCTGTGGACTTACTTGTGGTTGCACTCGGCACTCACATGAAAGAAACTAGTAGACACACCATATGTTGCTGCGTGTGAAGAATTTTTGAATAAAATTAAGTGAAGATAATGTGTATAGGTTGCATTAAAATATTGAAAGTTAGTGACATGACATGACTATTGGTAGAAGATGACGTGGATAGCCAGTGGGAGATGACGTGGATAACTTACATTAAAAAGTTAAAGTTAGTGACATGACATGACTTTTGTGAAAGATGATGTGGATAGCTATTGGTAGATGATGTGGATGCGCATGTCTTACATGTTGTAATCTTGAGATAGAACATGTTTTTGAGGATTAGCTTTACAAGATATATATTGATCGACATATAGATTTTTTTTAGCAGGGATCGATATAGATTTTGGACAGAGGATATTTTGCTTCCCGTGGCGGCCCATCGGTTGGGGTTGGGAAGCCCAAGGAAGATGGCCCACGCGCGGGCGCGGCCGCGCCCACGTCAGCACATCCGAGTCCTCGTCGCCGCCGCCATGCTTCTCCTTTCCTCCGCCCTCTTCACCACCGCACGCTTCCCACTCGCCGTCTCCGCCCGCCTCCCAAACCCTACCACCACCACCCGCCTCCTCCTCTTCGCCGGCCTCCCTTCCTCCTCCCCACTCCGCGCCTTCTGCCCCAGGGCGCGGCCCTCGCCCGCCACCTGCGCCGCCTTCTCCTCCACCATGGCCGCCGCCGACAACCCCCTCCTCGTCGCCGACTTTGACTTCCCGCCCTTCGACCGCGTCGAGCCCAGCCACGTCCGCCCCGGCATCCGCGAACTGCTCACGCGACTCGTAAGCCATGCCTTCCTCCATCCCGACCTTCACCCTCATCTGTCTGAGATTGGATGGATGGATCCCGAGGTTCTGACGGGGGCTGCTTGATCGCAGGAGGGCGAGCTCGAGGAGCTCGAGAAGGGCGTCGATCCCACGTGGGGGAAGCTTGTCGAGCCGCTCGAGCGCATCACCGACAGGCTCGAGGTCATCTGGGGCATGGTCGATCACCTCAAGGCTGTTAAGGACTCCGCCGATCTCCGCGCCGCCGTAGAGGAAGTGCAGGTCCACTTGAGTTATCCCTTTTTGCTGTTCGTTTCTCCTCGGTCCTCGCTTCTTACAGTGCGGTGTAGCAAAGCAGCTCACATGGATCACCGCCTGATCGAATTTCTGCTTCGTCTCACAGCCCGACAAAGTCAAGTTCCAACTAAGGCTGGGGCAGAGCAAGCCTATCTATGAAGCTTTCAAGGCCATCAGGAACTCTTCCGATTGGGACAGTCTCAGTGATGCTCGCAAGCGTATAGTTGAAGGTCACACTGAAACCTCTGTCTAGTAGCCATGATAAAATATATACTGATGTCCACTTCCAGTGACCCCATGGGAGAGAACTGAGTGTGGTTCTCCTTTACTAATAGAGTAATAGTTTTTCTTCTTTCCATATGCAGCTCAAATAAAGGAATCTGTTCTCAGTGGAGTTGCACTTGAGGATGAACAAAGGAGAAATTAACCAAATCGAACAAGTAAGCCAGATTTTGTCACTGTTGTGCCACTTGAATGATCATCCAAATAATCGCTTCGGTTCGCTTGGTTCTTCTAATCTTTACTGGTGTATGTCACTACATGAATTAATGGACTGCTAATTTCATTTCAGGAGCTTGAAAAACTGACACAAAAGTTTAGCGAAAATGTGCTGACGCCACACAAAGAAATTTGAGAAATTAATTACTGATAAGAAAGAAATTGAGGGGTTGCCTGCTACAGCCCTTGGTTTAGCAGCACAGACTGCTGTGTCAAAGGTATTGCACCGCTACAAAATCTCAGTAGCTGCTTCCACCATTACTAATCCTATATGCTGATGACAAGCAATATTGTTAGGGCCATGAAAATGCTACAGCTGAAAATGGACCTTGGGTTATCACGTTGGATGCACCAAGCTATATCCCTGTTATGCAACATGCTCAGAACAGAGCGCCCGGAAGAAAGTTTATCGTGCTTATCTTACCCGCGCCTCTAGCGGTGAACTTGATAACACCAATATCATCTCCCAAATTCTAAAGTTAAGGCTAGAGAAGGCTAAACTTCTTGGCTACAAGAACTATGCTGAGGTGCTTCTGCTCTTACTTTTTCCATTACATTAAAACAAGCACGCAATAGTTGTGTTCTAATTAATTGATGATACTTGTGAAGGTAAGCATGGCTCAGAAAATGGCAACTGTTGAGCGAGTAGAAGAGCTTCTCGAGAAGCTGCGTGCTGCTTCCTGGGGTCATGCTGTCAAAGGTACAACCAACTAAATTACTATTCTTCTTCCTATAGGTTTTTTCTTCTGCACAGTGGCAAGGTTGTTTGCTTCCATGCATTTCTTCTTCTGCGTCATTTGCATTATGTAATTTGTATTGAGTTGTTCTCCTCGATGCTATTTTCAACAGATTAAATATATCAAGTTTGTATTCAGGATTCTAGAGATATGCCTATTATTCTATCATCATCTGAATTTTGTATTACTTGTATTGTATTTGCGTTTGAGCTGTGCACCAAACTTTAGGTTTTCTTTAACCTCTGAGATACCCTAACATGAATATTTCTTATCAGCAATCATTTTCTCTTGTGTAGGGAAAGTAGGCAGAACTTCTTGTTTTTCCCCGCACATATATTAACTGCTGATTTGTGTATTCAGATATGGAAGATCTAAAAATCTTTGCGAAAGATTCTGGTTCTCCTGAAGCTAATGATTTGACTCACTGGGACCTTACCTTCTGGAGTGAACGACTGAGAGAGTCTAAATATGATATCAATGAGGTTTGTTTTCTGTTTTGCTTCATTTAAGTATCTCAATAGTTTCAGCCGCAAGCTGCTAAGTTTCTTTTATTGTTCTCAGTAGTTTGTCCCTTTTCTTTATTGATGTTCAACTGTATTCCAGTTTGTCTTAGGTCCTCAGGGGCATATGTATTTCAAATACTTTGATACTCATACACTGAAGTGCTACTAAATGTTCTCTCATTGAAAGAAACACATGGTAACGACTGACCAATGAGCTTATTTGAACACTGCCATTGCAGGAAGAGCTGCGCCCTTATTTTGCACTACCCAAGGTTATGGATGGCCTCTTCACTCTGGCACATAAGCTTTTTGGAGTTACTGTTGAACCTGCAGATGGGCTGGCTCCTGTAAGTACTGGTTCACTTTTCTTCACATGATACAAATTCTGCAATTGTTGACAAGTGACTACCTTTTCAGGTCTGGCACAGTGATGTCAAATTTTATTGTGTCAAAGACTCTTCCAATAGCCCTGTTGCTTACTTTTACTTCGATCCTTATTCAAGACCATCTGAAAAGCGCGGAGGGGCTTGGATGAATGTGGTCTTTTCTCGAAGTCGCGTGCTAGCTCGCAATGGTTTGGCTGCTAGGCTTCCTGTTGCCCATATGGTGTGCAATCAGACTCCACCAGTTGGTGAGAAGCCCAGTCTTATGACCTTCCGCGAGGTAAGTAATACATCTGTGACATGTGAATAAGGATATCTGGAGAAAGCAGTAGCTCTCTCCTTATTATGGTAGTATAAATAAAGAAGTGTAAATTGTGTTGCATGTTGCCTGTAGGTTGAAACTGTGTTCCATGAATTTGGTCACGCCCTTCAGCATATGCTTACTAAACAAGATGAAGGCTTTGTTGCTGGTATTCGTGGAGTTGAATGGGATGCTGTAGAGTTACCCTCCCAATTCATGGAGAACTGGTGTTATCACAAGTATGGTTGGTCCATACCAGTTGGTTTTTAGCTTGAATCTCCCTTTTTTTTATTATAACTTATCTCTTGCGTGTCTGTAACAGGAATACTCTTTTGAGCATTGCAAAGCATTATGAAACCGGTGAAACTCTTCCAGAGGAAATTTATGCGAAGCTTGTAGCTGCAAAGAATTTCCGTGCTGGCACCTTCAGCCTGCGCCAGGTCCGTAAGCTTGTTTCATCATATTCAACTTGTTACTCTAGTAACTTTTACTGGTATGGTTACATTACAAAATATGCATCATAATATTTGTCTTGTTATTAATTGGTTTTCTCCTTTGCTTTTTCTGCTTATACATTTATATAAGGAGTAATCCATGCCATTCCAACTTCTATTTCTTTTACTTCTGTAGATACGATTTGCCAGTGTAGATATGGAACTTCATACAACTTATGATCCCAATGGTTCACTGTCCATATATGATGTTGACCGAAGAGTTGCAGAACGAACACAAGTTCTTGCTCCTCTGCCGGAGGACAGATTCCTGTGCAGCTTTAGCCATATTTTTGCAGGTTTGCACCACTCGGTATATATCATATAAATTCTGTCAAGTTCATGACAGAATGACCTCTCATTTCATTTATGGGCAATTGCAGGTGGCTATGCTGCTGGATACTACAGTTACAAGGTAGGTTGTTTTGCTTGGAATGCCCTTCTGTCCTGACTTTATATTCCTTGAGGGTATGGTAACGCTAATATCATGTCATGTCCTTGATTCAGTGGGCTGAAGTACTGTCAGCTGATGCATTCTCAGCTTTTGAAGACGCTGGTTTGGATAATGAGAAGGTACGCTTTTCACCGAAAAATAGATTAGGATTGTTTCTATGTACAACGAAGGAGGGTCAACATTTCTTTTGTCCCATTTGCCAATGGCATCAATGTAAATTATAATATTTCGAATTCCTGTTTTGTAGGCAATTGAGGAAACTGGCAGACGGTTCAGAGATACTGTTCTTGCGCTTGGAGGTGGAAAGTCTCCGCTTGAGGTAATGGCTTCTTGTAATCTCTTGGGCTGCTTTCATAGCATTGTTTTGCATCAAGGCATTCTTATTATACGGTTGCTAAAATAGAATTGTGATCTGTATTTTAAAGTGAGTGTAGTCGCCATATGATTTGGGATACAAATTTGTTTTGGGTTCTTTGAGTTGCTGGGAGCCAAACTAATGCTCGCCACTGGCTGCAGGTGTTTGTTTCATTCCGAGGACGGGAGCCTTCACCTGAACCACTTCTTAGGCACAACGGCTTGCTTCCTGTTGCTGCGTAGTGCTCACCAGCATTCAAAGATTTCTCTGGGGCGTCGACCGAAAAGATTGCCGTGCCAATTAGGCTGTTATTTATGCTTAAACAGGGACCGTTTGTAGTGGTTACAAGTATATAATGGCAGTATTGACTAGCACCACATCCACAAACAAGGCCGGCCAATCGCAGTATTTCTAGAAAAAAAGAATAGTTGTTTGGGCACATTGCTTTGCTTTGATGAAGATAGACATTCTCGGTGGTAACATTTACTGCAAGCCAGACGTGTGCCTCTAAGTTGTAACGTTATCTAATAAACGAATGTTAAAGTTTGAAAACCTATTTATGGATCGTCATCTATAGGTTTCTATCTTTTAAAGATGTGAAGTAAATCGAACATTAAGGACAACTAAACTGTGTACCTTAGTGCAGTTATGTAACCATAGATGCAATGCAAATCTCAAACCGACAGGTTTCCCGTAACATAGTTCTTACGTTCATGTAACGTGTAGCAAAAGTACTCATATATGTACCCATATCATTTCCAAACATCTAAACTAGTTATCAAACAAAAGAACATTTAAACTCAACACACACAAAAAATTGCTCATATATGTACTCATCTTTTACTAGACGAAAGCTGCATCAGACTCTCTCGCACCTGATTCGGCCACGTAGTAGCCTGCTTTTTTCTCAGCCGTCGGATTTTGATCGAGCGTGCATAAACGGCCACAGAAGCTGGCGTCTCCAGAGCCTTCGTCTCGAGCTCATGATTCGCATGCGAGATGCCACTCCTCGCTGCCGTCGCCGGGCCACCGCGCCTCCCTCCGGCTTTCTTCGACCGTGCAACCTCTGCGAGCCCCACGTCACGCCGGGCGCGGCCAGCAGCCCACCGTGCCCGCGCTTCACCCCGCTCCGGGGTGGCCGGAGCCACCACGCCTGCGCCCCCGCTCGCGCCGGGGTTGCCTAGACCGCCGCTCCCGCACCCCGCCCGTGCCGGGGTCGCAGGACCGCTTAGTCGTGCCAGCGCTTCTCCGCCGAGCAACTCCTTCCCCTGCGGACCCCTCCTCGCCGCAGAACAAGCAGCCCTCTTACGAGATGATGCCTGATGGTCGCCGCGCCGAGGGAGCAGACGCTCGCACCGGTGGAGCCGCTGTGCGCCGAGGGCCCACGAAGCTTGCGCCGCCAAAGTAGCGCGCGCCCGGTGGCCGGCCGCGCACGCGTCGTGGAACCGGCCGCAACCCGCTGCCGGGAAGCCGACCTCGCCGCGCCGCCGGCCACGCCGCCGCCAAGACGCTTAGGCCGGGGCGGCGATGCTCGCATGAGATCGACCGCCGCCGCCGGCGCTTTCAGTAAGCGATCCCGCCCAAATACGATGGTAAAGACAACAATGATGGCGCCGCCTTGTGTTCCCGTGTGCTCGCTGCTGCAAATAATTAAAGAACTCAATGCCGGCATCGCCGCTTCCATGGATAATGAAGCCAATGTGTTGGATAAAATGGGAACAAGTTTTTTTTTTTTTTGCATTTCTTCCTCTCAAATTTTCTAGATGATTTGTGCATACCACATCTCTATCGTTATAATATTCAAGTTTTTCTTCCACAGCAATCTGAATAATAGCATATAGATCTTGTTAGTCAATATAAACTACACTTGAAAATATAATAAAAAAGTGCTGTGATTTGGGGCATACTGTTATTCAAGCAACAAGAACAAATGAATACTGGTTCTAGAATGAACTTGCTCCAGTGATGGATTCTCCTAAAATAGGATAACATGGAATTAATCTTTGACACACTGAAATATACATAAGAGATAATCAGTTTAGAATTAGGTAAGTCCAATTTACACCCTTCAACTTTTCATCAAAGTCCGGATTTCAATCTCGATCTTTAAAACTGGACAACTTTGGCCCCCAACTCTTGAAAAGTTCAACTTTCAACCTTACATGCGGTTTTGCGGGTGAGCGATAACTTTTGATATTTTTGAAGCCTTTTGATTTTATATTATTTTTTGAGCATCTTAACGTCCTCAAATGAAAAACTCAAAACTACAAAGTTGTAGATCTCATCGAGGTCTACAATTTACATGTAAAAATTATCTTCATCCGACATCGTATTGAAGGGGTTTTTATTTTTTTGAAATTTGAGTCTCATCATGCGATAAAATTGTTTCACGCGTGATGAGACTCAAATTTCAAAAAATAGAAAACCCTTCAATACGATGTCGGATGAAAATAATTTTTATATGTAAATTGTAGACCTTGATGAGATCTACAACTTTATAGTTTTAATTTTTTTCATTTGAGGACAGTAAGATGCTCAAAAAAATAATATAAAATTTCAGCACCATATTTTATCGCGTGATGAGACTCAAATTTCAAAAAATAGAAAACCCTTCAATACGATATCGGATGAAGATAATTTTTATATATAAATTGTAGACCTCGATAAGATCTACAACTTTGTAGTTTTGAGTTTTTTCATTTGAGGACGTTAAGATGCTCGAAAAAATAATATAAAAATTTCGCACTCTTAAAATATCAAAAGTTACTGTTCACCCACAAAACCGCCCGGAAGGTTGAAAGGTGAACTTTTTCAAGAGTTGGAGGGCCAAAGTTGTCCGGTTTTGAAGTTCGAGGTTGAAATCCGGACTTTGGTGAAAATTGGAAGGTGTAAATTGGACTTTACCCTAGAATTAATCCTGAACTTAAAAGTTCAGTTGGGTAAGCTACAAAGCCTTCAGTTCTTACAGTTTGTGCTGGACATTTGATGTGATAGGCTCGCAAAGGAGTGCCTAGCAATCTTATGCCCCTTTAGCTAGAATTTAAGGTTGTAAAGATTACTATTTAAGATCTACACATCTCTAGAAGACTTTTTGGGACACATCTTGTCATGACCCAACCTAGCATTTTCTTGCCGTCTGATTCATGAATCCTGAACTTAAAAGTTCAATTGGGTAAGCTACAAAGCCTCCAGCTCCTACAATGTATACTCTGAAGGTATCTGAACCCACCATTTACTTTATTGATCAGAACTTCAAAGGATTTAAACACAGGAACATCCAAGATTCAGTCCCTTAACCATTTTTCTCTCTTTGAACAGTAAACACTGATATAATGACCATGCAAATTTGCCAAAATGACCAACTAAAGATCAATTTCTCTTGACATCCGCGTGAGAAAGACACTACATTTGATTTCTAGAATGGGGTTAGGATTTTGGAGTACTTTGAGTTGCTTACTGGAGTGCACACCTCCCAGCCGCTCGGCTGTAGGTAACCAGGCTAATAAGCAAGCGCATCGCCACAGCTCCCGGCGTCGTTGGTGTGTAGCCGCATGCTCCTGTTCTTCCCCTTCGTTGCTGTCGCACCATCCCTACTCGTTTTCTTGCCAGACCCTAGATGGATGAGCAAAGGGAGATGAAGGCAGCAGTCAAGAGCTAGAGCACGAAAATGTATGGACTGATTAGATATACACCGCGTGCAGTAGGATTAGATATACAGCACGAAAATATAATTAGATATACACCGCGTGCTTCCCCTAATCATATTTGTAAGTTATTTGTAGTATCTATACTGTCATTACTTCCAACGTTTTCGTCAATAAACTATCAGTTATGACTCTTCCGATTTATGCTTATTCAAAGGACTCCTTGATAATATTGTTGTTTCTCAGCCCATGAGCATGTATGTTCTATCATATAATTTTGCTACTAATTGTTTATATTTATCTGAATGTTTGATTTTGCAGGCAAGAGCTGACGATTAGGCCATCTATATAATCAAGCCTAGCTAGATTTTGCTCCAGATCTACCCAATCATTGCTGATCTGGATGATCATATATTTGTTCTTTTATCCCCTGTAATTCAGTTACACATTCTCTGGATGTGGGAAGGGATAAGACTATGCCCTTTCTGCACAAAAGATCTTATCTTTTCTGTGAATGAATAATAATTCAAATGTATCCTCTGTATAGTACTCTCTCTCTAATATACTTATTTCTCATATGCAGATTATTGCGAGTTTAATGTCAGTGACATCCATCATCGCAATGCTCAGACTCAATCAATATGAGCAATTTCCCCACACGCTTTCCTCCAAGCAATGACGGAAGCAAGTTACGTGATGAGTCATCAGCTAGACATTTTTTTTCCTCTCGAATACGCAAAAGATTTGCGTGTCATTGAATTAAGGAGAAGAATTTAAACAAACAAACAACACGCTTCTATCAAACACCGAATGAGGTCGATCTAACATAAACGAAACTGGACCATCCTAGCAAAAGACCTCTTATTTCGATATTACATAAAAGGAAACAACCAATATCGACGCAGCTTCGTGGACCTAGGAGGTGGCCTTTCTTCTTCAAGGGTTGCTTCGGACGGGCCCTTTCCAACGGCCGGAAGAGCGCGCCCAGGCCTCGGCATTTGACGCAGATCGTTGCATCAAAGAGCTTGTTAAAGGCCCCGACTCCGACACACGGATGGCAATCGATGGACCATTGGTGTAGCCCATACGCTACATGATCAACACCTCACATCGCTTGGAAGTCGGCACTTGGGAGAGGCTCGAGCCAGCCAACCGCTTCTTCCACCACGACAAAGATCGGCTTAGCAGAGGCGGCTTGGGAGGCTCGCAAAATCAACGAAGAGTCCCTCTTACGTGTGACATTGTTGATGAAGCTATCGAGACGGCTGTTGGGGATTTAACTTCACCAAGAAAACTCAGTCCCTAAAACTTTAGAGTTGAAATTGTGATTTTTATAACAAAGTTTACTTGCAGGAAAAAGAAGTGAAGCGGAGGTGGAAATTTGACTTAGCTAGAAAGATTCCGTCTTCACTGAAGAAATCTCGTCTTTGCTGGTGAAAAGAAGGCAAGGTTAGGCGAAGACAAGAATTTGACTTCACCTAACATTCTGGGAGAAGAAGGAAATCAAGACAGAAATCGACTAACTCTAGAAGACGACGATATCAATAAAATTGATGTACAAAGATTGAAGAACGAAGACTCAAAAGGAAAAAAAGACCACTTCGCCCTTATAGGTGAGAAGGGTTGTAACTATTTAAGTTAGAGGTAAAATAGTCATTTTATGTAAAATACGAAGACTAGGACCCCTATAAATACCCCCTCTGACATGTATAGTACGATCATGAAATGAATACAACTTTGCCTTGTGTTCAAACTTTGATACTTGAGTGATTTCTCACCCAACATCTGGCACCCACCGTTTGTGTGTGCTCGAAAACTCCCACGACCACGCGAAGCTAATGGGCAGGCCTAACAAGAAAGTTACCACTGGGGTAACTGAAAACGACGCACCAACAGTCGAAGACCAAAGTCTTAAAAAATATGCACCCCAAGACCCAAGCTCTTCAAAGGCAAGTGAAACCGAAGAACAAAGACTCAGAGAACAACTAGAAGATCAAGTCTTGAGAAAGCAAAAAGAGCTCGAAGAATGCCGCACAAGAGCAAGAGAAAAGTCTCTCAAATAAAGAATATAGAAGAAGCCAAAACTACACTTTGAGAACTAAATGAATAACTTCAAAGTGCAAGCCACAAAGTCAAACATTTAGAAGACCCAAACTCAACAATCAAAGTCTCTCAAGAGAAGAATTCCCAAAAGTCATTCATATCAATTGACACAAGCTCTCCTCTTTTGATAAATTTACAGCTAGCACAATGGCCCTTGGAGTACAAATTCAATATGATACCAACATTTGATGGCCAATCTGACCCAAGGCAATTTCTGATGAGTTTTGAAGCCGTAGTAATTTCAGGGGGCGGCGATGAAACTACGTTAGCAAAATCTCTTGTCATGGCAGTTAAAGGACCAGCACAACAATGGTACTCTTCTCTAAAAGTAAAATCCATATATTCATGGGATCAACTCAAAGCAAATTTGCTCGTTGACTTCCAAGGATTTCAACCAACTGGCCTCACAGACATAGATTTGTTTAATTGCAAGCAATAAATTAAAGAGCCTCTGAGTTAATATTTCAAAAGATTTATCCAAATCCAGGCACAAATTCCAAATATCCTAGACGAAGTGGTGATAATAGCCGCAATTAAAGGGTTTCGAGTAGGCTAATGTGCTTTTCATCTTGCTCGAGAAAAACCAAGTACAATTGCTGAGCTTTACGAAGTCATTCAAAAATATTGCAAGTCAGATGATGACTACAGAAAAAAAATTGAAGAAGAGAACAACTTCAGGACTTATATCAAGCAAAGCAACAACTTCCATCCTCTAAGACCAAACAACTATGAGCGAAGACCATTTACACTGCACAATCAAGTCAATCAAATCATTGAAGATCTCATCGAAGCTTTGACACCTTTATCCATCATTGAAGATCAAGCTCCAAGAGTGAAAAGGGCTCAAAGAAACCTAGCTGATCGCAAAGCTTTATTGGCCAAGAAGAACTCTAACAAACAAAAGGCTAAAGAGCTAGCATAACTAATAGATAACTTGAAGAACTCCTCCCTCAGGATCGAACCAGAGCTGAACCAACTAAAAGCCAAGTGTGCAAAACTCGAGAAGGAACTGTAGAACGTGAAGGTTGCCATCGATCGTCATGAGTCCAATCTGACTCAAATACCCAATGCCATTAAATAGAAGAAACAGAAAATGCTAACCAAGGTCAAAGAAGGTAAAGCCATCAGCAGCAACCTCGAGAACATCCCTAGATCAGCCGAAGAAGACAAGCAACAAATCGCAGAAGTCGATGCTATCCGACTAAAAGCATTGAAAGTAATCCAGGATGTTTTAAACTTATAATCTGCATACCAACATTTGTAATATATATTTTGTGTGGAACCAATAATAAGCATATTTTCTGCTGATCTATTGTACCTCTTATCTCGGCTAAAGAGCCGATTTGAAAATAGCCAATTCTAGACCTCTGACTTTAATCCAATGAAGTCTGAAAACACGGCCTCCACTAAGAAAACTCCTCAATCTTCTGTCCTCAGTTATCAATGCCGTATTCTCTTCGGCATTAGTGGGGCGACGTTTCACCTTCTATTAATTACGGTTGCCTTTTGCACGTATGAAAGATCCTTGTGTAGTTTTGGTAATTGAGTGACAACCTAGGTGGACTAATTGTGTTTATGTGAGATACACAGGTGATTAGTCCACAAGTACATGTGTGTGAGCAACATATGCCATGAAGGTGAAAATGGCTTGGAGATGTTGCAAAGCTCACACATGTGATGATGAAGGAGCTCATTGCAAATGAGACATGACATTGAGTCATGTGATCAAGATGGAGAAGATCAAGACATGACTTGGCTTGATGGACCGGTTGCAAGCATGAAGGGCAAGTTGGAGGCTTTGGAGCGATGGACCGTGTGGCGGTGAAGCTTAAGCAAGACTTGGCGCCGAGGGATGAAGGCAACGGTGAAAAGCAAGTGAAGTCAAGATCGATGAACCAATATGATCACGTGATGATATGAAGTGGATCATATCATTGTTGATCGTGTTGGTGCATGTATTGCATCGACATTGGAGGAGATGGAATGGAATGCGCAAGGCAAAGGTATAACCTAGGGCATTTCATTTCACCGGTCATAGGTGTGTAGAGAAGTTGATGACTGAGTTTAGGATAGATGGTCGTACTATCAAGAGGGGCAAACTTGTTTGTATATCGGTCATCTAGTGCCACTCGAGTGATCTAACTTTGCATCATCGCTAGGATTGAGTGGCATGGCAAGTTGAGTGGCTAATCCTTTGGAAAATGATTGTGAAAATGCTAACACACATACACATGATGGTGTACACTTGGTGGTGTTGGCACATTTACAAAGGAGATGAAGTTGGAGTTGATGTGAATCAACTCACGATGAAACGGAGGCGAGAAGGTTAGAAACTCCACCGGTGGAGTATCCGCCCGTAGAGTGCGGATAATCCGACGGTGCCACCGGTGCCCTATACAAAAAGATAGGGTCTCATAGAGTGGATCGGACTCTAGTCATGCAAAGGACTGGATGTCGGGTCGGTAAAGCGCCCGGCCGTGGTGACGATGATGACGCAGCAGAGAGCAGAAGCTAGAGAGTGATCGGATGTCGGTGCCGTGTCCGATCGTGATCGACCGGACGATTCAACCATGTCCGTACTTTATCGGAAATGACCGAACGCCGGGTTGCTGCGTCCGGTCGGCCAAATTACGCCGTCCCGGCCATCATATGACCGTTGAGATCAAAGCGATCAGATTTGAAGCGAGTGACACGTGGTTGTCATCGGCGACCGGACGCTAAAACCAGCTGTCCGGCCAACATGACCGAGCGTCCGATCGCCCAACTTTTGCCCAAAGAAGGGGTAACGGCTCTATTTGTACATGGGGTTATAAATAGAGGCCATGGTCAGCCTTGGGCCGGTAGTTGAGCACACTAGAGCCTTGGTGGCTTGTGTAGTAGTGCTTGGGAGCCCTCCATCTCACACATACTTGATAGTGATCATCTGATTGTGTGAGAGAGCGATTCTAGTGCGATTGCATCGTGAGTTTGCATCGAGTGGCACTAGGTGATCGAGTTGCAAGCCGGTGGTGCTTGTTACTCTTGGAGGTTGCCACCTCCTAGACGGCTTGGTGGTGGTCTCCGTCGAAGCCCGTAAGAAGCTTGTGCGGTGCTCCGGAGAAGAGCTTTGTGAGGGGCATTGTGCTCGTCCCGTGGGAGCCGTGAAGAGCAACTCTAGTTGAGCGTGTCATTGAGCTACCCTCACATCCAGGGTAGGTTCTTGTGGTGCCCGACGTGCGGGCTTGGCGGGTGATGCCAATTAGCCACCGAACCACCAAGTGAGCGGTCGACACAAAGGGGACTAGCGTGTTGGCAAGCACGTGAACCTCAGGAGAAAAATCACCGTGTCAACCTTGTTCTTTCCATTGGTTTGCATCCTCGTTATATAAGCTTGTAATTACTTTCATATACATTGTGCTTGTGTAGTTGCACTTGTAATTAGTAAGCTTGTGTAGCTCGCTAATTACCTTCTTGCTTGTGTAGCATAGAAGTAGCCTCTTAAGTGGCTAATTTGGTTTGTGTAACCTTGTTAGTCACATTGCTTAGTTTGTGTAGCTAAGTATTTGCGCTCTCTAATTTGGCATCGGTTGCCTTGTTATTGAGCATTGCTAGAGAGCTTAGTTGGCTTTGTGCTTTTACTTACTAGCATGTGTAGGAGCTCCCCTGTTGCTTAAAGTACTAGTGGCATAGGTTTGTGTGACCTTGCTTCTAGAATTGGTTAGGCGACCTCTTGCTAGCTCCTAGACACCTTTATTGCTTAATTAGGATCTTTGCAATGTGCTATAGAACATAGATAGAGGGGTGTAGTCTTGGCTAGGCCGATTGTTTTAATTCCACACTTATTTCGGTTAGCCGACGCGATTAATTTTAGAAAGGACTATTCACCCCCCCTCTAGTCCGCCATCTCGACCTTTCAATGTCCCGAGATATCTTTTACCTCGCTTTGTGGCTATAAATACCAGCCGAGAGTCCTGGCCTCAAACACACACATCTCACAACTATTTCTGTTCCCTGCTCTTCTCCACATTCACAAACCCTATAGCAGTTCCTTTCTTCTTCCATGATCTAAACCAAAGATCCAATGGAAGGAGAGGATCACGACGGCAAGCGCACAGCGAAGATGTCCCAAGGAGGAGGTCCTGGTCGCCAAATGACTTCGCCATGCATGAGGTAAGATTGAACGCCTCCATCCATGGCAAGAATCATCTATTAATGCTTCTGCAGTTCGCCCTCAATGATAGACTTTCTACTCCTCTCTGCCTCGCAACCTTCTACCGCCGCTTCGCTATCGCCAAGACTCGACTCGTCATCGGACTCCTCCGACTCATACAATGGTGATGACGCCTTGTTTCCTTCAGTGAGGGCGGCCCAGACCACATTCGAGGCAACTCGAGAGAACGGTCACTGAGATCTGCCTCGAGGCCTCTCAAGCCGCCTCCTCACCACCGAGGAAGAGGCCAACGCCGCTTTCGGGCGTGGTTGGCGAGTCCGACGCCATGATGGCAAGTAAGATGAACTCCAAGAAAACCTTATTTCAATTTCAATGTCTTTGTCTTGATAGCCCCTTTATTTTGTAATTGCTAGCCTCTAACAAAGGCAGCTTGGAGAACCTCCAATCAAGCGGCGAATGTGGCTACGACAAATTGCCAACGCCGGGCCCTCTCTCAACAACCGCCACACGACATCCCGGTGCATCGCCTAGGAGATCGCCTTCACTTCGCGCTCGTCAGGTATTGATCGCTGGCCCCGCCGCAACGTAGGTCCGCACTGTGCACGAGTTTCCACTCCCGGCGATTCTACCCGATCGCCCGGGGCTCAGGGAAGAGACTTTCATGGGGCGCGGCGCACTCCGCTGAAAAAAAAAAATTCCCTCGCTAGCAAACACAAAAAACCCTCGCACGATCTACCCGAATCGCCTGGGGCTCGGGGCTACACCCACGGTAAGCTCGCGGCACCCATCGTCAAGATGAAGACCCCTGCACGATTCTACCCAAATCGCTCGGGAGTCGGGGATCTGTGGGTTCATAAACCCGGGTCCCTCATGGACTCGCTTCCCAAAGAAAGGCTCGGCCTTAGCAAACGACATTGCGAACGATGCGCAACTCCCAGGCTGGCCCAAAACCTAACGATAGGCCGAAAAGGCGATCTAATCTCCGGACCGAAAGGCTCGGCTAAGGAGGAACGGTGCCCGCTTCGACTCGCCCGCCTCTCTAACCGAAGGCCTCGCTTTCACTTCGCCCTCCTCTCCCGACCGGAAGGCTCGCCAACAACGCTCTAACTCCGACCGCGTCTTCGATCGGGATACATCGAACCTCTCGCTATGCTCTTCTCCGATCAAGCAATGGAGCCGACTAGGACCAATCGACCGGGACGCCTGCTTTCGGTGAGGACCAGAAATGGGCAGAGTAAAGTAAAGCAGACGCCAACAAACGCAAAACCTAGGATCGTACTCTGTACACCAGAGGACAAGACCGACAAGACATGTCGGAAGGGTTCCTCAGCCCTTCCGTGCATGTCGAACTCAAGCAAAGGTTGTGGGCGCCGACGATGTGCCCTACAAAGGTTGTGGGCGCCACAATTCCCATACCGAGCAAACACGGTAAAAACCCCCTACATGACTCTGGGCATCGACAGTGTTGTGGGCGCCATCATTTGTCATACATGGTGAATACGGTAAAACCTCTCACATGCGTCTGACACAAACAGTGTTATGGGCGCTTACCATCATCTTATACCCCGATGGCGTGGGCAACAAGACTTAGTAGCATACGTACTCTCACTCTCTCACTCTCACTTGTAAAGGCCATCCCCTTCATCTATAAAGGGGGATACGCTCTCTCCCAACAGAAAAGGATCAATCGGTAGACACACACACAACGATCCATAGACGATTGAACCACCAAGAGAACTCCAAGGACTGTCGGACGGATCCATTCACGATCAATCTCACAAAACACAGAGCACTTGCTCGAATACTTAGCGCATGTAGGAGTTCCCGTCGCTCTCGGCCCTTCGGTCTGGAGTCCGACCGGACCTCTTTCACCCCCATCTTACTCCCTTCCGTTTGTAACCCCACAACAAACTTCGAGCACCTAGGCTCAGGAATAAAGTCACCGATCGACTCAAACTGGATGTAGGGCACGTTGCCTGAACTAGTATAAACCCTGTGTTATTGAGTGCTAGGCCACATCCGATCACAACGTACGACAAAACTACAAATATTTACGTGTTGGTCACTTTATGCACCAACACACACACTCGTATGCTCGTGGTTGTCCAAGATACGCTTCCCGCTTAGGTCGTCGCTGCCAACCTTCCGAGGCACCGATGTGTCGCACCGAAGGAATCACCGTCCGCCGCCGCCATACCCCCACGTGAGGTGTCGATCCCTTGCATCGGAGGCGGCATGGAGGCAAATTATAGGTTGCCAACCTGCACGGTGGAGAGAGACAGCTGAAGCACTTCGTAGGTCCGCCGGATAGCGGTAGGGGCCCCGTTCACCGATGCAAAGGGCGCGAGCGTCGATGTTCAGAGCGAGATGCGCCGCAGTGCACCACGGCGTAGACTCCCATCGGGGTTGAGAGCGGAGCCCTGTCCGTGACGTCCGAGATGTTGGCGGGCAGGGATGTGGCCATCCACGGGCCAAGCAGGCAGGCCGTGCACCAGTTGGGGGCACAGCTGTGGCCAACGAGTCCTACGGTTGCGCCGCTCGTGCACGACGCCAACACCAGTAGCACCGCTGTGCGCGCTTCCGATGATGTTGGCTGGCCGTGCTCCCTTAGCCAGGGGACAGTTGCCCCGGCCAAAGCAGAGCGATGTCGCGAGAGCCTCCGACGATGAGGCATGACTTGGCACACTCCAGCAAAGGAGACGTCCGAAGCTACGACCCTTGTCAGGCTACGTCGAGGTAGGAGGTTGGGGAGTTGACCGGCAACCTCTCCACGTCGGAGTCATCAAGGTCCTCATCCGCCCATCGACGAGCCTTGGAACACCCCATCGAGCCATCCCTAGGGTGGAAGGAGGAGGCAAGGGGGGACAGAGAGGACGACAGCCTAGGCGTGAAGGGTGGATTTAGAAGACGCTGATCACCGACGATGGAGGAGGCCGCAGCGGCGAAGTTGGTAGCCGAGTTCGTCGTCACTACAAATGAGGTTGCAGTGCCGTGGTAGTCAAGCGGCGACCATGTATGGAGGATTCCCCAACATTGGTGGCAAATGAACCGCCCACCCGGAGCCCATCGGCACAGCCCCACCATCGCTTAAGGCCCACGGAGCTTGGTCGAAAATCGAGTGGCGATCGATGCGGGTCCCGCATCCGGGCTCATCAACGTGGCCCTAGATCTAGGCTCGCATGGCGTCACTAGCAAAGGATTCACCGTAGGGCGGCCATAGGAAGTAGGTGGTCGAGGCACCCGATGCGTTGCCAACACCGGCGAGGATGGCGCGCCACCCGCCCCTGAGGCGGCGGCCGAGCGCCCTCCTCATGAGCCAAGATCCGCGCTGAAGGCCCCGCTAAAGTGCGCCACAGTGGAGAGGTCCACCTCATTAGAAAGAAGGGAGAGGTGTCGACAAAAAGGCTCGATACCCACCGAGGGGTATCCCACGATGGTAGATTTGTCGAGAGGCGAAAGCGAGATCGGGAGCGAGATAGTAATACAAGCACTAAGACACAAGATTTAGATGTTCGGCCCGTCAAGATGACGTAATACCTACATCCCGTGTTTCGATGTATTGCATTGAGATGTATCGATCCGTGGAGATCTGGCCCACTAGGGGATCCTCGCCTCCTTATATACTCGGGAGGAGTAGGGTTACAAGGAAAGTAACCTATTTGGTACTATACAATATCTTACGGTGCACGCCGAGCAAAGACCGCAGACGCTTTGATCTTATGGGTTGGGCCACCTCGATGGTGCGACCCATGTCTTGTCTTAGGATATCGGGGGTCGCACTTCACAAATTAGTCCTCGAGCCCCGACAAAGAGGTGACGAGTCACGTAGTGCCGTGGTCGAAAAGTAGAAGACCAATGAAAGCAGCGTACCAATCCCCAAGCGTAGACTCAAGATGAGAAACGCACATTCACCACAAGGTGAAGTGTGCCCACTTAGTCCCCGAGCTTGTGGAAGATGAAGAATAAATCTTGTAGCATGGTCAAAGAAGTCTAAAAGCTTTTGCCGACGTCCGTCCGGCATGCGCGATTCAAGACCCCAGACGTCAGCGCCCAAGATCGCGACTCGATCCGAAAAGCATGGAGCAAATTTGATAGCACACCGATGGGACGAAGCAAGATCTCGACCACCAAGGAGCACCGAGGAGTCCCGGTGTCGCTAAGCGGCGTCCGAGCACCGAAGAGCGAGGAGTCCCCTGCCGTTGACGATGTCCGAGCACCAAGAGCGAGGGAGTCTCCGCGTCGCCGGGCGACGCCCGAGCACCAAGAGTCCCGGTATCGCTGGTGATGTCCGAGCACCGAGGAGGGAGGAGTCCCGGCGTCGCCGGCGATGTTCGAGCACCGAGGAGTCTCGGCGCCCCGGCGATGTTTGAGCACCGAAGAGCGAGGAGTCCCCGGCGTTGGTGGCGGCGTCCGAAAATACCGAGGAGCGAGGAGTCCCCAGCCGGTGGCGGCGTCCGAGAACCGAGGAGTCCCTGCCGTCGTAGCGATGTTCGAGCACCGAGGAGTAACCGCGAGGCCGCGACGACGTCAGGCGTGTGAAGTGTGCCCACTTAGTCCTCGAGCACGAAGAATCCGAGGGCCGAGGAGTAACCGCGAAGTGGGCGATGAAGCACGAAAGCGACGCAATAGCCTGGTCAATCGGTCGGCGATAAAGTGAGCATTGAGTAAAAACGACCGCCGAATATCCCGATCAATCGGTCGGCGACGAGTCCATGAACTAAGCGGTCCGGCCAGCTTGATCGGGTGGAGAAGCCCGAGCACTGTGTGGTCCGATCACCGGACGATGATCTCGCAATACAAATATGTAGAACATATAGTACATGATGTAAAAATATATGAACTCCGGAGAAAAAAAATAGCGTATGTAGCTCGACGATCGCTTGGAGCGAAGATATATTATATTTAATATAAACCGCCGACCGCTTAGTGTGTAGCCGAGTCTCGGCCCTAGCTAGCCCGTTAACTATAACGCAGGCGCGGAGCCCGTGCACATGTAGGAAGAACAAAGCGTCGCCACGGGAGCTACCGCCGACCACCCATAACGCAGAGGGCGACGCCGTGCACGGTAGGGAGGAGCCGGGGCAGGGCCATCTCTGGAGGCATCCGAGCATCAACATGACTGTCGGGGTTCGGAAAATCGCTTGGAGAGCAAATATGGAGAAAACAAATTTGAGAAACATTATGGCGATATACGGAGATCGGAGAATATTTAGAAGAATATTAAAGCGTGACTTAGCTTTAGACAGAAAGACTGGTCGACGACGTATGGAGTTATCTGGTCGGTGTTGACGACGAGCATTTGGCGGCCGGTGAGTTGATGGTGAAGGCGACCTCGGAGGTGGTTCCGAGATCGGATCTGCTGTCGCGGGGGCTGGTGTAGCCAGCGATGAATCATCATCGTGGACCGGCATGGATCTCCACGAGATTGATGACGATAACGCGATGTTGATTTGAGGTCCATCTGGCTCGCCATGGATCAAGCGCACACCCCTACCTGATGCGCCAACTGTCGACAAAAGATGCTCGGTAGTCCACCGAGGGATATTCCACGATGGTAGATTTGTCGTAGAGGTGAGCGAGATCAGGAGCGAGATGGTAATACAAGCACCAAGACACCAGATTTAGACAGGTTCGGCCGTCAGTATGACGTAATACCTACATCCTGTGTTCTGATGTATTGCATTGAGATGTATCGACCGTGGGAGATCTGTCCACTAGGGGACCCCCGCCTCTTATATACCGGAGGGGTAGTGTTACAAGCAAAGTAGCCTATTTGGTACTATACAATATCTTGCGGTGCACGCCGAGTAGCGCCGCACGCCTTTGATCTTGTGGGCTAGGCCACCTCGATGATGCGCCCATATCTTGTCTTGTGGATACTGGGGCCGCACTTCCATAGGAGGGGATAAGGAGAGGGCCGGCGACGGCGAACTCGGAGTCCGACGGTGTCGAAGTCGGGAGTGGGCGCCCGGCAGATCTCATGGATCAAGAAACACCAGCCATCGTTTCTCCTCCTCTGCTTGTGCAGCCGTCCTCGGCGTGTAAAGCACAGACCTCACCGTCATCTTTCTTGGACAGTACTTGTTGCTTGAGTGTGGTGGGAGACATGGAGGCCTCGGCGAGGATGCTGTCATGAGCGATCATGGCTTGTAGGCCTGGACGCAGCAGAGCCGGTGGACGAGGCAAGAGGGATGGGAGGGAGGGGGGGGAGGGGCGGGCCGGGCGCCATGGCAGGCGGCTGTCAAGGGAGTGGGTGGCGGCCGCTAGGGGGCACCGCCTTACCTAGGGTTCGGGAAGGGCCGAACGCCCACACTTCACGTCTTCACCCCAAATTTCACAGACATTGACAATAATACATTAACACTCCTCTCCAGATCCAAAGGAGCGCCATGCGTTAGTGTTTTTATGATTTTTACAGAGGTAAACTCAACACAAACAAAACTGCTCATATATGTACCCAAGTTTTGCGATCTTACAGAGGTGCAATAAAATGGAAGAACTGTACATACATGACCTTTGGTCTCAACTCTGAAATCACAGTGGGCATGCTTTAGCCTGCGAGTCTGTGACAGAAAGAAGCGATCAGCAAGGAAGGTTGAGTACCTTCCCCGAGTAAGGATGAAAACGAACGAAAATATCCCGAACCAACCGCATCGCTTTCTATATTTAATCCGATCGAATCCGTATTTTCTTATCCGACTTTACCGCTTTGCTTTCAAGATTTGAGATGTTTCAGATTTCAAATTAAAAAGTAGAAAACGGTTTACATTTTTCAATCCGCTTTCTACTTTTCTACTTTTAATTTGAAATATTCAATTCAAAATTCGGTTTAAACCGAATTTGGCCAATCGCATACAGTCATACAAATTTAATTAATTACAAGCTGCTCATCACCACCACGCACTGCTTCTTTTCTCATCGTGGCTAGTCGCCTCTCTTATAGACGACGCCAAATTTCATATCTCTTATTATGTATTTGGTCGCACTTGTTTAATGCTATGCACTTGAACTAGATCATGCACTTGTTAGTTTTGAACTTGTTATGTATTTGGTCGTGCACTTGTTTAATACTATGCACCGTGGGTTGGTATTTCGTATTGAATTTTCGATACCGACCGTGTTCGACATAATTCCGCTCAATTGTTTCTGCTTTCCAAATTTAGATATATCTAAGTTCGTTCGTGTTCGCTGTCGTCCCGCTTGTCCGCTTTAAACTTTCGCTTTTCGCTTTCAGATTTCAAATGTAAAAGTAGAAAATAGTTGAGGAGTTTTTTTTTATTTTGATCGAGTTCGACCGCTTTTCATCCTTACCCCGAGTCTATCGGTCTCACTCATGGGCATCCAATCCAATGCAAGCTTTCACAAACAAAGTGCTTCGGTTCACTGTCCGCTAGTTAGCTAAGCTGGAGCTCCATTTCCATGGTGAGGTAACAACAGTCGTGGTCCAACTGCCGGAGCTGCCCGTGGAGGTCTCTAATAGCTGACATGACCTCCCGCGTCCGCGGATGCGAGCGGTCGCCGGCCACAAACTCGCAAGCCACGCCATCCACCTCCAGCATGCTGCACCCGGGCACCTTGGCCACCTTCCTGTCCTCCATGTTCCGGCGGACCTTGAGCACCTCCTCCCACTTGCTCCACCCGGCGTACATGTTGGACAGCTGCACGTGCACCCCGCTGTGGTCCAGCCCCAGCTCCGCCAGCCACCGCACCACCTGCTCCCCGGCCTCCACGTCGCCGTGCGCCGCGCAAGCATTCAGCAGCGCGCCCAACACGTACGAATCAGGCCTCATCGGCATCGATCGCACGGCCTCCATGGCCTCCGCCAGCAGCCCAGCGCGGCCCAGGACGTCCACCAGGGACCCGTAGTGCTCCACGCCGGGCTCCATGCCGTGCACCGCCGCCATGCTGCGGAACACCTCCTTGGCGCGGTCGACGAGGCCCGCGCGCCGCAGGCGGTGAGCACGCAGATAAAGGTCACCTCGTTGGGGCGCACCCTTCAGCCTGCATCTGCCCGAACAGCCTGATCGCCTCCCCGCAGCGGCCGTGGTCCGAGAGCCCCGAGATCATGGCCGTGTAGGTGAACACGTCCCGCTGCCCCCGTGGGGCCGCTGCAAACACCTGTTTCGCCGTGTCCAGGCTCCCGCACTTGGCATACATGTCCACCAGCGCCGTCGCCACCACGCCGTCCATCGCTGCTGGACCATCACCGTGGGCGCCAACCAGCAAGGCGTGCACCCACCTGCCCTGGTCCAGCGCCCCGAGCGCCCCGCAGGCAGCCAGCACCCCGACCACCGCCGCCCTGTTGGGGCGGACGCCGGACCTGAGCATGTCCTCGAACAGCCGCACGGCGTCGGCGAAGCTGCCCGCGGCCACGTAGGCGCTCAGCATGGCGCTCCCCAGGCGACGTCGTTCCTGCGGGGCATTCCGTCGAACAGGGCGCGCGCCTCGTCCACCTGCCCGGCCTTGGCGCAGGCAGTGAGGAGTGACGTCCAGGAGCACACGTCGGCCGCACGGGAGGCGACGGCGTCTCCAAAGAGGCGGCGGGCGGAGGGCAGGACGCCGTGGGTGGCGTAGGCGTGGATGAGGCCGTTGGCGACGTAGGCGTGGGCGTCCCAGGCCAGGACGACGGCGAGGGCATGGAGAGAGGGGACGATGGCGTGGGCGCCGAAAGGGGAGTCCGGTCTCAGAGACGCTGGGGCTGACGAATCAGCGGCAGCTTTAAGGAGGAAGGAGAAGGTGTAGTTGTTCGGCCGGAAGTCGGGGAGGATGCGGCGGAGGCGCGGGAACAGGCGGAGGGCGCCGAGCGGGTGCGCCGGGAGCAGCGAGCGGAGGAGCTGGTTGGGAAGGAACCGGTCGGCGAGGAGGTGCGAGAAAGAGCTGAGCAGGTGCGCGTCCACCTGCCGGAGCTGAGCGGCGCTCAGCGACGGCCGGCACAGCAGCTGCAGCGCCGCCGTCGGCCATTGCATTGCGATTGCAGCCGGCCGAAATGGCGGCAGTGGCTGCCCATCTCCAGGCCCACCGGTATCTCGCTTAGTTGGGCTTTATATGGTCTGAGGTTGTGAGAAGGGCCGGTCCAACCTGGCCCACTCACACCAACCATCTAGCCCATCCCGCCTTCCAAGGCAAGCGAAGCGGCACGGCCAGAACCCAGAGTTGTTGGTGCCTTCGTGTTGGTGGTGGTGCGCGTCCCGTCGGGAGGAGGAAGAAGCCGCAGGCCAGCAGGCAGCAGCAGCCATCAGGTGGCGGGGATGGGTCGCAGCGGCGGGATGGGGAACCCGGTCAACGTGGGCATCGCAGTGCAGGCAGACTGGGAGAACCGCGAGTTCATCTCCAACATATCCCTCAACGTCCGACGCCTCTTCGACTTCCTCCTCAGATTCGGTCAGCTCCTCTTCCATTTCCCCCCGGGCTACCCTCTCACGATCTGCATCTCCCACCTGGATTTGCTCGGATCTGCTGCCGCTGCCTTCTCATTTCATTCAGCGCGGTGCTTAATTGTCCTTGCCGGTCGCAGATTGCACGCCACGCCGGGGCGAGGAGGGATTTGCCCTGCCCTGCCCGAGCTTATGTCTAGTACGAAGTACAGTAAAATTCTCGCGGCGTTTGATGTCAGCTAATTGCTCAAACAATTCATGTGATTGGGTGCTTTAACTTGTCCTTGGGGAACAATCAATGTGCCGGTGACGTTTGATGTCAGATAATTTGGTGTAGTAGCACACCCTAACAGCCGTCTGATCTGTACGACATTTTCTGCCCGCTCGTTGGAAAAACCTTGTGGACTCATTCGGAGCTAGAAACTTAACTATCTTCAGACCTTTCACAAGCCCATCGCTACTTACCAGCCTCATGCTCGTTGTCAATTAGGTTCAGGTTTTACATGAAGTAGCTGTAACTTGCGGTAACTAAGTACTGCCGGGGTCAGTTTGCCTGTTACAGAATTTTCCGGCAGACTTCATTTCTTTTCCATCTGCAATCAGGAATTAGTCGAATCTAACACAACCTGACAGCTGCCACAGGCATCACCAACATGGGATTCAGATCTCAAAACCACTTGTTGAGACAAGGCTTTACAACGCCGCACTTAATTATACCATGAGTGTTTAAGTTGGAATGTTAACGTTTCAAGGATAAACTTATTAACTACCTGATGGTTAGGGCTGTCAAAAAAAAAACACCGCAAGGCTCACAAGCTACTTGAGGTCAGATCGATATAGTCTTGATTCGAGGTTTCATGGAGCTTCAGTGTTGTAATATTCAGCAGTGTGGTTAAGGCTCGATTTAGTCCTCTCTAATATACCCCACATGATTTCCTCTCAGATTTTCTGCAAGAGCTTTTTCTACAAGTTATTGTATTGAAGGGTAGTTTCTCAGTTTCCTGAGTCGAGCTGGAGCTAACTTGAGCTTAAGTTAAGTTTTATGGCATGATTTTCACTGAGAGAGTAGCACTCAAGGTTTGACAAGTCCAGCTTGAGCCTACTAGAGCTACGAGCTTTGACTAAGCCAAGCTCTAGCTCTTTAATCCACTTAGGCTTGGCTAGAGCCTGTACCAAGATCTAAGCTAGGCAGGCAGGTTCGCTCAAGCTTCGATTGTTGGCATCCCTTCTGATGATTGAGCTTCCTATGTCAATAAATGTTTTTCTGTGAGTTGCTATGGCCTAAGCAGGAATCCCTAATTCTTGTACAGTCGATATGGGGATGCAGCAAGAACTTTGGGAAACTTCAGATGAACAATAGATACGTTCTCTAAACAAGATTTGTGGTTTCAACTAGAAAGTAGCCCAAGATGGCTTCATGTTTGAAGTTTCTCTTACTTTTTTCCACCATGGTATGGTTTAACCTGAATTTCATTACTGAAAGCAATGAAATTACATGGTTTTTGTGATACGCAAGACAAACAGCACAAAAACAACACTAAAGCCATCTCTCCTAGACACCCAGGCTCCAGCAAGATAGGCAACCAAGTTTGTCTTACTTGAGCCAAGTCATTTATGGTAACACAATTGAATCTATATCACATCGAGTCGGCGGTCCAAAATTCCACATGTTAAGTATGACTTTCGACGTTGTATGGACTAGGGTGTAGACTGGTTTGTCTGGGTATTTTTCTTTGACTGCTCACTGCGGTGCATGTTTGTTTGCAGTTTAACTCACCATCTACTTGGATGAGATGAGGTGTAGGAGAAAAGAAAAATGATCATGAACCAGTTACTAATATTTCCAAAGTCTGTGTGCATGCAGAAGCTACGACAAAGAGCAAGCTGGCAACTTTGAACGAGAAGCTTGACATCCTAGAGCGGAAGCTGGAGGTGCTTGAAGTTCAAGTGAGCAGCGCGACGACCAACCCTTCTGTCTTCAACTAGAAAAGTCCAAGGACCGGCGTGCATAGCCTGCATCGTGGTGTGTGTATGTATGTATGTAGGTATGAATGTTGCGTGAACGTGTGCGGCTGTGTATCATCTTTCCAGATGTTGGAGTGGCATGTAAAGCACCACTACCGCTAGTATCATTGTTTGTACAATTGGAATGTTGCACAAGTAGACGGCAAGTTGCACGTTTGAGTTTCCGTGGAGGTAATTGATAAGAGTGTTTGCTGGACATGTTGTCATGTGTTTGTGCCCACGCTTTTAGAGCCAACTTTGTGACGCTTGTTGGCTCTTTGTACCCGGTAGGCAACGAATTCCTGTCTGTGCTATCGTATGGGATCATCAAATGAATTTCAGCGGACTGACTTGGTTTGATTTCTTGTATGTGCGCTTATGAGGACTTCTTATGATGAGGAATGGGGGTGGTGATATCAATTAATTTCTTGGATTGCTTAGCAAATGCGTATGTGATTTAGGTTAATTATAGTCCTTGAATCAAACATATTTTCAGCGGTTTATTATTGTGATATATGTGTGAGGTGTAAAGCAAACATACTTGTCAAGTAGTGAGTGCAGAATCGAAAAGATAAAATGGAGTTCGGGTAGGGAAGAAAAGCACGGGAGATGTGGCCCTGGTGTTGTATCCCCTTGCCACCACACAACTGGTGACTCCTGCCTGCTCTGCTGTTGCTGCCTCCTCTCTTCTCTTCTCTTCTTCTCCCCGTGGCCACACAGCCGGACGCGGACAGGGCTGCCTCCTGCAGGAGATCCTCCTCCTCCTCCTCCATGTCCAATTGTCCATGGGAGAGGGATGATCTAGCAAAGCATAGCTTACTGCTCGGATTCGATTCGTCCTTCTCTTCGTCGTTTCGTAAGTTGCCATCTCCATCTCCTCTACTAGCTAGTTTATATATACATAATAATACCCTTCCCTTGTATGCTTCATTCACTGGATTCTACAGTACTTCTTTCCTTTCCTATCTTTTCACTATCTGAATGAATTGTTGATGTATGGCATAATAATATGCTAATCGGAAGGAGGGGGAAAAAGAAAACGTTCTTTGGATTTGGGGGAAGGATGACAACAAGGAAGAATTTAAAAAGAGAAAAAAATCGGGGCATTCCGAGAATTGAACTCGGGACCTCTCGCACCCTAAGCGAGAATCATACCACTAGACCAAATGCCCTGTGCTGTCCTCATCGAAACATAGATTTTATTCATCTATCAACAAAACGATTTTAAAAACAAAGGTTGCTGCTGCTGCTCACTGCTCCTATTCAATTTGCAGAGCACGAGAGAGAGAGAGGAGGTGAAGAAAGGATCGGAGGCGAAGCCACCATATATTTCTTGCTTGTGATCGATGATGAACTCCCAGAACCTTCAGCTGCAGCTGCCCGTTCAGGATCTGAGCCTGAGAGGGAGATCATTCATCAGCAAGCCCACCAACAAGGTGATGGTGATGCACCACCAGTGCCCTGCAGCTGCAGCTTCGTCGTCTTCACCAGCTGCTAGAGGCCTTCAGGTTCCCCATCCCAGCAGGACGCGTCCTCGTGCCCTCGTTGCGGTCAGAGCGACCGGCAGTAGTGACGATGCATCATCAGGAGGTGAGTCGTCGTCAAGTAGTGGCGGGGAAGAAGAGGACGATGACGAGAAGCAAAACTACAGCAGCGACAAGGAGGGCAGCGGCGGTAGGTCGTCGTCGGGCGGCGGCGGCTTGTCCCGGGACGATCTGGAGCGCCTGGTCGGAACTGACGACGATGCCAAGTTCAATGGGTTGGATCTTGCAAACCTCATCAGGAAGAAGTACGGCAGGTCGTACGATGTAACATTGATAAAGAAGGTACATACATATATACGTACGTGATGCATATATGACTCAATTTATCTTTTGTGCTTCATCAGCTAGCTAGCATTATTCACATGATGATTATACGCCTGCCTGCCTGCCTGCAGGAGTTCATGGGAAGGAATCTGCTGGCCATGAATGTGATGTGGAAGTACAGGGAGCAAGTGAGTAGCCGCTTGGACATGCATGATATGCAATTCAGTCATGTATTTTTATATATCTGCTACCTAAATTGCTAATAATATATACACATATATTATGATCTATCAGAGATCGTTCCCGCTGAGCGAGGAGGAGTACCTGCTGCGTCTGGACGACGTGGCCAACACGCTCAAGTGCTGGGGAGCCGTGGCGCACGTGCGCAACACGCTGGAGAAGCTCAAGGAGAGGCCGCGCATCGGCAAGGCCGTCAGCATCTTCATCGACATGGACCAGACCGGAGGACGCTCCAACGAGTGGATCTACAAGTAGTACTAGTAGCTTAATTAGTAGCCAAAGAGATTATACAGGTCCCGTTCGCTTGAACTTATCAGCCGTACCGTTTCAGCATCAGCATCAGCCATTTTTTCAGCTAGCCGAACGGGGCCTATGGAGATTAATTCCACTCCATCGATCATGTATAAGCATAAGCATGCATGCAAGCTGAGGGACAGATGGATCGATCGATCGGAGATGAACAGAGCAATCCATAAGTGTAGAATGAATATAATGTTGGTACCATACCATACCAAATTGATCTCCAACAAGTCAGTCATACATGCATGTATAAGCAAATTGATGACAATTCATTAATTCCATACACAACTAGCTACTACTGTCTCATCAGTCGCCTGAAAAAAGGGCAAAGGTTCCGTTTCATCAGGCAGGGGTGACAACATTTGAGCTTCGGAAAGGGGCATTTTGCATTTCGTTGCTTTCTTTTGGACTTCGGAGCTTGTGGGCCGTCCGTCCGTCCGTGAGGAGAGGTCAGTCCAGTCCAGTGGGCTCGCGAGTTAAACCCTCCCGGAACTCTTCCCCCTCTTCTTCCCCTTCCCCTTCCCCTCCCCCGCGCCTCAGCTCGCCCACCATGGCCTCCGCCGCCCTCTGCCGGAGCCCCTCCCTGCTGAGCCGCCGCCACCTCCTCGTCCGCCTCCTCTCCACGCAGACCCAGCTCGCTACCCCACCGACGCCCACCACCCCCGCAGACCTCTCCCGCCTCAAGTCCTCCATCCGCGACGCCGCCACCAGCCCGGACGCGCTCGCCACCCTCTTCCTCTCGGGCCTCCCGCACCCGGCCTTCCTCGCCGACCGCCCGCTCTTCGCGCTCTCCGTGCACCGCCTCGCCTCCGCGGGCCGCCGCGACCTCGTCGCCTCCGTCCTCTCCTCCTCCCTCACCGCCCTCCCCAGCCCGCACCCGTCCGAGGGTTTCCTCCTCCGCCTCATCTCCCCTACTCCGCCGCCGGCATGCCCGACCACTCCCTCACCGTCTTCCGCCTCGTCAACCTGCCCTCCGACCGCGCCCCTCTCCGCGCTCCTCTCCGCCTACCACGACAACCGCCTCTACGACCGCGCCGTCCGGGCCTTCAAAACCCTCCCCGCCGACCTCGGCATCAAGCCGGGACTTGTCTCCCACAACGTCCTCCTCAAGGCCCTCGTCGCCAGCGCGGACGTCGCAGCCGCCCGCACCGCGTTCGACGAAATGCCTGACACGGCTGGCGTCCAGCCGGACATCATCTCCTGCAACGAGATCCTCAAGGGCTACCTCAACGCCGGCGACGATGCCGCCTTCGATCAGCTAGTTAAGGAGATCACTGGTCCCAAGAGGCGTCTCAAGCCCAATGTCGGGACCTACAACCTCCGGATGGCCCTGCTGTGCTCCAAAGGCAGGAGCTTTGAAGCTGAAGAGCTGCTGGATGCCATGGGGGCAAACGGCGTCCCGCCCAACCGCTCGAGCTTCAACACTGTCATCAAGGGGCTCTGCAACGAGGGGGAGGTGGGTGCTGCCATGGCTCTCTTCAAGAGGATGCCGGAGGTGCCCAGGCAGAACAGCAAAGGGGTCTCCCCCAACTTTGAGACCTACATCATGCTGCTCGAGGCCCTTGTCAACAAGAGTTTGTTTGATCCTGCCCTGGAGGTCTGCAAGGAGTGCCTGCGCAACAAGTGGGCGCCGCCGTTCCAAGCTGTCAAAGGTTTGGTTCAGGGTTTGCTCAAGAGCAGGAAGGCCAAGCACGCAAGGGAGGTTCTCATGGCCATGAGAAAGGCTGTCAAGGGTGACGCCAAACAGGAGTGGATCAAGGTTGAGGCTCAGTTCCCGATGTTGCTCGCTGACAAAAAAGCCTAACCACCAGGAACCATGTATGCAATAGCTGGACCTGGCCCACAGATCACCATTTTACAGCTGGCATCTGTTATTGCTCAAAATGGTTTGTTTTAGATGAGACTTGCATTATAAATTAATGGGATGGGTGACTGTTTATGGCCGTTGGTTTACCATCCAGTCATGTATGCTTAGTTATGACACAAAATGCTTCTCATCCAGGCATGCAGATTCGTTTTTTTTTTCAATTCATTTTATATTCTAAGTTCCATGAACTCAGAATGCATGTCACATGTTATCAAGATGAGGGCAAGGAGCAACTATTTCCTTGACATTTTGCAAAGAGAAAATAAGCTAATTCTTATGGTTAATCCTTCCTGTTGTATGCCTGACCAGATGTTGTTGTGTGGTTACATTTCACAACATAGATCTGCTGGCATTTTGTTTTGTGAAATGTTATTCCAAATTGTAGGTATATCAATTTTCATCATTTTAAGATGTCGCTCTGAAAGAAAACACTCATTTCAGGATGAACTCCCCTGGGTGCGTTTTTGGTGGATATTCATGTTTAGCGATGCTATGTTAGGTTTGTGCCATGCGTCACTGTTGCAGTTGGTTTCCCTTGTTTCCGATGTGATGTGTAGTTTTTTCTGCCAGTTTTGAAATGCTATATATTATGTAATTTTTTTTGCGAAATATATTATGTAATTTGATGTAACCTGTTTCACATTACTTGGCTGTGATGTTGTATTATGTTACCTTGATGAGCTGAATGAACTGGCTGCAGCCTATTCGGTTAGTGTTTGTGTTAGCTGTGTGAATTGTCAAACATTTGTGCTGCAAAATACTCCGTATTACTTTCGAGGACTGTTTTGTGAGTTTGTTTACTTTCCCTGTAGCGTCAGGCTAGCCATGCATTGCCATGTTTTCTGGGTGAATACCAAGCGAAACTTATAACTGTTGCTCAGGATAGCCTTTGTGGATAATATATTCAGTAGAATCTTTTCATCTTTTGTTGAATCAATCATCATGCCAGGATCCTGAAATAAGTAGGCATTGACAATTCATAATACGCAATTACATGAAGGATGAGCTTATTGCGCTTCTACAGTACTCTAAATATGCTACTCTGGGTGCCTGATTCGCTCGTTCCCCTTGTGCTGGATATTCATCGAGTATTTTTTTTTATGTTTCCAGCCTTTTGTTGTTGATGAAGCTGAGCTAGAGGATTAGAGCTTTGCCTTTGGGAACTCGGAGGTGTCAAAGCCTTTGCTAGCATTTGCCCGTCATTGTAGCTAGTTCAACTAGCATGCATGATGCTGAACAACTTCTGGAGTACATTTAAAGCTACTAAGTTGGAGGTGTCAAAGCCTTTGCTAGCATTTGCCCGTTATCTGGTGGTGATTGACGTTTGGCGACCTGATTGTATTGGAATCTTGCCAGATAGTATTATCTTTATTAATTTATTATAATACAACTAGTGAAGTGTATTTATGTTACACGAGTGGTCATAATCTATATGTATTGATTTTGATCACTGCCTATTCATATTCATATTTATATTTGAGAATGTTCAATCCATATTTTATTATTCACCGTAAAATATGAATATTATGTGAAATAGACTATCTAAGGTGGTGTTTGGATCTAGTGACTAAAATTTAGGAGGTGTAGCGGGAGAATGTTGTATGGGGTGTTCGGATACTAATAAAAAAACAAATTACATAATCCGTCAGTACTCAACGAGACGAATTTTTTAAGTCTAATTAATCCGTCATTAGAACATGTTTACTGTAGCACCACATTGTCAAATCATGAACTAATTAGGTTTAAAAGATTCGTCTCGTAAATTAGTCGTAAACTATGCAATCAGTTTCGTAATTAGTCTATATTTAATACTCCATGTATGTGTCCAACATTCGATGGGACAGTGACTAAAATTTAGGAACCAAACACCACCTAATTTGTATTTGATCTGGTTCCATGCTATAGTACCACTTCGAAATGCAGGAATTGTACCAGAATTTCATAGAAATCAATTCATTTTGACAGAAAAATATATATATATAAAACAGATTCCTACGTTCCAAAGAGGGTCATAGTTTTGGTGGTGTTCGCTGGTCTGACTGGTTCAGCCAGCCGGCTGGACACCCTCACAAGTTACTATTCATCAAACCAACCGAATAGTGTTTTTCTCTCACAACATACCAGCCGGAACAGTGTTTTCAGCCAAGTTTCACACCAGCGAACGGACCTTCGCAGAAAGAAAGAAAAAAGGTGCACAGAGGACTGGCTTCTTTCGTCACGATCACTCGATCAGAACATTTGATGCGCGACGTATACACTTTAGCGATTTTCTTTGAAACATGCTAGAAGTATAAACATTCATATATAAGAAACGCTCATCACTTTGAATACACGTATGTATACCCAATTCATAACACTATTTCTAAGAGATTAGGCCAGCAGATCTTGGAGAAATCACCACATGCCGCCTTGTCATTGACTAACGTATCCTCTACCACTTGAAAATAATCCACCAAAAATATAATTATAAATAAACACTCGTGTTAAGTCAAAGAGTTAGAATACCTGCATCCTCATGAGTTGGCCATGGGACAGTAATTGCTCCTAGAGAGTGGTCGCACATGTCGTAGGAGCAGCACACGAAGAACCGACCTTATGTGTGCATAATAATTATAAATAAGCACCCGTGTTAACTCAAAGAGTTACACTGCATTTTTTTAGAAGAAAAGAGTTACACTGCATTTTTTTAGAAACAAGAGTCATAGACCTCCGTGGAAAATTGGGGGGAAAATTGGGCATGGAAAGATAGCACGGCCCATACCCTTTTGCAAAATAGTGGTTGGGCATTATCAGCACCGCAGCCCCAGTCCAGTCCAGCGACAGTGATGTTTGTTTGTGCTGTCCTCCAGGGCGTCGGCGTCGGCGTCGGCGGCGGTGGCGCCGTTCCGGCGAGCGCCCTCCCCTCCGAATCCTACTCCTCCTCCTAGCTAGCGCTGTCTGCCCTGCCTCCCTCACTCCCTCCCACCCTCACTGGCGCCTCACCATGACCCATGTCGACCTTCCCTCCCCCACCCCCCGCCGCCGCTAGGAGCCCCCTCACCAGGGTGCGCCTCGACGACCTGGCCCCGTTCGACGGCGCCTCCACTCCGGCCTACGCGCGCGCAGTCCACGCCGTCGCCGCTTCCCTCACGCGCCACGGCGCCGCCGCCGTCGAGCTCCCTGCAGCGGACGCCGCTGTCGTCCGCTGCGCCCTCGAGTCCGCCCGTGGCTTCTTCCGCGTCCGCCCCGGCCTCTATGTCTACCGCGCCGGGAGGTACGCGCAGCCAATCTCAATACGATTCTGCTCATTCTGTTCTGTCACCTCACTTCACTGGATGGAGAGCTGCTGCTTTCCGGTTGCACCTATTACTTTGCGATTTTACTATAAAATTCTAGTAGTAGTAGTAGCAGCAGGACTTCTAGATGCTGTAATAAGTAGTATCACACTGCGCAATGTGGGAATGCTCCGGTGCCTTTAACTTGAATGGAGTTAGTATGCTGATAGCACACTGAGATGTGAGATGTCTGTTGGAACTGTGTGCTGTACCCTATATATTACTGCTAGAAGCATCATGCTTGTGAATCATCCGTAAAGAATTTCGGCAATGTCACTATCTGAAATGTGTTCACATGTTGTTGTGTGTGCTTCATATCCAACCAGCTTCCTGTATATAATTACACAAGGCATCCCAGTTGTACCCAACTATTGCTTACTGCATAGTACCTTCTGTGCACTTGTTATGGGATAGCTATATCTCTCAACAAAATCTCAGTTTTATGTGTAACATAGTTTTTTGTTTTCCAAACAAAATATGTTCACTTATTGATTCACCATATGCCCTTATCAATGCCATCTTCATCATTTTTTGGTTTGCATTTATCCTGTCTGCAATACCTTTGCTTTAATCTACTCTATAACAGGGCTCTGGATGATGGAGAGTTGTCACCTACTTGCATGGCTGATGCTTTCAGATGTTTGGGTAAGGCTGCCCGTGCTGCTCTCTGTGCAATAGCACGGAACCTTCGTTTACGTTCAGAGTAATGCACTTGCCCTTTCTTTTTAGTTTATTTTGTTTCTGTAACACCTTCTTGTTCACATTTCTTTTTTTCTACCAGCTAATCGTTCTTCTTTGATTTCCAGTGCTTTCAGCCATTTGCTTGATGACAACCCATTGCCTCTTGATGAGGTTTCAGCTTCAGAATTGATGGTGTCATTTTCTCATGGACACCCCCAAAGCAGCCAAGCACCTATGGTGGGCCTCAGGTCATCAATGGCTGAAGTTGATAGAGGTTTTGTTACACTGGTTGCTTCTGACCATCCAGGAATTGAGGTGTGAAGTTGCTCATCATGTAACTCTTTTGTAATCTTTATCCCGAATGGCGCAAATAACAAATTTTGTGCCTGGTTCTAGTATTACTTTTGGTGAAATGCACAACTGTTCTGTATCCTCCTCCTGTTTAGTCAGTTAGTGTTTTCTTCCCTGGTTTGTATTTGACTGACTTCGTCACTATGCCTTGTCACTAGTGCGTTTTCATCTTTTAATTCCTACTGTTTATCTTGTTTTGCAGGTTTGCAACCCAAATGGTCATTGGTACCCAGCAGATGCAGGCTCAAGCCCTGATGTCCTATTGCTTTTGACTGGAAGAGCCTTGAGTCATGTTACTGCTGGTCTACAGCTAAATTCTCAGTACAGGATCACTAATAATGGAAACAGGTGAGAGTTGTGGGCTGCTAGAAGGATTAAAGTTTTCCGCTGGCATATCATTTATTTTCTTTCTCCGTTATCTTCCAGGGCATCACTCATGTTTAGGCTGATGCCTCGTGCCAATGCTATATTGGACTGCTCTCCAATTTCAGCTGCTGGGCATTGCATACCGCAGATCCACCGGCCCATATCTGCAAGCCAGTTTATGGATGATTTGCGTGCTGAAGAGAATGTTTACCATCACTTGGAAGCACCACCTGTGAGTATACATCTAAAGTTGCATAAATTTCATCACATGCATGTGATCTTATTGTACATTCAGTTACAGTAATGCATGAGATGATGAGAGCCAGGACACCTCTTGACTCTCTTTAATAAGAGTAGTAAAGTGCTTTATTGAAAACTAGATGGGTGTTGTGTGTATTTCAGAGCTTATTTCATCAGAAGCCTTAAAACTCTGAAGTTGCTTATACTTTGCTAACTTGGGATGCAGGAATCACAGGGAAACTTTGTTAATGAACCATCGCTCAGAAGTGTACTATCAGACCCTTTGTCGTAAGCTCTTCCTTGTTGAATGTAACACTTCATCAATGCCATGCATATGGTTTCTGCTTTTCTGCAGGGATCCTTTTATGTGTGCTGTTATATGTTTCTTATCTTAACATAACAATTAAAGAAGAGAGACACCTTTAGACATGCTGGATCAAAAGAAACTTGCTGAAAGCATACAGCTGCAAAATCCATATTGTGACACATCATTTAATCACTTAGTGTCGGGGACCGATTACTGGGGTACCCAAAGAGGTGGAACTAATAACCATCAAACGCCGATGCTTCCGAACAGCAAGAACGCAACTACACTTCTTGCCCATACAATCAAGGTTGGTCAGCTGCCGCCTGCCCTCAAGGGTGGCTCACCTCCTTGAACCCCGAGGGCCGGACTCACCTCTCCTGACGTCCCGGTACTCGCTCCTTCGCCTGACGCCCGAGGGAGGCGGGCTCACGCCGCCCAGACGTCCCGAGGGACGACTCCGCCTCGACGATCGGGATCGCCGCCGCCTCGCCCGAGGGGTGAGGCCGGCTCCGCCGCGCGACGATCGCACCTCGCTCCTTCATAATGACGAGCACAGGATAAGGCGGACATTCGAGTCAACCGCAGATGCATGAGGACCATGCCTCCGACGCATGCGAGGAAAGGTACCGTCGAGATACTGACGGAACGATTTTAAGCCCTTCCGTGCATGACAGAGCCCAACAAAGTGTTGTAGGCGCCGACTTTTTGTCTTATAGTGTTGTGGGCACCGCCATCAGCCCTCGGACGCGGATCCTGACATAAGCATACGACAATCACTACAATCCAGAGAGAACTCGCATCATCTACAAGATGGCGACGTATAGTCACTTCCTCGTCTGCTCCCCGTAGGGTCACGGCTCGGCACCCTGACACGCCGCACCGTCCGCCGGAGTAGGATGGGACGTGACCACTTGCTGAAACAAAGCCAGAGCACGACCCTATCAGGATCAGCGAACGTGCTATCCCTGGCATAGTTTGTCATGTCAACAGGGCAGGCTCAAGGGAAAAGGAAGACCCGGCACCTTCGAAGGACCTTCTCTACCTTTGGTTTTTTCTCTTTCTTCCATCTGTAACCCCTGCTCCCCCTTGGTCTATAAAAGGGAGGGCAGGACATCCCACTAAGGGGACGGATCGATTCAACACACATCACACACACAACCAAGCAGCAACCGAGCTCTTGACATTCTTTCGACCATTCCATCAGAGACTTGGGACCTGTCCCTCTCTTGACCGTTTGTACCTCCTACTACGAACCTTTTTTGCTGCTAATAACATGAGCAGCAGTAAACTGGACGTAGGGACATTCTGCCCGAACCAGTATAAACCTTGTGCCTTTTAGTACACCATCCGATCATAACGCGCAACAAATATAAATTTACTAGTTGGTGTTTGTTCGAAACACCGACACTTAGCTTACAAATGATGAATATAGCCATCTAGTGACGGAATAATATTTTTATTTTCAGTGGGGCTTTTCTTGAAGATGCTATGGTTCTCTCATGTGGGCACTCGTTTGGTGGCCTCATGCTGAAGAAAGTTCTTGAAATGGTATATTCTGAGACTTTGTATTCCATTTTTATCATTTCTCAAAATTCGGTTTGTTTGTAAATCTGTGTGTGACATCAAGAATAAAGTTCTATGCTTTACTTTAGGTGTTGTTCTTTTAGGTACCATTGAAATTAACCGTTACCCCAAATCTTTGATTTGTCTGATTATGGTTTTATATAAGCCCATTCTGCTGTATCTGCAACTTAGTAGTTAGTAGGTCAATCCCTTATAAGCACCAAAAAAATGGTCTGGAATACAGTACAACTGAGTCATTACGATCAGAATTCAGAAGCCACATTTTCATAAGAAATTGATAATGAGTTAGTAATCCAGGAAGTATTTTGGTAGGAGCTAACATGCAACTGAGACTGCATACCATTTTTTAACTTTTTATCTAATCAGGCAAGGTGCAGCATTTGCAACGGAGAAGTTGATGAGGCCTCCTTGTTTCCTAACCTTGGTATGTCTCCATGCTTATTTTGTAACATCAATGTGGTATCAGTATCATTCCGTTTGCTCACTTACAGTTGTCAGTATTGAATGTTGTACAGCTCTAAGAGCGGTAGCTACAGTGGTGAAGATGGAAGACGATAGGAGGCTCTTTCATAACGCTGCTCTTCGAAAGCGCCGGAAAGAAGTGACTGAGCATATGGACGCCCAAAGGCGAAATGGAAGTAGCAAGGTGCATAATTCTTGGAGCATGCCTCCGTTGTATAAGTAATATTGTTGTATGGTTTTTGAGATAATTTTTGTCTTTGAGCATCTAACAGGACAGTATTGAGCTGGGGTTAGATGCTGAAAGCCCTAGAGCGTTCAAGGGGGTGCAGTACCCGTTTGTGGCGGGTGAGAGAGTCGTGATCATGGTACGTGGAAATGCATTCTTTGGCGACAGTTACTATCAAGAAATGGGGGTAATGGAGAACAATTTTCTGAGAGGTGGACTCTCTTCCTCTTTTACCGTGCGTGCAGGGAAATAAAAGGACGCCTGATAAATTCGTTGGGAAGGAGGCGGTGGTGACATCACAGTGCCTGAATGGCTGGTAAGCGATCGCTGCTGGTTCACTCGTTCAGCATTTTTTTTTTTTTTTGGCTTGGGTTAGAAGTTTTGCTTAGTGGCAGAAGCCGTCCGGGGACCTGCAGGTACCTTGTGAAGGCAGTTGATAGCGGAGAAAGCATACGGCTGCAGTACAGGTCGCTGAGGAAAGCGGGGGAGCTAAAGGTGCAAGCACTCCTGCAGAGTAGACAATGAAGGAGCCTG
The DNA here is from genome assembly GCA_904845875.1 of Miscanthus lutarioriparius. Classification (NCBI taxonomy): domain Eukaryota; kingdom Viridiplantae; phylum Streptophyta; class Magnoliopsida; order Poales; family Poaceae; genus Miscanthus; species Miscanthus lutarioriparius. The sequence goes on along the minus strand of CAJGYO010000008.1, from coordinate 138,124 downwards.
CCCGGCCCGGCGCGGCCGATGATTTTGCAGCAGCGTTGCTTGTGCATACATGGGATTTTCGTGTCTTTTGCCCCCCTTCTCTCTTATTGTCTTGTCTAGCACATTAGGGGACGGAGTACTATTCTCTTGTGTCCTGCTGTGCGATGCAAAGGAAAAGGATGCCCATTAGGGGAGTACTATTCTCTATTCTCTTGTGTCCTGTGCGTTGGAAAGGAAAAGGATGCAGAGTGATCTTGTACAAATTTCCATTTGAATTTGCAACCAAGTCTGACCATGGCCATCCACGATTGTGGTTGTAGGAAGCTGATGGTGTCGTGTTTTATGACCGTGTCTTTGTGCCTCTTCCCCAAGTCTTGGTTGAAGCTGCTTATAAATCGACTACCCTGATTAGTAAATAATAATACACAGTGTCTCCCTCTCCCGTGCAGTTTTAAGCACAGCAAGAGAAGTCCGAGTTTCTTCACACTTGACACACACACATACACATGGCACCACTGATGAGCCTTGGTGCCGCCGCGTACTCCTTGGCCACGCCAATCGTGCTGCCGCGCCCCCGAAGAGGAAGACGTGTCCTAACGTTTCGCGCCACCGCGTCCTCTGGTGCAGGTGCAGTGCTTGACCGCCGGCGCCGGCCGCAGAACGTGGCCGGCGACTTCTTCGTCGGTGAGCAGAGCTCTCTATGTAGCTGCTCCCCTCCAACAACAACACAAGAGCTTTGCCTTTGCCTGACTGACGCGCGCTCTTTGCCTTGCGTTTTCGCAGACCAGCGCTGCATCGACTGCCAGACCTGCCGATGGATGGCGCCAGTACGCAGGCAGCTTTCTCCCATCCTTCACCTTCAATCGCTCGCTTGGCTAACCATCATTCATGGCGTGAGGCGTGCCGGCATGTATGCAGGAGGTGTTCAAGAGGGTGGATGGCAAGGCCGCCGTAGCGACACAGCCCAGTACCGAGGAGGAGAGGACCAAGGCCCTGCAGGGGTGTGTGTGTCTCTCTCTCTCGTTCTCTGCTCTTCCCATCCAACTCTCAAGGCTTGGTGTTGGTTATAACACACACTTATATGTTATATATATGGATTGCAGCTGCAACACCACTTTTTTTTTTTTGTGATGTCCAGGCACTGCTCTCCTGTCCAACATCCTCAATTCACAGAGAAACCTCCAAAAGACATCCTCCAAGTGCAAAACATGTTTCCTCTACCAATCGACGACAAACTACTCCCAGTATGCATGTTTTTCACAGTTTCCTTTTTCTTATTGCATGGTGCAAATCCTCATCTTTTTGTCTAATACAAGTATTAAGAATATAAGATGTAGTTAGAGTACAGCTATTTGCTAATGTTTATGAAATCTTCAGTCTGGTATACTATGCAATCACGTCACCAATATGTAATGTTCAGGGCGTTCATCTCTGCGGATACAATTCTTTTTTTTTTCCGAAAGCGTGCAATGGAACGTGCTTCATTAAGAGGAGTGGGAACAAAGTACAGCCAGTGCTACCCACGGCGATGTGCCATAGTTAGCGGACCGGAGGAACACTTACACAGATCATCGGCTTCAACGGTGGTGCTAAGAGAGGTGTACTAACTGAGGAAACTAATTGCACGACAAGAGAAGGGGAAGCCGCGACCACCAAGTAGCAAGAGCAGTCAGCGACGCAAGGCAGCGGAAGCCCCGCAGCGATCCAGGCGTCAGCTTCCTCCAGAATGAGCGCGTCCAGCTGAGACGGCGTCTTCGTGATACTCTCAAAAGTACGTCGATTCCGCTCCTTCCAGACCATCCAGGTCCAGGAAACAAGCAGCACCAACGAGTCGAAGCTGCGCCTGAAGTGCTTTGGGATGGACGATACAATTCTCAAGACTCATTTGGGGCAACATCGTACCTGGTAATTCGCCCACAAGGAAACATACTGATTGACAGGTACTACATGGGTCTCCAGCCAATAGCTAGGAATCCAAATTATATACTAGATTCCCAATCGTAAGACTGATGCTACTATATCTGTTAGTTGATCTCCACCAATAGGCCCAGGCCCTTGTCTCTGCTTCCTGATCGGGGGAGCCCAACCCTAATATGGTTGGTGGGCCCCTGTCGCACCGCACATATAAAAGAGAGGTGGAGATCATGGCTCACGCTACGAGGTTCAACGGAGCCGCCGTACCCACCTACACAGAAAACCTAAACTGATCTAAAGCAGTGCTGCCAGCGACGGGAAGCTCCACCACACCGCCGCCGCCTCTGCAGGGTCACCACCGGGCCACTGGACATCGTCTCCACCACTATGCCGGAACTGCCATGACATCGGCATCCGTGGACCGAATGGTGGAGAAATACCTACCCCGAATCTACGGTTACACAGAGGTAATCTACGATCTAACAATGGTACCAGAGCCAGGTTGCCAGTGTGTAACCCTAACCCTAACTAGGTAAAAGCAAAGAGAAAAGGGACCGGGGGTGGCGGACGTCACTGGAACCCCGGTCACCACCGCCACCGCGCGGGGAAAAGATGCCGCACCGCCGTTCTCACCGGCGCATGGCAAGAACAGAACAGATCTAGTTCGGATCTGAGGAAAGGAGTAAAAGGAAAGAAGAACAGTGGTTCCCCAACCCTAACCCTAACTGGGTGAAGGGGAAGAACAATAGTGAACCCGATTCGGATGAACTAACCCATCCTCATCCCAATCGGAATCAAAACCGTGAAAAGAAATCAAAAGAAAAGGTTCAACCGAACCCTAACCCTAACTCACATGAAGAAGGGGAAGGGAAGCGATTCGGATGAACTCCAAAAAGAAAAGACATCAAAAGAAAAGTGCAAATCCCGAAACCCTAACCCTAGTACCCCAATCGGTTGAATCCGTAGAAAGAGAAACAAGATCCAAAAGAAAAGAAGAGGGATTCGGCCTAGAAAAGAGTCAAAGCCGAACCCTAAACCCGCGCAGATCCTTTGGGGAAGAAGAACAGTGCAAATCTCCAAACCCTAATTCCCCACACCAGTTCGGAAAAGAGAAGAATAACTCAAATCCGAAGGGGAAGAAGAAAAGGAAGAAAGGGAAAAGACCTCGCCGTGCACCGAGCGAGCCCTTCGCCGACGCGGGAGAAGAGGGCCGAGGCGGGGGGAGATGTTTCAGCCAGGCTCGACCAACGGGGCGCCGCGGCCAGGCCGCTCGACTGCGGCGTGCTCACCTGCTGGGGAGCGCGCACACCGGCGAGGGGGCCGGCGACGGCGCCATGGCTCTGCCATCCTCGCTCATTGCTTGTTTTGCCAGGCCGCCGCTGCTCGGCCAGTGTGAGGAGAGAGGAGAGAGAGCGAAGAGAGAGAGAGAACAGGAAGCGAATGAGGCCGCTAGGGTTTTGGGAGACAGGCCGGCCGCGGGTGGGGCTTTTGTTCTCCCTATCCGCGCGCGCCACCGTCCAATCGGAACAGACGACCGAGATTGAATGGGGCCAATGATGCGGCCAGTGGCGCAAGCGTGGCCGAAGTGAAGCTTTGTTGGCCCAGTGCCTGTGTTGGGCACAAGGTGCGCGACCGCCAAGATCAAGGGAGATGGGCTCAATTCTTTTTGCCGGTCAATGAATGTACAAAGATCAATTGAAGCGAGTTCTGTTTTCTTTTTCAAAGAAATGTTTATTTCATGGAAATTGATTAATGGCTTAAAGAAAATAGAAAGAAAATAGAAAAAAGTAAATTTTCCCAAGGGTAAAATTCAAGAAATTCAATTATTTTTCCGCCGCTAAAGAGAAATTGTTTATTCTCCTAAGCAATTTGTACCAACGTGATATTTAATTGGAGAAAAAGAGATTTTGACATGATTTGTTAATTCTCCAGTTAATTTGTACCAACGTGATATTTAATTGGAGAAAAAGAAAGTTATTCCGCTGCTAAAGAAATTGTTGATTCTCCAGTTATTTTGAACTAATGTGGTATTTAATTGGAGAAAAATAGATTTTGACATGATTATGATGTTGTTATTTTCTGACCAACGTTGTTAATAACAATATCGTAATTTTAATGATTTATGCATTAATTCTATTTCTGTCCAACGGTGATGTAGAATTAGTGTATAAGAACAGTTGTAAATTTTAATGATTTATGCATTAAATCTACTTCTGTCCAACGGTGATGTAGAATTAGTGTGTAAGAACAGTTGTGAATTTTAATGATTTTATACATTAATTCTATTTCTGCCCAACGGTAATGTAGAATTAGTGTATAAGAATAATTGTATGTTTTGATTGTGACCAACGTTGGAATCAAGACATGCAAATGGTGTTATTTTTATGTTAAGAAAAGGTTTGACCTAGTTTTCATCTTGACTGAGGTGGACTGGGTAGTCACCTCACCGTGTTTCACTGAGTGTGTGGTATCGGTGAGGGAGACAAATGAGCATGATGCCACTTGGGCAACTAAAGAGAGGGATTTTGAATCCCAAAAGATATCATATGCCCTTGTGCATAGGAAGTGGGTCACTGCCAACAAAAAATGTTTGGCTACGATAAAGAACCGATTAAGCCTGCAATTGTGGGCTCAATCCCAGAGTGTGACACGGTCACCGAGTACCTCGATAGAATAAAGAGTCAGTTCACGGGCTTTTCAAAGACATATGCTACCTAGCTGATAAAGCAACTGGTCACAGAGTGTTAATTTGGAAGTGGTGGCATAAGAGAGCTCACGATACGTCGTCGAAATTATGGCACTGTCGTTTATGCCATATTTCGAGGGGGGAATAGAAAGACAAGTTAAGAATGGTATTCTTCCTCCATTAGAGCTCTCAGATTTAGAACACTACAGAGAGTGCATAAAAGAAAAGTATGTAAAGAAAATAAAGAAAGATGCCAAATGAAGCGTAGAAATTTTACAGATTATTCACACAGACATCTGTGATCAGTTTCCTATAAAGAGTGTGGATGGTAATGATTCGTTCATAACATTCACAGATGATTACTCCCGTTATGTCTATATTTATCCAATCAAAGAAAGAACAGAAGCATTGGATAAATGTAGATATTTAAAACAAAAGTTGAAATCCAACGCAATTTAAAGATAAAGATAGTCAGGTCTGACCGTGGGGGAGTACTACGGTCGGCATACCCTATATGCCAAGTTCCTGGACCTTATGCAAGGTTCTTATAGGAGTGGCAATAGTAGCTCAGTATTCTATATCGGGCGAACCTCAGCAGAATAGAGTAGCTGAAAGACGCAATCGTACAATGAATAGATATAGTGGGCAGTATGATAAGTTACTCCACCTCACTGTTGAGTCTGTGGATGGAGGCGTTAAAAACCACCATTCATATTCTCAAAAGAGTACTAAGTAAGTCGGTGCCCAAAACACCGTATGAGTTGTGGACAGAAAAAGTACCCTCACTAAACACTTACGTGTGTGGGGGAGCCCTACTGAGGCTAAAGAATTTAACCCAAATATTGGGAAGCTAGATCCCAAAACAGAGAGTTGACATTTCATTGGCTACCCAGAAAAATTAAAAGGTTTTTGTTTCTACTGTCTAGAGAGACATACAAAGTTTATAGAAACGAGACACGATGTCTTCCTAGAGGATGAACTGATGAGGGGGAGCATAGTAGCTCGAGAAATTGACCTTAAAGAGAAGCGGGTGTATGCGCCCACTCCAATAATTCATGGGCCAATTTTCTCACTACCTGTTGTTGCTGCACCGACAGTGCAAGATATTGTGGTGTCAGCACCTGTTGTTATTCCGCCTGTGGCAACAATGAATGACCATAAGGAACCTATTCTTCAGGATCATATAGAACCTATTACCACACATGAGGGGAAGCAACAACAGCCTCAAACAGAAGATGTGCCAAATATGGAGGTCCCTAAACGGTCTCAAAAAATTAGAAAATCAGCTATTCCTGCTGACAATGAAGTATACAACACTGAGGAATTTCAAATGGAGGATGATCCCACCTCATTTGAATAAACCATGAAAAATGATCATTCATCAAAGTGGCTTGAGGCCATGGAAGATGAAATGAAATCTATGAATGCCAATAAAGTTTGGGATTTGGAGATAATTCCTAAAGGAGCCAAAACAGTAGGCTGTAAATGGGTCTACAAAACAAAACTTGACTCTCAAGGGAATATAGAGAGATATAAAGCGCGACTTGTGGCAAAAGACTTTATACAAAGAGAAGGGATTGATTACAATGAGACATTTTCTCCAGTCTCATGTGAAGTTTCCTTCAGAATCATAATAGCATTAATGGCACATTACGATTTAGAGTTACATCAAATGGATGTAAAGACGGCATTTCTCAACGGAAACTTGGAGGAAAATGTTTACGTGGCACAACCGAAAGGTTTTGTCATGGAAGGAAAAGAACGAATGTGATGCCGCCTAAAGAAATCCATTTATGGATTAAAACAAGTTTCAAGACAGTGGTACTTGAAGTTTGATCAGACAATAAAAAATTTTGGGTTTTAAAGAGAATGTAGAGGATAATTGTGTCTATGCAAAGTTTAGAAATGGGAAGTTTATCTTCCTTGTCCTGTATATGGATTATATCTTACTTGCTAGTAGTGATGTCAGTCTACTACAGGAGACAAAGAAGTTTTGTCCTCAAAACTTGATATGAAAGATCTTGGTGAAGTCTCATTTGTTCTATGGATTGAGATTCACCGAGATAGAAGAAAATGAGTATTAGGACTGTCACAAAAGACATACATAGAAAGAATCTTAAAGAAATTCAGTATGCACAAATGTAGTCCCTCACCTGCTCCTATAGTCAAGGACGACAGATATGGGGATTTTCAATGCCCCATGAACCAATATGAGCTCAATCAAATGAAAGTGATTCCATATGCTTCAGCTGTCGGAAGCTTACAATATGCTCAAGTATGTATGCGCTCGACTTGGCATTTGTTACCGGGTTACTTGGCAGATTCCAGAGCAATACTAGAACAGAACATTGAAAATTGATAAAAAAAAGTCTTGCATTATTTGCAAGGAACGAAAGACCTCATGATGACGTATAGAAGATCTGATTCACTCCACATAGTGGGATATTCAGATTCTGATTATGCGAGAGATGATAGAAAATCCACGTCTGAATATGTATTCACTCTCGCAAAGGGGAGCTATTTCATGGAAAAGCTCAAAGCAAACCGTCACTACATCGTCCACAATGTATGACAGTTTGTAGCGTATTATGAGGCAACGGGGCAGGTGAACTGACTAAAGAAGTTCATACCCGGTTTGAAGGTGGTTGACGACATCTATAAACCACTTAAGTTATACTGCGATTATTATCTGGCAGTACAGTATGCTCACAACATAAGTCAAGTGGTGTTGCCAAACACATTGACATAGAGTATTATGTTGTGATAGATAAAGTCCGGGATCAAGTCATAAGTCTTGAGCATATAAGTACAGAAAAGATGCTCGCGGATCCGCTTACAAAAGGCTTACCACCCAACGTGTTCAGAGAATATGGTGTTCAGAGAACATATAGTTAGCATGGGTTTAAGGAAAAGCCTAAAATTTCTGGACAAAAGAAGGCCAAAAAATAAGTATATATTTCAATACAGAGTAGTGTGTTGTAGCTGTTAAGTCTATCGGCAATGGACCGTAACGATGAGACATACTCTATGCGCTAATCTGTAATGGAATGAACAAAAGTAAATGAAATTGAAAGATGGTAGTGAGATCAAGGGGGAGAATGATAGTTGATCTCCACCAATAGGCCCAACAGCCTATTAGGCCCTTGTCTCTGCTCCCTGATCGGGGGAGCCCAACCCTAATATGGTTGGTGGGCCCCTGTCGCACAACACATATAAAAGAGAGGTGAGGATCGTGGCTCACGCTACGAGGTTCAACGGAGCCGCCATACCCACCTACAGAGAAAACCTAAACCGATCTAAAGCAGTGCTGCCAGCGACGAAAAGCTCTACCACACCACCGCCGCCTCTGCAGGGTCACCATTGGGCCACTGGACATCGTCTCCACCACTATGCCGGAACTGCCATGACATCGGCGTTCGTGGACCGAATGGTGGAGAAACACCTACCCTGAATCTACGGTTACACAGAGGTAATCTACGATCCTAACATATCCATCAGTGAAAGTAATTCCATAATGTATAGCCCTTTCAATTTCCGATTGGTGATTATGCAATTCAGAAACAGAATTATGTGATTCAGATGCTTTAATATATATCTTTTATTTTCTTTTAGCCCAAGGTATACTCAAAAACTGGCGAACAATATTGAAAAGCTTGGTGGAGCGCGCTACATGTTTTTGACCCACATGTATGTTTGGACTTCACGATTGTGTTACTTCTTCATGTACTTGTCACCTTCTGTTAGAAATTAAAGAGATCTCACTAATGACCACCATACAGTGATGATGTGGCGGATCACAGGAAGTGGGCTGAGCGGCTAAAATGTGAAAGAATAATTCATTCAGAAGATGTAAGAATTGCATCTCTCGCTTATATCCTTCTATTTGACATGATAGAATGGCAAATTCCTGATAAATCTTAATTGCAAACCCCATGAACATTATTTATATCCTTTTTGAAACACTACAATCAGATATTGGTTAACAAGGCCTCATCCTGAAGAGTTACAAAAGCACACGCTGCCTACATAATATGCTTCTACCTTAACATTGCAGTTTAGGTACTACATGATAAGCTTGCTGTTTTGGCACTACTAAAGCATTTGGTATTCATATTCATATATCTTAACATTGCAGTTTGGGTACTACTAAAGCATTTGATATATCTTATTGAAGAACTGATTAGTGATGTAGATTATCCATAATGCTTCAAATGGAGGAAATTTCCAAAAGAAATAAACTTACAACATTGGAATAGTTAGCAAGCATTCATCTCATTGATATTGTAGGTTCCATTTATTCCTGCCACCCAGTGAACTCTGCTCTTTCGGACATGTCCTGATAGTCTTTGCGCCATAAGCATTCTGATGCAGGTGGCGGAGGCGTCTGCAGATGTTGAGTGGAAACTTGATGGAAATGGGCCATGGAACATCGGAACAGATTTTGAACTTATCCATACGCCAGGCCACCCCAGTAAGAAATTCAGCTTAATAGACTAATCCAGACACACAGTAACAATCAATTTTTAGCAACACGGATTTAGCACCTTGCACATTATCTTCAATGTGTCTAGTTTGATAATCAAGTCAAACATTTTTCTAGGGCTCGGTCTGCTTGTATTACAAATCGCTAAAGGTGCTGTTCACTGGAGACCATGTTGCAAAGTCAGAAGAATCAGATGATCTGGTTCTCTTTCTGATGTACAACAGGCAACCAGGTAGAAGCGTTGATCCCTCGTGCTAGTCTTCATATCTAACCAATGATACTGATGAATTATACCATTCGCTTGGAAATCTGATTATCATGCCTGTCTGTTGTACAATAAACTTGCAGTGAGCCTTCAGCTGGAAAGCATCAGGAAACTATTGGAGGTAGAATTCGAGTGGCTTTTACCTGGTACAGACTCCTTCAAATATATCCCTGAGATGGAATATAAGTAGAAAAAAATCAATTTGATTTCTAACCCATTTCTACTTCATACGTATTAGTTTTATCCATGTTATGCCGTTTATCCATTTGTTTTTTATATTAACTTGTGTGCTGGAATTGAGTTGTTCACAGGACATGGCTACCGAATCAAGTACAAAGATGTACAGGCCAAGAATGCAGCAATGGAGACCCTCATAGCTAACTACACAAGCTAGGGGCCTAGGAGCATCTTACTTCAGTCAGTGCTGACAAATAAGGATTCCAGGAGGCTGAATGTTGATGCTACTATTTCCAGATAATAGTGTTCATGATGCTCAGGTCTTGAATGAGCATTTGTTAGCAGAGAATGCAATGCTTTCGTATGTTTATAATACAGCTGCAGATTGTACCTAGTGCTGCACACCAAGCATATGTAACTTGGCCCACTGAATGTTTCTCAGCTTATTCCAGAAAATTTGCAAGATCCTAGGATTTGTTATAAGAAATTTTGCACACCAAGCATATGTTATAAGTTGATGTGTGTTTACCAAGATGATGTGTTTTACAAATACAACAAAGATGAACGCCCCTACTTCACATCACCTCATCAGTAGAGCTAGAAAAAAAAGAGAGAACAAATTGCAGACAAAACCTGCAATGGGGACTTAATTTCTGCGTATAATTGTGTATTCTTGATGATACCAGTGAAGAAAACTACTCTCTCCGTCAAGTTACAGGCTTATGGCTCTCAACACAGAATCCAACCTCAATAGTAATGAGAAACAAAAGTCCTCAAACAACATAATCCCCAAAACTCTCAGTTAAGGTACAAAACTGGACACCATTGGCCACAGAAATCCTCTCTTGGAGTATCAGGTGGTGGTACGCTGGCCTTCAGAAACATGTCCTCAATGCCAACTGTGGTGGGTTTGTGGGACCCTGATAAGACTTGGTAGTCCTCTGTGTTTGCTGCAACTGAGTCATCAATAGGGCTCTTGAGGTTCCAGTTCTATCATCACTGAAGCACAGTAACTGGATTCTTCCCTGTTCTCATTATCCATCTATGGGGACGATGTCATACCAAAACCTGGAGGTTCCCCTGGCATGATGGAATTTTCCCAAACTGTTGCACTTGATGAAAATGTAATTGTCACTGCGTAAAGGGCAAGCAATTCATCATCCCTATCAGAACCTGAAACTGGCAAATGTAACTAACCCCCACGCATCGTTAAATGGCTCTGAGTCAAATCTAAAAATGCCCGACCAGATGAGTGTAGGTAGTCTGGAATGCACGCCAAGTACCTTATGAGAATTTGCAATGCCTTTTAGAATCCATCACACGATAGCTTTTCTTGTGTATAGCCAATTCCCTCAATTGTAGGTTCTGTTGGATTTTCTTGCTCCGAGGGGAGCAGAGCTGACGTCCTGTATGTATATATAAATGTCCATGCAGCCCGAGGCATGACGGCACGGCACGAAGCCTGCTTTTTTAGCCCGGCCCGGCCCGGCCCGGTGACGTGCGGGCCTGGACTGGCCCGGCCCGAAGGAGCAGGCCGTGCCTGGGCCGCTGCTCAGGCCCGTGGGCTGGCACGGCACGGCCCGGCCTGAGTCGGTTGGCCCGGCCTCCCCCCTCCCCCCCCCCACTCATCCTCCCCTCCCCAAGGCCTAGCGTGGCCGGCCCACCGTCCCCGCCTCCCCCCTCCTCATATATAAGCGCACTCCCTCGCGTCACGCCTCGCGACGGCCGTCCGGCCCCCTCCCCTTCCCTCGCGGACGCCCCCTCTCTTCCCTCGCGTCGCGCCTCGCAACGACCGCCCCTCCCCTTCCCCGAGGAACGCCGTCGCCGTCGAGAGCCTCGCCGCTCCTCGTCTCCTCGAGCCGTCGTGAGGTCTTCCCCGAGCCGACGCCGTCGTCGTTCATCTTCCTCCGTGCTGACTCGTGTCGCCGCCTCCTCTTCCTCCTTCCTTGCCCCACCGTCGAGTCGAAGCACCACAGACGTGGCCTCCTCCCTCGATGCCGGCGACTGGCCGCGCCGCCTCCTCCTCCCCTCCCCGTCCTCCATCTCTCCTTCCCCGTGCGGATCCCTCTCCCTCCCTCCCTCAGCTCAGATCCGGTGGCCTCCCTCTCTCCCTCATCCTCGTTGCACGGCGGGCTCCCTCCCACCCTCTCCTCTCGACGGCGCGGCTCCTTGCCGCGCCTCCTCCGCTCAGATCCGACGCAGGTACGACGACCTCCCTCCCTGCCCCGAGATCCGGAGCTCCGCCTCTCCCGGCCACAGCGGCTACCTCCTCCTCTCGCCTCCCCCACGCGCCATGGCATGCGCTGCCCTGCCTCGAGCACGCCGCACCCTCCTCCTCCCCAAGGCCCCCAGCGGTGGGCGGCCTCGAGCCCCGCCGCCGTTCCTCCACGCCCCCTGCGTCCCGTGACCCAGCCCTCCTCCTCTCCTCCTCTCTCTCGTGTCGGCACTCGGTGGGCCTCGGGCTGGCACGGCTTGTGAAAATGGCTGTGCTTCTCGGGCGGGCAGTCTGTCTCGGTCCATAGGGTCGCGTTTGGGCGAAGGCCAGCTGGTGGCTGCCATGAGGCACGGCCCGGGAGGCATGGCGTGCCATGCCGCCCGCTATTATCGGGCTGTGCTGGCATGGGGCCGTGCCGTGCCGTGCCGAAAATGGCCCGTTGGGCATCTTTGTATGTATATATACGTAGAATGGAACCAGATAGTCTGCTCTGGACACTGAAATTAATTAGGCATTGCGAGGGCCCACGATTGCTTCACAGTCAGAGGTACAACCCTTTCAAGATGAATGCAATAAGATGCCAGATCAGGCATGCTCTTAAGATCTTAAGATCAACGGTGCATGTTCGTGCATGATTGTGGCTGTAGGATGATGACGCTGTGTGGTGTTTTTCTATGTCTTGGTGCTTCTGCTGTTCTGCACCAAGTCTTGCTTGTGTATACAGTGACTACTAGAAACCCCGGAGGACTTATTTGGATGCGCTTGCACTCAAATCAATCAAGTGGGTTGGAGTAAAAATTAGCTTTTTTTTACTTTATTTAATCCGCACGGATACACGTGGACTGAGGTAAAAAAAAAAGGTCAGATACGCACCCTGTGTCTCCCCGTCCTGTCCTGTGCAGTTTTGACCACAGTCCACAGCAAGAGAACTCCGACTTCTTCACTTCAATTCAGACACCGTCTCTCTCTCTCTCTCGCTCGCTCGCTCACACGCACACACTCTGACACACACATGGCGTTGATGAGCCTTGGCGCCGCCGTGTACTCCTACTTCTCCACGCCCACCGCGCGGCCGCGTCCCCGAAGATGTATCCTGCCGTTTCGCGCCGCCGCCTCCCCTGCGGCGCTGGACCGCCGGCGACGGCCGCAGAACGTGGCCGGCGATTTCTTCGTCGGTGAGCAGAGCAAGATACAGCTTCTCTTTCTTTTCCTCCAACAACAAGAGCTTTGCCTGACTGCCGCGCGGTGTTTGCCTTTTCACGGTTTCATCCCCTCGGCGGCGCCGCGCAGACCACCGTTGCATCGACTGCCAGACCTGCCGATGGATGGCGCCGGTAAGCAGCTTCCTCCCATCCCATCCTTGTATCGCATCCTTCAGCTTCAGTCGCTTGGCTATGGCTAACACTACCATCGCATGCCGGCATGCAGGAGGTGTTCAAGAGGGTGGATGGCAAGGCCGCCGTAGCTGCGCAGCCTAACTCCGAGGAGGAGAGGACCAAGGCCCTGCAGGTGTGCCTGTGTGTGTGTGTGTGTGCGCGCGCGCGCGCGCGCGCGCTCCCCCCATATATCCTAGCTGCCTTTATGTAGCTTGTGTACTGCTGCAGCTGGGCCAACTCTGAATGCGTTCTTCTTCTTCTTTTGTTGTTGTTGTTATTAAACTCTGAATGCTTTGTGATAGCAGCTGCAACACCACTATCTTTCACAGAGTTAAATTTTTTGTGTCATTTCCAGGCGCTGCTCTCCTGTCCAACATCCTCAATTCACACTGAAAAACCTCCAAAAGACATGCTTAAAGTGCAAAACATGTTTCCTCTTCCAATCGACGACAATCTACTCCCAGTATGCATTCTTTCACTGTCTCCTTTTCCTTATGGCCTTTCTCAGTCCGTGTATATGTATAGCTATGGTTGAAATCTTGTTCCTTTTTGTCTATATATGTATTATATAAGAATCTAAGATGTAGTTACAGTTCTGCCAATATTTATGAAATCTTCATTCTGGTATACTATGCAATCACATCACCAACATTTAATGTTCAGGGCATTTATCTCTGTGGGTACAATTCTGAAGACTCGTATGGGGCAACATCGTACCTGGTAATTCATCCACAAGGAAACATACTGATTGACAGGTAATAGATGGGTCTCCAGCCAGTAGCTAGGAATCCAAATCAAATAGTTTCCCAATGTAAGGTTGATGCTACTATATCCATCAGTAAAAGTAATTTCATAATAATATATAACTCTTTCTATTTGAAATAATACGTTTTGTACAAATTGGTAATCAAAGGTTCACCTTGTATACCATGCCATTGCCTAAAAGACCGCTGTGATGATCTGAGTAGACTATAAAGAAAAGAAGAAAGTTGCACAAGTCTTTTATTAGACTCAAAAAGGGCTATGTTCCTGGTAGAGTTCACCTTGGGCACAAAGTTTTATGCTTTTAATTTCCCTTGATGATTATGTACTTCAGAAGCAGAATTCTGTGATACAGTCATACAGATGCTTTAATATATATCTTTTATTTTTCTTTTAGCCCAAGGTATACTCCAAAGCTGGCCAACAATATTGAAAAGCTTGGTGGAGCGCTGCTACATGTTTTTGACCCACATGTATGCTTGGACCTCAACCATACACAATTGTGTTCTTTCTTCATGTAGTTGTCATCTTCTATTGGAAACTCAAGGGATCTCACTAATTACCACTGTACAGTGATGATGTGGCGGATCACAGGAAGTGGACTGAGCAGCTAAAATGTAAAAGAATAATTCATTCAGGAGATGTAAGAACTGCATCTCTCGCTATATCCTTCTATTTGACATGATAGAATAGCAAAATTCCTGATAAATTTTAATTGCAAACCCCATGTACGTTATTCGTATCCATTTTGGGACTCTGCTCTCATATATATTGATTAGCAAGGCCTCATCCTGAAGAGTGACAAAAGCACATGCTGCCTACGTATTATGCTTCTACTTCAATACATCTGCTTCTACTTTAATTAATACATGATAAGCATTGCAGTTTGGGCACTATTAAAGCATTCAATATTCATATATCTTATTGAAGAACTGATTAGTGGTCTAGATAATCCATAGTGCTTCAAATGGAGGAAATTTCCCAAAAGAAATAAAGTTACAACATTGGAATAGTTAGCAAGCATTCATCGCATTGATAATGTAGGTTCCATTTGTTCCTGCCTCCCAGTGAACTCTGCTCTTTCAAACATGTCCACCGCAGTAACCATTCTGATGCAGGTGGAGGAGACTACTGCAGATGTTGAGTGGAAACTTGAAGGAAATGGGCCATGGAACATAGGAACAGATTTTGAACTTATCCATACGCCAGGCCATACCCCAGTAAGAAATTCAACTTAATAGACTTGAATCTAAACGCAATCAGTAACAATCCATTTTTAGCGACACAGATTTAGCACCTTGCTCATTACCTCCATTGCATCTAGTTTGATAATCAAGTCAAACATTTTTCTAGGGTTCGGTCTGCTTGTATTGCAAACCGCTAAAGGTGCTGTTCACTGGAGACCATGTTGCAAACTCAGAAGAATCAGACGACCTGAATCTCTTTCTGATGTACAGCAAGCAGTCAGGTAGAAGTGTTGATCCCTTCGTGCTAGTTTTCATATCTAACCAGTGATACCGATGAATGTGTTATACCATTAGCTTGGAAATCTGATTATTAATATTATGTCTGTGTGTTGTACAACAAACTTGCAGTGAGCCTTCAGCTGGAAAGCATCAGGAAACTATTGGAGGTAGAGTTCGAGTGGCTTTTACCTGGTACGCAGCACTCCAAATATATCCCTGAGATGGAATATAAGTTAGCAAATTTCAATTGGATTTGTAACCCATTTCTACTTCATAATACTTTTATCTATTCTATGTTGTTTATCCATTTGTTTTTTTTTATTAAATTGTGTACTGGAATTGACTTGTTCACAGGGCATGGCTATCGAATCAAGTACAAAGATGTGCAGGCCAAGAATGCAGCCATAGAGTCCCTCCTAGCAAACTACACAAGCTAGGAGCCTAGGAGCATCTTACTTCAGTCAGAAATCAGATAAGGATTCCAGGAGGCTGAATGTTGATGCCATGTTTCCAGATAATAGTGTGCATGATGCTCATTTCTTGAATGTGCATTGTTACCAGAGAGGCAGAGAATGCAATGCTTTCGTATGCTTATAAATTATAATACAGTTGCAGACTGTACCTTCTGCGGCACACCAAGCAAATGAATCAAGCATACGTGACTCCGGCCACTGAATGTTTTTCTTAGCTTTTTCCAGAAATTTGTTATAAGATGATATATTCGACAAATACAGCACAATGAAAGCCCCCTACTTCACATCACCTCAGCAGTAGAGCTAGGGAAAAAAAAAAGGAACAAATTGCAGTCAAAACGTGCAATGAGGACTTAATTTCTGCGTATATAAATATGTATTCTTGATGATACCAGTGAACAAAACTGCTCTCTCCCGGAAGTTACAGGCTTACAGCTCCCAACTCAGAATCCAAAGAAAAAAGAATGCCGCTCCAACCTCAATGGTAAAGAGAAAAAAGGCCTCAAAAAGCATAAGCCCCCAAACTCTCAATGTTCACTCTGTAGTGTTACATAAGGTACAAAACTGAACAACATTGGTACAAAACTGCACACCATTGCCCACATAAATCCTCTAAGAAATCAATGCTTCCAAGTATTCGTCGACGTATGCAAGGCATGGCCAATGATCGGTCCTTATCCTGACCAATGTTGAGGCACGGCCTACCTCCATCAGAAACAGGAGGTGATACCCGGGTGGTAGGAATATCATGACCCGCATGATTCCCATATCTCTCTTGCTTTCATGGCCATACCTCTCAGCACCAACCCCAATCTCGTCGTCATCTACGAGCTGAAGCTGGAGATTGTTGTCCGGTGAGTACGGAACCAGTGCATCAGCATCTACACTGGCATCTGGGACATTTTCTTCCCACATGACATTCTTAATGACTCCGTTTCCTCTCAGAATGGTTACAAGTGAACCTCCAGAAACACTGACAACAAAGGAAGCCAGATATCTTTCAACAGCTCCAATCAAAACCTTTGGAGTTACCTCCAAAAGTTTAACAGACCGAGTTCCGTTAATGGCAGCTGACCCTTTCCCTCCACTCAAAGGGAAAGTTTCTCGACCTGTGTTAGTAGAGCTATCACAGGCCTCCCATAAAGCATGAAACAGATCCTGGTAGTACATAGCCACACCCTCTCTTGGAGTATCAGGTGGTACGCTGGCCTTTAGAAACATGTCCTCAATACCAACTGTAATGGGTTTAAGGGACCCTGATAAAACTTGGCAGTTCTCAGTGTTTGCTTCAACTGAAACATCAATAAGGCCAGGTGAAGGCTCTTGAGGTTCCAGTTCTATCATCACTGAAGCACAGTAACTGGATTCTTCCCTGTTCTGATTATCAATGGGGACGATGTCCATACCAGAACCTGGAGGTTCCCCTAGAATGAAAGGAATATGGCATGATGGAATTTTCCCAAAATGTGCACTTGATGAAAATGTAATCGTCACTGCATAAAGGGCAGGCAGCTCATCAGCCCCATCAGAACCTGAAACTGGCAAATCTAACCCCCATGCATCATTAAATGGCTCTGAGTCAAATCTAAAAGTGCACTGTATTCGTATCTTGAAACCAGATGAGTGTAGGTAGTCTGGAACGCACGTGAAATACCTTCTGAGAATCTGCAATGTTGCAGCACCTTTAGAGTCCATCACACGTAAGGTTTCTTGTCTATAGCCAATTCTCTCAATTGTAGGTCCTGTTGGATTTTCTTGCTCTGAGGGAGCAGAGCTGACGTCCTGTATACTTAGAATGGAACCAGATGGTCTGTTCTGGACACTGAAATTAGGCAATGTGAGGGCCCACGATTGCTTCACAATTAGAGGCACAACCCTTTCAAGATGAATGTAAGATGCCAGATCAGGCATGCTCTTAAGATCTTGAGCAGCACGCGGTGATGGGATGTCATACAAGGAACCAGAATGAGAAGGTGTGACACCTGAAGGTTGTTCTCCAACTCCCATGATATGCCTCAGTTTCTTCCCAGGAACACAAGATAACATCCGCAAGCAAATCCTGGATGGATCATTTAAAGTGATGAGAAGACAATCCAATAACAGATAACACAAATCAGGTGATAACTTAAACTCTACCTGGCATGGTCCCGGACCTCCAGATCTGGGAAGGACTCGATAGTAAGCACAAGAAGGTGCGAAAGGGGGAGGAAAATATGAGAGCTGTGATGGTGCTTCAACATGACACGACAAATGCCCACAACTTTGCTTCCCTGAGACCATGACTTCAGCTCTGTGTCTGGTCCATGCTTCTTGGTGAGAGAAACCATCTGCTTGGTGAGCAATTCTATTAGGCGGTGCTGAGGCACCGTCTCATTCTGTGCAATCTTCTCAAAAATAGGGTAGTATGACGCAAGCTGGTAGCCTGGCTCAAGCCTTGGAAGCAGACACTCGTCAAGTGTCCGGAGCAATCGCTCCCCAGCCCACCGATGTGAGTTGCATGCTAGCAGACGGTTGGTGAAATCAGCAATCACTGGGACTAAACCCTGATGCTCTGATGCCATATCAACCAAGATAGCCTGCATACATAGTGACAACAGAAAGACTCGCTAAATTGGTTTGAACCATAATTGAACTTGTTGTCTTGCATGTCTGATGGACGTGCCTATTGTTATCTATCTCAACAAATTTCTACCTGTAAATGGTGGAAGAAAGTAGAATTCAGGAGCTCACCAGCCCCGGAGCAGCGTGTGCCGTCAGTGCTGTGAGGAGCAGCACCAACCAAGACACTGTGCAGCGCTCGGAATGCCACACCCGTTTCAGTACTCCATGCTAGGAGCCACCTGAAGGCGGAGACGCAAACCAAGCCATCGTCAAGTAGCCCAGTTGCTTGGTCACTCGCTCTGTCTGCTGCTGCAACCTTCTCCCCATCAACACCAGCAGCAACAGAAGCTAGACAATCCAGTTTCTTGGCCTTGAGCGCGAGGGGATCGAACACGGCAGGGTAAAACCATCGGGCGAGACCAGGCACCAGATTTCTGAACCTGACAGAGCCGAGTAGCCAATGCAAAGCCAGCAATCGCACTGCAAGTGGACGGTGCACCTCACGGGCAGCCAAAGCCAGGCGGTGTGCCATTGTGCGCTCATCCTCAGCCCCAAAGGCATCTGGGAACTGGACGAAGAGCGTGAGCAGCGAGTGTAGCAGCATGGGGCTGGACGAATGCACCATCCCCCCGAACTGCACCTTGATGTGCGCTGCAATCGCTGGCGCCCACTGGAGCACAGCCGACGCGACCTCGGCGAGGATGGCCATCATCTCCATGGCCGCTGCGGGCGTGAGCACCTGCGGCCCGTCCATGAGCAGAGCGAGCACCTTCCGTATGTCCCTGACGTTCACCTCCGAGGGCGGCGCCAGGGGCGGCGAGAGGCGAGAGCAGGTGAGCGGGCACGGTGAAGGGGGTGGGCGGGCCGGCTACCGCCAGGATGGAGGCGCCGGAGGCGAGCCTCCCGAGGCGCACGGCGTGGCGCGCGGCGGAGGCGAGCAGGAGGAGGTAGGACTGCGCGGCCGGGGAGCGTTCCGCGGCGGCGAGCGCGTAGAGGTGCCCGAGGGCCTCGGCGAGGAGACCCGGTAGCGCGGCGTCGAGGGCTCGCAGAGCGTCGCAGGCGAGCGCGCGGGCGGCGCGGTCGGGCGCGTGGTTGGGGCGGTTGGCGGCGGCGAGGAGTGCGTCGACGAGGGCGGCGAGGTGCGGGGCCTCGTGGTCCCTGGAGACGGGCGCGGAGAGGGCGGAGGCGAAGGCGGAGACGACGGTGACGAGGAGGTGGTCACGGCGCGGGTGGTCCAGCGGGAAGGAGAGAGAGGGAGGCGAGGAGGGCGGGGAGCTGCTCGGGGAGGGCGGGAGCAGGTGGTCGTCGACTAGGGAGAGGAGGAGGGGCTTGAGGTGGAGGGGAGGTCGCGGCGGAGCAGCGAGGAGACAGCGAGGTCCAGGAGCGGGAGGTGGAGCCATCGGTCGCGGCGAGAGGGGTTCGAGGAGGAAGCGAAATCGTCGAAGAGCTGCTCCCACTCCTGCGGCGAGAGCAAGGCGGTGGGCGGCTGCCGGTCCATCGCCGGCGACGGACACGTGAGATTGTGATGCGGCGGAATATGGGGAATGGAATGGCCGAACGGGGAGGAGTTGGCTGGTGGTGGCAACCCACCCCGCTGGGTTGTTGTTAATTGGGCCTCTCTTTTTCGTGGGCTAACTTCTATGAAACTACTTACTAGTACTAAATTAGGCCTAGAAAGAAAGGAAATGCCCAAATAACTAATACCGGCTAGGATTTACGTACGTGTGTTTATAGGGATCAGTGTGCGTGCGTGTTATAGGCGTCTATGTTGTACCATGTGATTCTAAAAAAAAATGTGTTGGAGCACCACTTTTTTTTTAAAAAAAATGTGATATTGTTCACGTAGTTCGTTTTCGGTTTTCGTTACACTATTGTGCCTTTTACGAAGATATCTGTAAAACTACATTCATAATACACATATCTAGATAAAAAAAAGTATATTTGACCCTTATAAGTATTGATAGTTGTCTATTTCACCTCCTCAACTATGGAAAAAACCATCTAAATAACACCTCTTAAACTACTAGAAACCATATACATAACTCCTGAGGCGGTTTTGAAGGTGTTTTCGAAAGCGGTTTCATTGACATGGCATATTATATGAGTGTTGACATGGCAGTGAGTCAGCAAATAGTAGAAAAAAGTCCCCCTTAACATATCAAGGGTTGACTATATAACGCATCAACTATAAAATTTAATATTATAATTATTAGAGCATCTAATATTGTTTAAATGGCTTAGATGGTTTTGTAGAGCCGTTTTGACATTGTATCTCGCTACACTGGCCTGATTACCTGTGCTTGCACAGAGACCCATCTGTTGCCTCCCTCTACTTGCTCTTTATAGTTTGCCCCACTGTCTGACGAGTAGTACATGGCCTATTATCTCCTTTGTCTCCTACTCCACCTCCCGGCACTCCTTAATGGCATTGAGCTCACACACTGCACTTGTGCCCTTATCATCTAGGCCTCCCACATCCTTCATCCTTCTTGTATTCTTCTCTCTTGTCCCATGTCTCCATTCTCTCTTCCCTCCGCTCTTCTTCTCAGACTAGGTGTAGAGGTGGCGCACCTCCTCAATGCTTTGGTGGCGACTGCGGTGGAGGCCGAGAGATGCAAATAGGAGAAAAAGGTGAAGAAGGTGATCGTTAGGGTGGGTCCCAACCTATCACGGGATGCAACTCCTCACGAGAGCTATTTGGGACTAGCCAGAAAAGTGGTCTATCTCCCCGATACGATAGTTTTACGAGAATGAGCGTGAAATTTTTGCATTTTGGTCCCTTTTTAAAACATTTTTTAACAAAAAGACCCCTGCCAAAACTTTTGCTACAAATAAACCATTTTTAAGTGTCTTAGGAAATCACGCCGAGGTATGAAGGTCGGCGTCGACTGACACAACGCCGAGTCCTTGCCACGTCACCGACGACTCTAGGGCTGGCGCATGGGGCCCAGTACGTCAGCGTCGTGTCAGCCAACGCCACAGGCCTAAATTCGGCGTTGTGGGGAGTCACGCCGAGCTCTTGGCACCATCCGATGCGTGGCCCAGGTGGCCCAACAACGCTTCGTGGGCCAAGAGGTCGGCGTGCGATCAGATGACGCCGAGACGCTAACCTCGACGCGGCCCGACTCAACGCCGAGGTTCGGTCAGTTGAGGCCGCGCCGCGGCCCCCTTCTTCCTCCTCCCTCCATTCAGAACCAACAGGTGGCCATTTCCCACTCCCTCTCTCTTCCCACGAACCCTAAATCCTAAATCCAGCTCTTGGGAGGCCAGATCGAGGGTTTTGATGTTTTGCCAAGGTACTCCTCTTTCCCCTCTTTCATTTCATCCATTTAGTTTTGGTTGTTTGTGTTTTTTTTAACTTGGCATTATAGGTTTGGTTCATGTTCATGTCATTCGTGCAATGTATGGTGGTTCAAATGATTGAATGACCCAAATGTATGGTGGTTGTTGTTGTATATGTTCTGGTTTATAATCATTGAGTTAAATTTTGTGTTTGTTGGGATTCAAATTTGCTTAGGGTTTGTAATGAAAAGCTTATTTGGGAGGTATGGTGATTTAGTGCTAGTAGCTTTACATTCGTTGCAAGGTACTTTGGATTGATTTTTTTTCTACGTGATGTTAGGATGCCAAGGCGTGGTAAAGCTCGTATTTCAAGGTAATCCCAATGTTTATTCATTATTTGTGCAACAAATAGAAAACCCTAGGTTTAGGTTTGGTTCTCCGTTAATATGACTAAATTCTTTCAATTGTAGCTATGGTCGCCAGAGGGCAAATCCCTACGACCTAAAGCCTTTCCCTGAAAGTGTTCCTCGACCCATGTGCTTTTGTGGTGATCCTTGCAAGGTAGACATCTCTTAAGATGAGGAAACATATAGACAGAGGTACTGGATGTGTCCCAATTATGCATGGGAACCTACAAAGCAACAGCGCCGTGCATCGATTGTGAGGAATTTTTATTGTGTGTTAATTAATTTTCTTGTGATATTAAGTATTGCTTATTTATTTGTTTTGTAACAATTTGTTTTTCTTGCAGACCGTTCCACCACTGTGTGACTTTGAGCAGTGGATTGACACTGAGATCAAGGAGTCAGACAAGTAGCATCTAGAAGGCCTGAAGGAGTGGGATGCGGAGGTTAAGGAGAGGTTTGAGCAGAGACGCAGACAGGAGGCTATAGAAAAGGAGCATAAGGAAGAGGAGGAAAGGAGGCGTGTTGCTGCGTACAGGGCGGAGAGGGAGAAGAAGCTTGAGCGTGTGCGCAGAGCGAAGACAGCGATGGAGGAGAATCCCGATGCCCAGAGGAAGGGAAAGTGGCCTCGTTGCACTCAGTAGGTATTTGGTTTATTCATGAGCGATGTCGTGTAGCCCTGGACTTTTTTTACTATGTTGTAATGCACTCTGCTTTTATTTCAGATGAACTTATTCCCTGGACTTTTTTTATTATGTTGTAATGCACTATGCTTTTATTTCAGGTGGTCTTATGCCCTGTACTTTGTTAACTATCCTAGACTGTAGTGCTACTGTTTGTATCACTAAAAAGGCTACTTGTACTGTTGCAGTCACTGAAAGAGCTACAAGTACTGTTGCAGTCAATGAAAAGTCTATTTGAAACTCACTGAAAAGCCTAGATTCGTTTACTGTTGTATCCATATACGCAATGAATTAATATCAAAGTGATGTACTGCATGTAGATGAAGTGACAAAACACAGGTGTAGCCTTTTCAGATGAAATGACCAGTCATGGTTGTAGGCTTTTTAGATGAAGCATCTAGCCTTTGCAGATTCAATAAATGAGTACGCACACAAGTTTTTTATCAAGTAGCATTCATGGTGAACTTGCATTCATCTCTATATATAGTGCTCCATATCTTGCTCCACATCCACACAACTTGTTTTCTGGTTTAGTTTTAGCAAATGTCGAGCGGAGGTTTCTCGAGTGGAAAGGGTTTCAGCGGAGGGAGAGGAAAGGGGGTGAGGAAGGGACCTCCGATTGTGTGGGAGGGTTCTCTGGGTCCTGATTCTTTTGAAGAACCAATAGAGGAATTTCCTTTGGAGAGGAAGAGTGACTTCACCCGTGAGAGACCTCTTAGATCATACGACAAGCGCATTGAAGATTGGCCAAAATGCCACCACGGTTTGGATTGCGTTGTGCAGATATACAACGACTGTGACGGTGGAGGTCGTCGTTTCTTTAGATGCCCACGAGGATTTGTATTTTCTTTGAACTCTCTCCTTTTTTAGATTTGCATTTGGTTTGTAGTAGTACTTAATGGTAGATGGGTTTTCAGGATTCAAGCTGTCCAGATAATTGTGGCTTCACTAGATGGGTCGACCCTCCTCCTATATATCCCCATCAACAGTACATCACATATCTACAGAGACGCATCTTTGACCTAGAGTATGGCCCTGGAAGTGGTAACAGGGACAAGTCGGACGACGACAACAGCAATGATGCAGAGGAGGCACTATGCAATAATCCGTACTGCCAGTGCCCGTACCATAAGAAGCACAGGCCTCCTTCTCCACCGCCACCGCCACCGCCACCGTCAACTAGAGGATACTATGGGGAAGGCGCAACTCAGTTCAATATGTGGGAGCATTATTAGAACCAACCTTTGTTAGTCAATCTGAATGTGGAATGCTTGTATGAGTTGTTCTTTTCAATCTCCTAAGGCATGCTAGGTTTAGTTTGCAACATGTCATTGTTAGTTTTCATGTGAGTGTGTAATCGTAGTACCTTTGCAACGTCTGTATCACTTGTTTCTTTTAATCCCCTAAGGCATGCTAGGTTTAGTTTGCGACATGCCATTGTTAGTTTTGATGTGAGTGTAATCGTTGTGCATTCGCTATTTCATAAATTGCAGTTTACCTATCTCTAAGTTTCATGTACTATGGTTGATTCCCAAACTGAAAAAAGATTTGACTCTCTCCAAAAATAGGGGATTGAAATCGAACCAACCTTCAGTTTTTCCTGCAGGAACAAACATAAATATAGCATGTCTACTCTTATTAGTATAACTCGTGTTAGTAGAAGAGGAATCATTGAGAAAGATTTTTCATTTGAATCATGCAAATAGGATTTCAACCTATACCAAAGGTTTAGAAGACCTCTGTCTTTAATACTTTATTCTTTCTTTTTTATGATTTATAGGCTCGGCGTCAAGTCGGACGGCGCCGAGGTAGAAGACCATGGCGTTGATTCGGCCCACGCCAACCCTAGGGTTTGGCTCGGCCATTCACGCAGAGATTAATGGCTCGGCATCAATTTACGGAACGCCGAGCTTGGGCACCTCGTCGCTTTGAGGCAAAGGATTCCAGTATGCACCAGGGGTTGGCGTCAACTGGAGTGTACCTGTCCACTGGTCTGAGCGTCCTCTATGGACGTCCAGAACCAGAGGGGCCTTGAGTTCCTTGGGGTGCATCTTCAAGCTAGGACATGCCAATCTCATCATACTCATGCTCATATTACTCTCCTTGTCCTTCATCATCTTCTCCTTGGTGTTCTCCTTCATCATCATAAGGACCATGTCCTTGACCACCATCTGCACTAGTTGCTGCACCATGTGAAGAAGTCCCGCCAACATGTGCACCATGTGAAGATGAAGTCCCTCCAACATGTGTAGTAGAAGGTCCAGCACCAAACTGTTGTGGGACTACCACATCCGGGGCACGTCTACATCCAAGGCGTGCAGCTACCTTTCGGAGGCGATGCATGGCATGCTGCATTTTGAAAGCACTATTAGTAAGTGGGGTTGGTCGCAAAACTATATAAAGATGTAACATCAATTGAATGACAGGAGACTACCTGAATGTGCTGTCGTAACATGGAGGCCTCATCAAGATCGCACATAGGAATCATCAATGCCCTTCCTTGCTCGGCCACTGTCCTCATTATCTCCGTGCTCTATGCAACAAAAAACAAGAATATAAGTCTCCATCACAGTAAAGACCTCAGAGATGGAAATAGTTGTATCACTTACAGCTCTGGCTAACGCAGGGGCGATCTCAACTTGCCTGCCTTCTCGGGTAGCTTGGTCATATGGATTGTTGCCCTCATCCTCGCTTGCAATGTCAGCAATGTCTTGCTCCGTCCAAGCGGGCCTCAATTGAAGCCTTGTTCGTTGACCAAGCCAAACAAGGTAATCATCGAATGCCTTGTCACGATGGACGGCATGGATGCCCATGTTGTTCTGCTCCATCAACATCCACTCATCAATGTAGCGCTGGTGCTCCAGCTGCCAGTTGGTGATCTTCTTCTTTTTTTGTTTGCTGAACCTACAAATGTTACACCATAGCGGCAATATGAATGCCTACTCAATGATTCATTCATGTGAAACGAACAAAATATTGCATGTTACGTACTTGTGGAGCTGTCAACCGGTGGAGAAATCCTCGAGCGGAGAAGGCTGCAGCCTACCAAACTGTCATGCTACATGGTGAGGGAGATGATACTCCACTGCATAGAAACAAATAAGGGGGGTCCTCATCGTCCAGACGTCCTCATCTGCCGTGCACAAGGAGCTCAAGTTGAGATCCGTGACTTGCCTCCGCCGATATGGGCGCCATTCAACCTGTACACAACGTCGTCATCAACTAGTCGACGCTCAATTTGTGCACATATCCTCGATTAGGCCAAAAGGGTGGGAAACTTACATGATGTGGCAAAAGGGTGTCCAGCTCGTTGGTGAAGCTGATGTACGCGTGGCGTGAGACGTGGTAAGTTCCGTGGGCTCGCTCGTAGAGGTGTGCCATGGTAGGGGCGACAACTATGTCTCCTTGAGGAAACCAAGGTTGTGGGGGATCAAGTTGATGCGGTCTCCCAACTAGAAGCCTCTCCCACATCCAAATCTGCAAAAAAGAGTGGAAACTTGCATGTTAATCACTTTTGTTAAGAAAAAATATTGAATTGTAGTGGAAACTTGTACAACTTTGCTTTATTACCTGCAACAGTGTGATGCACCCTGATATTGTAGCGTGCATGCCTCCAGGACAGCGGCAAGCCTAGCAAAGCTGACGGTATAGGAAGGCAAGTATAGCCGAGCCCCAACTCCTATTGCCGACATCCTCCCAGTTCCAAAGGCACGGGATGTACATCTAGGACGCCGTGTCTCCAGTGCCGTCAGGGAAGAGAACCGTACCAAACATGTGCAGGACGTAGGCCCGATAGTAGTATGTCACGGTCTGGGTGTCTACGTTGGGTGGGCACTCTCGAAACTGCTGACGAAGCCACCTCAGGGACACCCCACTGCTGCGCCGTTTCTTGCCAGCCTCAATTGCCGCTAGGGGACGTCCCAAGAAGTGCTCAACCCGCTGCTGCCATCCTTCAGACTCCGTGTCTCCTGTCACTAGGAATCCTTGGATTTTGACTCCAAGGATCATGGCAACATCCTCGAGAGTGACCGTCATCTCCCCGCATGGTAGGTGAAAGCTGTGTGTCTCCGAACGCCACCGATCTATCAACGCCGTGAGCGCTGCTGGGTTGAAAGGTGGCATGCCTTGACGACAAACACGAGCAACGGTAGCAAGGTTCGCCAGCTTTAGGAGGGGCGTGTACCTCTCGTCGTAGACCATGGTCGTAGAGGCCTCATGTGTCATTGGCCCCAGCACATTCAAAACCTGCAAAAAAAGACAAGCATGAAAAAGTATTAGTTCATATCACTTTATAAAGAGCATGGACTATAGAGCAAAAGATGAACAATGCATTGTTTCATACGAATTATTGAATATACCTCTCCGTTCTCGATCCTCCGAGCCCGGTGGTGCTCATCGAACCTTGGATCAAGAAGGGGGAACCGATCCATCCTGCAACATAAGGAATGCCAAAGCATTAGTATAAGTTAAAGCATGTATATGTGGTACGAAGTAACATAACAATAAAAAAACAAAAGTAAATCAATGCACTATTACACAAAGCAATTCAAGTAGCTAGCTTGGTGGATACCTGTTGTCTAAGTAGTTCAGGACATTTTCTCTTATTGTGGCCCATCTTATGGCAACCAGAGTAACGGCTCTTTTGGGTGTCCTCTACAAATGTGTCCCAACCTTACTCGTGGTTGATCTACCTTTCGTGGCTCGATCCATGTCCATCCTGAACCGCTTCCGCCGCCTAGGTCCTCTACTCTTCCAGAGTAAACCAAGATCAGCCACATACTTGGGGTCATCATAAGTAGGCCATCGACTCTCGTCAAGAAATGGCTCGAACTGAGGATTCTAGGTGCTCATTAGGTTCCTCAAAGAGAACTCCGCGGCCATACGGGGAGGGACCTCAGCGTCAACACGTCTAAGGCGACAGGCTGCAATCATGTGGGAGCAAGGCCTATGGTATATGGTCGGTTTTCCACACGTACACTTGTTCTCATTGATCACTACTTTATGTTTCAGAGCACCCCGGTCTTCACCACCAATGTTAGTTCCACCATCCTCTAGAATCTCATATCCATGGTTGATCGGATCGAAACATGAACCCTTCTATCGTTTAGACTTTTTCTTTGAGAAAGCTAGTTTCTGAGATGCTAAAAGTGGCCAAGCTTTGCCTGCTGTCCATAGAGACCTCGCATGTTTCTTCCTCGAAACGAACCAAGCATTCAACTTGTAGAAGGTGAATGAGGCAATAGCAGTCACAGGCAGACCACGACAACCTTTTAGAAGGCTATTGAACATCTCTGCCATGTTACTAGTCATGAAGCCCCATCTCCAACCTCCGGTGTCATATGCAAGTGACCACTTATCCTTCGACGCCATCAACTCGCTCAAGAATTGCCTGCCATCAACATTTGTGGCTAACTTCAGGGCATCTAGCTTATCTTTGAATAATTGAACCTCTTGCTGCCTGCAAACCTCCTCAAATAATTTGAAGTTGTCCTTTATGTGATCACGCCTTATAAGATTCTGAGCAAGGTGTCTGGTGCACCACCGGTGATGTATTTGGCCGTAACCAGGAATCTCTTGTTCTACGGCATTCACAATGCCAGCATGCCTATCGGATATCACACAAATATCACATCCCAGACCAATTACCACTTGTCTTACTAGCTTGAGAAACCAACACCAACTATCCATGTCCTCCTTCCGAACAATCGCAAAGGCCAATGGCATAAGCTGGTCTTCTGCATCTGTCCTAATACAAACAAGCATTGTGCCTTCAATTTTCCCTATAAGAAAGGTCCCGTCAATTGAGACGACGGGTCTGCAATGCTTGAATGCTTCGATGCTCTGCTCGAACGCCCAAAAGGCCCTTCCAAATACCTGGCTACCATTCCTTGTTTCACCCTCCTTAGGTAAATACTCGAAGTGCATCCCAGGATTTACAGCCCTCATTGCGTTCAACATTACAGGGAGGCACTCATAAGCTTCTTCCCAATTTCCAAATATTATTTCCAGTGCACGCTGCTTTGCCCTCCATGCTTTTCCATACTTGACATAGTAATTGTACCGTTGGAAGATGATCTCAACCAACGCGGACACCGTAATGGTTGGCATATGCTTCACCATGGGGCATAACTGCCTTGTAATGAACCTAGAATTGAGCTGCAGATGGTTATCTTCTACCTCAGCAGTGGCACAAACATGTGGTTGCTTCATTGAGGTAATCTTCTATTTGCCTACCTTCGTTTTCCTAGCACATACTCTCCAACCACACTATTGTTCTTCACAAGCAACAGTGTACCTCTTCTCCTTGAATGAATTGATGATCCTAAAAGGTCGGTTGTGTACAATGGAGTACTCTTGCAACCATGTTTTCAACTCATCCATGGTAGCAAACAATATGCCCTTTCGTATGATGAGGCAACCGCTAACATCAGGCACTGTTGTATCACTTGGCCCACCATCAGCTACTGCCCTGTGACCATGGCTAAGGTCCTCGAAATCACCAACTAGTGGATCTCTCCAAGGCAAGACCCTAGACAATATCTCTATTTCCCTAAAATTGAGACGACCAACAGGGCGATCGTCATCAGAGTCTTCGGCTATCTCCTCTATGAAGGATTCATCGTCTCCAGCTATCTTCATGTCAAAACGGTTCGTAGCCCTAGCATCACCAAAGTCTTCTTCACCACTAAGATCATCTTCGTCGCTAAGCTGATCCTCAATAGAAAAGTCTCCGCTAGCATCGTCCAAACCTTCTTCTGCATCACCAATTACATAATCATCATCCTCTTCATCACTATCATGATTGCCCTCACCATCGGCAACCGCATTCTCCTCGTCATCTCCACCGCCCTCAAACCAACCTCCATCACGCTCGAGCGATCCAAACACTTCACCACCACCGTAGCCTAGTTGTGTGATAAGTATTTCTTCTTCAGACAAAGGACCATAGCCTATATGAGCAGGGGAAGATGGGCATGCTTCGAAGTTATCATTTCCTAAGCCGAACTCCTTACTTACTACTAAATCCAAAGATCGCACTTCTGAGGCCAATACAACTGCCTTGTAATCATTTCATTCAGACTCGCTTGTAATTTTGAGCAACCGCTTGATCCGAGGACCCTTCGACTACCCAACATCTATGACACCTTCAAACTGAACATGCACGTCTCCTTCATTCCAGCCTAACTTAACCTTCACTCGCTCCACTAACTAGGTCAAAGATGGTGTTTCAGAAAAAATTAACAACTCCTCACACATGTCCAGAAATTCCAAACTATCATCTCTTGTCCTAACAATACAGCCTCCATAATACAACCTCACTAATTTATCCATCTACAGCCATCACACAACAAGTAGTGTCACATATCAATATATCATGCGAGTTTCAATCCAATAAGTAGAAACTAAAATATATCATTTCGTCTTTTTTAACCCCAACAACATAATCATTTCTAGTCATAAAAAATTGAAATCTAATGACCAACAAATAACTAAAATACATAATAACCCTAATGACCAACAAATAACTAACCCTAATGACACCTACAATAAACAAAGAACCCTAATGACCAAAATAACTAGAAACCAAATTAACCTAACATGTTCAGCACATAAAACAGTTAAACAACAATGCACCCAATCAACCTAAGCCATACATTTTGCAAATGCAAATACACATATACCAAAACACCATACACCCATGATTCCACATAATTAGAGACAATGCAAGCACATCTACACGGATAGATTGGAGGAGGGGAGCGACCATTACCTCGAGGAAGCTTCGGGAGACGAGATCCGGGCACCTAGGGTCGCATTTGGGGGTTAGGGTTTCGTGGGGGCTGTGGAGGGAGACGAACAGAGAGCTGGCGCTTTCAGAATGGAGGGAGGAAGAAGAAGAAGGGGGTCGCGGCGTGGCTTCAAGAGTCCAGACCTCGGCGTTGAGTCGAGCCGCGCCGAGTCTAGTGGCTCGACGTTAAGTGACCCCGCGCCGAGCTATTGGGCCACGAAGCGTTGTTGGGCCGCCAAGGCCGCGCGCCGGATGATGCCAATAGCTCGGCGTGTAGTCCCACCGCGCCGAGGTTGGGCCTATGGCGTTGGCTGACACAACGTCGACGTGTCGGACCCCATGCGCCACCGTGTCGCCGTCGACCGGGGTCGTCCGTGACGTGGCAAGACCTCGGCGTCGTGTCAGTCGACGCCGACCCTCATACCTTGGCATCATGTTCTAAGACGCCTAAAAATGATCTATTTTTAGCTAACGTTTTGGCATAGATCTTTTTATAAAAAAATGTTTTTAAAAGAGACCAAAATGCAAAAATCTCACAGAATGAGCGAGGGGTGAGATTAAGAGACCGTTAGAGATGCTTGTTGAGAGACCGCTGAAGATGCTCTAGTACACATCAGTTTTTGGTTAATTCGTTTTTTTTTAAAAAAACAGCGAATGTGATGTGCTGGTACGTCCGTACAGTACTTGAGGCCACGCTGACGCTAGATTATTCTTGCTCAAATATAGCATCCGATTTTGGTGGGAGGAAAGGAAGCCAAATGGACCGACGTGGCGCTCAAATTCTCGGCGGCCAGCCGGCCGACCGGTCCTAGCTATCTTCGCCGGCCGATCGACGACGAGCATCGCGCCGCGCCCGCCATTAATTTGTTGTGTATATACGTTCCCATGGCCAAAAACTCCGAGGAGGAGGAAGCGGAGGAAGAGGTGAACGAGCACCCGATCGAGGAGGTCCGGAACACGGTGCCCATCACCGACAACCCGTCGGAGCCGTGCCTGACGTTCCGGACATGGGTGCTGGGGATGTCCTCCTGCGTGCTGCTGGCCTTCGTCAACGAGTTCTTCAACTACCGGTCGTCCCAGCTGAGCATCGGCACGGTGCTGGTGCAGATCGCGTCGTTGCCCATCGGCCGCCTCATGGCGTCCACGCTGCCGGAGCGCCCGGTCCGCGTGCCGGTGCCGTTCGCCGGCGGCGGCAGGTCGTGGTCCTTCTCCCTGAACCCGGGCCCCTTCAGCCTCAAGGAGCACTGCCTCATCACCATCTTCGCCGGCGCCGGAGCATCCGGTGTCTACGCCCTCAACATCATCGCCATCGTCAAGGTGTTCTACCGGCGGCAGATCAACCCGTACGCCGCCATGCTGCTGGCGCAGACCACCCAGCTGCTCGGGTACGGATGGGCTGGCCTCTTCAGGAAGTTCCTCGTTGATTCCGCCTACATGTGGTGGCCGATGAACCTTGTCCAGGTCACGCTCTTCAGGTCAGTCAGTTTTTATTTATTTGCTTCCAATATAATCCTTCTTGTCGATACGAATGAACATGAACATGACATTTAGAGCCATGCACGAGGAGGAGAAGCGTCCCCGGGGCGGTGTGACGCGTCTGCAGTTCTTCATCATCGTCATGATCTGCAGCTTCGCCTACTACCTGATCCCGAGCTACCTGTTCCCGTCGCTGAGCACGGTGTCGGTGCTGTGCTGGGTGTACAGGGACTCGGTGACGGCGCAGCAGATCGGGTCGGGCCTGCGTGGCCTCGGCGTCGGCTCCTTCGGCCTGGACTGGAACACGGTGGCCGGGTTCCTCGGCAACCCGCTGGCGTCGCCGGCCTTCACCATCGTCAACGTCATGGCCGGGTTCGCGCTCAGCACCTACGTCGCGCTGCGGCTGCTCTACTGGACCGACACCTACAACGCCCGGCGCTTCCCGCTCATCTCGCCGCACGTGTACGACGACGCCGGCAGACCCTACGACACCGGCCGCGTCATCAACCCGGACACCTTCACGCTCAACCTCTCCGGCTACGACGCCTACAGCCGCATCAACGTCAGCGTGCTCTTCGCCGTCAACTACGGCATCGGCTTCGCCAGCCTCATGTCCACGCTCTCGCACGTCGCGCTCTACCACGGGAAGGAGATCTGGGACCTCTGCCGGAAGCAGCAGCAGCAGCAAGCGACGTCGGCTGACGACGTGCACACGCGGATCATGAGGTGCAACTACAAGCCCGTGCCGCAGCGGTGGTTCCACCTCATGCTCGCCGTCGTGCTGCCGCTCTCGCTCTTCACCTGCGAGGGCTTTGGCCGGCAGCTGCAGCTCCCCTACTGGGGCCTCCTCCTCGCCTGCGCCATCGCCTTCGCCTTCACGCTCCCTGTCGGCGTCATCTCCGCCACCACCAACATGCAGCCGGGGCTCAACATCGTCACGGAGCTCATCATCGGCTACCTCTACCCGGGGAAGCCGCTGGCCAACGTGGTGTTCAAGACGTACGGCTTCATCAGCATGGGCCAGGCGCTGGCGTTCCTGTCCGACTTCAAGCTGGGCCACTACATGAAAATCCCGCCGAGGTCCATGTTCTTCGCGCAGCTGGCCGGAACGCTCACGGCGTCCACGGTGCACTTCGCCACCGCGTGGTGGCTGCTCACCACGGTCAAGGACATCTGCGACGTGGACAGGCTCCCGCCGGCAGCCCCTGGACGTGCCCCGGCGACGACGTCTTCTACAACGCCTCCATCATCTGGGGCGTCGTCGGCCCGCTGCGGATGTTCGGCACACTGGGAAACTACTGGCAGATGAACTACTTCTTCCTCGTCGGCCTGCTGGCGCCGCTGCCCGTGTGGCTGCTCCAGCGCGCGTACCCGACCAACCGCGTGCTCGCCGGCGTCAACCTGCCGCTCGTCTTCGCCGGCGCCAGCGGGATGCTCCCCGCGCGCAGCGTCAACTTCCTCATGTGGGGGCTCGTCGGCTTCCTCTTCAACCACGTCGTGTACCGCCGCTACAAGGCCTGGTGGATGAGACACAACTACGTGCTCGCCGCGGGACTCGACGCCGGCGTCGCGTTCATGGGCGTCCTCACCTTCGTCGCGCTAGGATACTTCGATGTCTACGGCCCGCAGTGGTGGGGCGGCGTCGCCGACGACCGCTGCGACCTGGCCGGCTGCCCCACGGCGCCAGGAGTCGTCGCCAAGGGATGTCCGGTGGTCGCATAACGACATATAAGAGGGGAGTCCATCTTCATGTGTCGTCGTCGGTCGTGTCCCATCAGAATCAGAACCATCCGTCTGTGTGTATGCATGTCCAAATCATCTAACGCGACGATGAGTCTGCGTGTAAATTAATTGAGCTCTTGTTATTTAGTATATAATAAGTACAAATGTTGTACAAGAGTACTCCTCATTAATAGTACTCCATGTGTATATTTATTTACAGTAACTTATCTTGCGGTATCACTTAGATCCCAAAACTTTCAAAATGCATCTTAAACTCTCAAAATAAAATTTTCAGGTACCTGAACTCCTCTTGGGAGGTCCGAAACTCTGAAAATTTTAGTTTGGGTCTACTAGATTTCAGGTGTCTGAAATAGACTCTTTTTTAGGCGATGCTACAGGCCCTTAGATGTGCATCCAAGGGTTAGGTCAGTCCGCCGTCTCCCTTCTCTGCAACGCGTTCAACCCAGAACCAATCCGCCCTCTCCGTACGACCGTACCAAATTATTTCTTGGCACCTCAGATCAGCATATTCCATCTCCAACCCCCCGCTCCGTTCCCCGCACACTTTGACCCAAAAAGTTGATCCATCTTCGAGCACACGATCCCATTCCCGTTCTCAATCTCGTCCAGCAAGCCGCGGCGCCAAGCCTAGAAGCAGAGCATGGAGGACGCGTCACAAATTTTAGGCGACTGTGGTATAGGAAAAGTGTTTTAGTTTTTTTGGTCCTCGAAACTTGTCATACTATGTCATCAAGGTTCGAAAACCCTCTAGCACTCCATCTATACATGCTCTCTCCCTCTCTTCTAGCTCTATCTCCATTATCCCCCTCTCTCTCCGTATTCCAATTTAGTGTGGCGTCGTATCACAGACGCCAACTAGCGATTTGCAACCCATGCCTTCATCATCCTCAACATCAAAGGCTACAATGTCATCAGTAGTGGCGACAACAATGCCAAAGCTAGTACTCCTTAGGCAGAAGAGGTATGTGTCAGTGTTTCGAGTAAACGCCAACGAGTAAATTTGTGTTATTGCGCGTCTGGGCCGGATGATGTGCTAAAAAGACACAAGGTTTATACTGGTTCGGGCAGGATGTCCCTACGTCCAGTTCGTGGCTGCTGCTCGTGTTATTAGCGCTGAAAAGTTCGTAGTAGGGGTTATAAACGGACGAAAAGAAAAATAAGTTTGAAAGGAGAAAAGAAAAATGAGAAGTTGAGAAGAATACAAAATATCAATAAATGTTACATGATGGACTTAAAAACGCAGATGTGTATAAACTTCATCTACACTCATCTAGAAAATTATAAGAATACGTGCTTGTCTCGGTAAACTATCCATGGCTACACAGTTTTGGCGATCTAATTCAGGTAAAGATCCAAAGGTTTCCATGGAAACCTGATACATATAGGACTTTAGTTCATATATATACAAAGCAATCCTACACTAACATATGCATAGAAATTCAGAAGCGTCAAATCGTAATCTAACTAAATCTGTGACAGGAACCATTATCACTGCCAAACAATATAAAGAAGTAAAAGCAGACAAACTGTTGATAGAGGGGGGGACACTGAATAAATAGAAAAATCAACACTTTTGTTGGTAATGGAAGGCATAATTTACCTACCGTAGGAATGGAACATGACATTGCCATTCAGAGAATTTCTGTCTGTAAACTGCACCCATCATGAATGAATTGTGCTCCCAAAATGAAATTGCATCTAATGTGATTATCTTGTTGGGGGTAGTTTTGTAACTTTTAGACTTCACAAAATCTTTTGATAATCTATGTGTTAGGTAATGTGCATGCAGGAGGACACAAACAATAAACTCCATAATGTAGGTACACTGTTTGTACGTTTCTTAGGACTAAAGCAGGAATAAGAACCAAACAAAACCTAAAATCGCTCTCCCATAGGATACTTTCACTTCATTTGTTAAAACTAAAACTCTTCCAAGTTCACAAAAATAATAGCTACTAAAGACAGCATTGACATGTTTTCTATCTTAGCAAGAGCATTTCAGCATGATTCATTTTGATCAACAAAACATAGAAGCTCTCCACATGTACGGCATATGACAAGTGAAAAGCACTATAGATATGATAACATGTTTCCAAACATGGAGAATTGGAATGCCCACAGGTGTCTCTGATAAACTCAAGATTTGTAAGCAGTCATACATGTGTCTCTATAAACTCGACCCTGATAAGCAGTCATCTCATCTACAGTTCAAGGTGGAGTTAAATATCTAATAAAGTAACAACTGACTTGGGAAAAAACTATAGAAAATAATAAAATAGGAAAGAATGTAAACAGTGACATATGGGTCAAATGAGAAAAAAATGAAATACATGAAAGGCTTTAGTTCTTGAAGCTAGTAGAAAAATTTAAATTGGTATCACCATTCAGGCAAGGTCACTCAACTGCATATTTCAGCAGGCAATTGATCCTTGTAAGCAAATGACATGTTTGAGAGCAGAATAAACATAAACAGCAATCCAGATAAGGTTGCACAAGTCAAGAACTTTTGGCATGGGCCTCCAATCACTGCTGCTTGTCTATGAAGCAGAATAATTCTTTCAACCACAGCACTACCAGTCTAGCAGAGGAGGCGCAACCATTTGAAGATGGTAATAACCAAGATAACTGACAGCGTATATTGAAAGTAAAGTCGCAACATAGAGCACCAAGGTAGCAAAATCACCTTGGGTGTGGTGAGCATGGTCAAGTTGCCATGCGGCAAGCATCCGGGAGGGTGGCAGGCAAACTATGACATTCTTGTTGTGAAGTCAATTTTCTATTCATCTCTTGACCATGCTTCAGGACGAGCGAGCTTTCTCACCTTCAGGGACATGTCATCGTGGGCTTCAATAATTCTTCTCAATCATCATTGAATGTGACTTAACCAGCTGCCTGAGTCCATGAACCAAAAAATTCAGGAAAAGATGCTATATTAGGCCAATCTCCGGCAAACTCGACATCACCATCTAAATTTTTTTCTGGTAAAGGTGTTACCTTTGGCTAAATCAAAAAGTGAGGAGTAGAATAGCAGCTGCCCCCCACAGTAAGACAATTATTATAATTGTTTGTTACTATTTATTTATTGTTGTAGTGGTTACATGGCCCCTGAGTATGCG
The DNA here is from genome assembly GCA_904845875.1 of Miscanthus lutarioriparius. Taxonomy (NCBI): domain Eukaryota; kingdom Viridiplantae; phylum Streptophyta; class Magnoliopsida; order Poales; family Poaceae; genus Miscanthus; species Miscanthus lutarioriparius. The sequence continues at coordinate 101,234 of CAJGYO010000008.1, read as the reverse complement.
ACGGGTGGCAATTACTCGATGAAGTCAGACGTTTACAGCTTTGGTATCCTGGCTGGAAAACGAAATGGCGGCCACCATCTACTTAATCCGGTGAGTGTGGCTTAGCTCTGTAATAAGCACCCTATTGGATACAATCAATCAAATAATTAACACGACCCAACCCATTCCCTGAGCTGAGCAGGTGTGGGAGCATTGGGACAACGGAACGGTGATGGACATCATCGTGGGTTCGTCATCTCTCAGCAGCAGCAGCTCCGGTGAGATGCTGAGGGGGTGCGTTCAGATTGGGCTACTGTGCGTTCAGGATAGCTCTGCTGACAGGCCCACGATGTCGGCGGTGAATGTGATGCTGTTTAACAGCAGCGACACCCCAGGAACAGCAGCAGCTCCGGTAAAAATTATCTTCATCAATTGAAGGGTTGTCTATTTTTTGAAATTTGAGTCTCATCACGCGATAAAATTGTTTATCACGTGATGAGACTTAAATATTAAAAAATAGAAAACCCTTTAATACGATATCGGATGAAGATATTTTTTATATGTAAATTGTAGACCTCGATGAGATATACAACTTTATAGTTTTGAGTTTTTTCATTTGAGGACATTAATATTCTCGAAAAAATAATATAAAATTTCAGCACCATATTTTGTCGCGTGATGAGACTTAAATTTTAAAAAATAGAAAACCCTTCAATACGATGTCGGATGAAGATAATTTTTATATGTAAATTGTAGACGTCAATGAGATCTACAACTTTGTAGTTTTAAGTTTTTTCATTTGAGGATGTTAAGATGCTCAAAAATATAATTTAAAATTTTGGCGTCTCCCGAAAATAGAAAACCGCTTTTCAAACCGGCCAAGGACCAAATTTGTCCGGTTTTGATAGTTGGAGGGTGTTTCTTAACCGGTTTTATAGTTGAAGGTTGAAAATCGAACTTTAACGCAAGTTGAGGGTTGTAAAGTATACTTTATTTAACTCCTCACGTCTATTTTTCTCGTAAAAAAAGACCCCAACGCCCGCCCTACTCACCAACGCAAACAGCGTGTAACACCAGCGCGGCCGACCTGATGGCGAAGCCCTTCCCGATGGCGGCCGTCGTGTTCCAGACTGACTCGGGCTTCTACGCCGCGCAAGAAGATGACGAAGCAGCTGACGGGCACGCCCAGGATGACGCCAACTGCTGCAACAGCCTGGGCGTGCTCAACCAGCTCGCCGCCACACGCGCCGACCGCGTCGCCGCCTGCGCCTGCGTCAAGGCCGCCGCCGCCGCGGGGTTCCCGGCCATCAGCTTTGCGCGCGCCGCCGGGCTCCCAGCCGCCTGCGACCTCTCCATCAGCTTCACGTCTTCACCATCTCCCGAATTGACGCTTGTTTTGTGCCACCGTCTGTCCGTGCAGAGCCAGAGCGTCGTGTCTTCAATTCTTGCTCCGGTGCTGTTAGCATGTTCTTGCGGTCGAAGATCCAGGAGATGATCCTGCAGAGGAGATCGAGGTCGATGAACAGCGCCGGCGCGCAGAGGAGCGAGCTCGTCGACCGTTCCATGCGACGGCGACAGTGGCGGGGACGGGGCCGTCGACGCCGGCAACAAGAATGCGACTGTGCGTGTCCTTTTCGCCTCCCCGAGGCTGCTGCACTCTTCCTCCCTGCCCGCCAGCACACGTCGCCTTCGCCAAGAGCCCGGCGCGGGACGTCGAGTCCGAGAAAGCCTTCTCCATGAGCCCGACCTCCGTGCTCGACGCGGCGGCGGCCTTCGTGCCAGGCACGGACGGCGCCGGAAAGCACCGCCTGCCGTGGCGGGCGCGGGACAACAACGGCCTTGTGGATGCGCTGGACTGCAGCGACCACCAGCAGCAGCAGGAGCGGATCATCCTCGCGGCGAGCCGGCGACGTCGTCGTCCTCGCTGGTCAGGTCGCGCTCCCTGGACCGCCGTGCCGAGTTTGGCTTCAAGAACAAGAGCTCGTGGCTGCCCCTCTGCGCCTGCGGCGGCCGCGAGGGCACGTTGCCGGCGCCGGACAACAAGGACAACACCGCGCTGCACATCGCCGCGCGCAAGGCGCGCGCGCCACGAGATCAAGCGGCTGGTCACGATGCCGGGCACGGACCTCAGGGCGATAACCGGTCCCGCGAGACCCGTTGGACACGGCGGAGAAGATGGGCTGCACCGACGTGGCGGAGCTGCTGGCGTAGCACGGCGTGCAGTCGCTGCGCGCCATCAGCACGGGCGGCGGCGGCAACAAGCAGGCACGCGAGCTGAAGCAGCAGGTGAGCGACATCGAGCACAAGGTGCACTCGCAGCTGGAGCAGACGCCGCAGACGCGCGTGCGCATGCAGGGCATCTCGAAGCGAATCAACAAGCTGCACGAGGAAGGGCTGAATAACGCCATCAACTCGACGGTGGTGGCCGAGGTGATCGCAAAGGTGGCCATGGTGGCTTCGGACTTCCTGTTCAGTGCTTCGTGAGCAGGGCGAGCGCTAGGCTCTATTTTTTATGAGAAAAATACATGTGAGGAGTTAAATAAAAAATATGTGCCATGCTAGCACGCCACGTTAAAAAAATATCCACGTGGTTGGTATGGACCTGCGGTGCACCACTTAATAAGTTTAGGTACCCATATGCATTTTCAAAGTTCATGAACCTACATGACGTACGCTTACAAGTTCAACGGCCGCTGGTGCATTTAACTCAACTAGAAAGTTGTAGTCACATCGAGATCTATAATTTTCATATAAAAATCATCTCCATCCGATATCGAATGGAAAAGATACAATTTTTCTAAGACTGAACTTCTAGTGGGCCAAATTCGGTTTAAACCGAATTTCAAATTTAAGATATTTCGAATTAAAAGTGGAAAAGTGGAAAACGGTCGGAAAAACGTCTAAACCGTTTTCGTTCCGCTTCGGATTTGGTGTTCTGTATTTCGAACCGAATTCAAATTTGTACGAAAATATGATTTCGATCGGATTAAATATAGAAAACGGTGTGGTTCGGTATGCGGTATTTTCATACCGTTTTCATCCCTACTGTTACCACAGCCAGCCAATAGCATTCATCCAATAAATATGCACTAATTATATCTATTATTTAAAAATAATAGCAACTAATTAGACACTATAAATATGCACTACTACTAATTTTGTCACGATAATCACTAATTTAAAGTAAAATATGTTAATTAGCACCACTAATGTCCTAATTAGCACACAAAACATGCATTCATATTAGCACTTATCAAAACTAATTCTATCACCATAATTACTACTCACTCTGTTCCAAACTACAAGTCGTTTTAACTTTTTTTTAGTACGTCTATTTTGCTATGCATCTAGATATAATAATATTTCTAGATACATAGCAAAATGGATGAAAAAAAAATTAAAGCGACTTGTCATTTGAAACGGAGCGAGCAAGTAATAATATTGCGTACTAATAAGCCTTAATTTATTTATTAATGATAAAGATTAGAAGACATGGATGAGCTCACCGCTGGAGCTTGGTGCTTGTCGTAAATGATCGTAAATTTTCAGTCAGAGTAGTATTTTTCTCTCACACAAACCAGTCAGCAGTACTTCTTTACGAACCAGTAACAAAACGAACCAGCCAATCAAACAGGCTGTATTCATTTAGGATGCGTTTGGTTCGAGTGCGATGTTGGATGGGATATAGTGATCCATTCATATTTGGATAGGAATATACATGCTGCATGTTTGGTAGTCACGGGCAAATTGAGATGGTCATGTATGTTGTCCTAGACATTGCACCAAGGTGGGGTCCAGATATGGGAGTTGCCACGATGAATTTGTAACATAGAGTTTTTTTTAAGACCTTCTTTGACCTGAAGAATGGAAGATCAAAAAATGGATTTGGGGCTGCCGCTGGTGGCTTTCCAGAAAGAAGTATTAGGGAAGTATTTTGCCATGAGGATAGAAAAGTGAGGTGCTGATTTTTTGAATTTGCAATATTCCAGACTGCTTGAAGAATGAGAATTCTGTTAACGGTGTAGAGATCTCTAATTCCCAAACACCCTTTGCTCTTAGGCTGGCATATGTCTTCCCAAGAGCGAAAAGCAATTGAGGAAATAGGATTGTCATCCTGCACTCCAGCCCACCAGAAACGACGGATAATGGAAGGTTTTGGAGAATAGAACAGTAAATTGGAATGGAAGCTAGGACTGAGTTGATATAAGTAAGTCTACCCGCATGGTTCAGTTTGTTAGCCTTGATTGTGGTTAACTTGGCCTTGAATTTGTCAAGAATGAATTCATAAGCTTTGGATCTATCTTTAAGATTAAACAGAAGGGGGTGACCCCGGTGGATAGTGTTGGGGATGAGGTCAACCACAGGGAAAATACCTTTGATGTCAGATTTGATGTTGGGTGGGACATTTTCACTAAAAAGAATAGACGATTTGTTCAGAATTAGGGTTTACATTGGGCGGACATGCTCCGACGGTGCAAGCCTATCCAGGATCACGGCCCTTCACGACGTCGTGGGCACGCACGTGCGGCCGAAGGGTGTTGTCGTCCATAAAGAGTAGTGGCCTATGTGAGAGAATTAAACCCGAGTTCGTGCAATATAATTTCAGGATAAAATACTGTTAGAGAATAACATAGACGAAGGACAATAAACTATTGAATATTTTCTGTAGTACTTATATTAGTACTTACATGTAGATTTGGAAGATATCTTGTTTTTTATAATGGCTAAGACGGATAATTTAGATTCAAATTAAAATGTGTTACTTTATATTATCTTTTATAATACATATACGGGTAATTTGAATGCAAATTTAAGGGTTATTTTATATTATCTTTTATAATGACAAAGGTGAATAATTTATAAAAAAAATATTAGGGGTCGTTTAAATTTATTTTTTATCGTGGTAGAGATGGGTAATTCAGATATAAATTATGGAGTTATTTTGTATTATATCTTTTATAGTAATAAAAGAGGTGGTGAAAGCTCTAGTTTGGTTTTGGTGAATTGATAAAACCCTATGTGCTAACCTAGTTTATCAAAGTGATTATGAGATAGGTGGCACTACTCCAAGTGATGAAGCAAATGAAGATCATGACATGATGATGGTGATGCCATGGTGATGATCAAGTGATTGGACTTGAAAAGAAGAAAGAGAAAAACAAAAGGCTCAAGGCAAAGGTATGAAAGATATGAGCCATTTTGTTTTAGTGATCAAGACACTTAGAGAGTGTGATCACATTTAGGATCGATAGCCGTACTATTAAGAGGGGTGGAACTCGTATCGAAATGCGGTTATCAAAGTGCCACTAGATGCTCTAACTCATTGCATATGTATTTAGGATCTAGTGGAGTGCTAACACCCTTAAAAATGTTTGTGGAAATATGCTAACACATGTGCACAAGGTGATACACTTGGTGGTTGGCACATTTGAGCAAGGGTTAGGAACTTCACCGGTGCCCTGACAGAAAAGATGGAGGTCACTGGAAGTGACCAGACGCTGGCCTCGGTCGGACCGACGCGTCCGGTCAGGTGGAGCATGAAGACGTAGGCGTCGGTCTCTGACCGGACGCTGGGTCACTTAGTGACCGGACGCTGGAGGGGTGCGTCTGGTCCTGCTGATATGGCAGCGCACAGAAGAGTCACCGTGTGACCGGACGCTGGGAGAGTCCGGTCGAGCATGACCGGACGCGTCCAACCGTGAAAAGTCATCTTTGGATGCTCACTGGAAACGACCGGACGCTGAGGCTCAGCGTCCGGTCACTTTGAGCTGCTGCGTCCGGTCATCACTTGACCATTGAGATCGAGTGCTCTGTATTTGAAGAGATGGGACACGTGGCACGCATTGCGTGACCAGACGTTGAGGTGCAGCGTCCGGTCAATATGACCGGAGCGTCCGGTCACCCCGTGTTGTGCTCAGTGAAGGGGTACAACGGCTCTATTTCGTGGGGGCTTCTATTTAAGCCCATGGCCGGTTCAAGCTCATTCTCTTAGCCATTTGCATTGACATAGCAATCTTGTGAGCTTAGCCAAAGTTCTCCCACTCATCTCCATCATAGATTCAACATCTTTGTGAGATTGGAAGAGAATCCAAGTACATTGCTTGAGTGTTTGCATCTAGAGGCACTTAGTGTTCGTGTTTCGCTGCGGGATTCGCTTGTTACTCTTGATGGTTGCCGCCACCTAGACGGCTTGGAGCAGCGAGGATCGTCGAGCGGAGGCTGGCGATTGTCTCCGGCTCCGATCGTGGTGATTGTGAGGGGGTTCTTGACCTTTCCCCGGCGGAGAGCCAAAAGGTACTCTAGTGGATTGCTCGTGGCTTGTGTGATCCTCATCTGTGTTGGCTGTGCGGCACCCTATTGAGGGTTTGGCGTGTGATGCCAATTAGCGCGTGAACCTACAAGTGAGTGAATCGCCACAACGAGTAGTAGTTTGCCGACAAGCAAGCGAACCTCGGTAAAAATCGTTGTGTTCATCATTTGATTCCGAGGTGATTGGTCTTCATTGTTATTCATTTTTGTGATTGATTGGCTCCTTCCTCGATACGGCGGTATAATCTTCTTGCTTACTCTCTTTATATTACCGCAAACTAGTTGTCAAGCTCTTTAGTGTAGCTAGTTGTGAGAGCTTATTTGTTTGATTAGTGTAGCTCTTTAGTTAGCTTTTGAGAGCACACTAACTTAGTATAGTGTTATAGCTATTGTGTGGATAGATACTATATAAACTAGAATTATGATAGGTGGCTTGCTATTTTAGTAGGCTAGCGCAACACTTGCTTCGCCTCATAATTATCTAATCGGTTTGTTAAGTGTTGTTGTAGAAATTTTTAATAGGCTATTTACCCCCCTCTAGCCATTAGGACATTTCAGGTGGGTAATTCAGAAGCAAATTTAGAGTGGTTAATTTGAATTATCTTTCATAATAGCAAAGGTGGACAATTAGACACAAATTTAGGGGTTATCTGAATTATCTTCCATAGTGGAAGATGTGGGTAATTTAAATGCAAAATCATGGGGTACTTTATGTATTTTTCATAATGTTAAAGGCGGGTAATTTTTTTAAAAACAAAATAGATACAATGGCTCTAATCGCCAATGATGATTGATCCACCAAATTAAAGGCGAGATGTTTCTGATTAATGAGAAATTATAAGATTTATCTTTTTTCTAGGGGTGCTTTCTTCTTACATGTCCGGTGATAATTAACTTGGAGGCTACAACTATTATTATTATTATTATTATTAAGATAAGATCATAATGTTTTTCTTTTCAAATTAAAGAAGCCACGTGACTACATTGATGAAGGGTGGATTGTTTTAGAATGTGTGTAGAAAATTTTGAATGCTACAATGGTAAGTAATATGAAATGGAGGGAATATTAATAGTCGTCTTAATTCACACAAATATCACACAATAGTTAATTAGTTGCCAATACATAAAGCAGTGTTGTAAGGGATCAAATTAATAGCGGCCATTTAAAGATATCTCCTGAATAGAGAAAGAAGCATGGCATCACTAATTAATTATTAGCCACATTTACTTCATCCATCTACCTTTACATAAGCTTGGAAAAGAGGAAGCATCACATCCAAACCAAGCCATAAGATAAGAGAAATCGTCACCGCGTTCAGCTGATATAGTTCCAACTTGTTTCAGCTTATTCTCTCTCACATAATACTATTCAATCAAAAAAAAAATCCAAAAAACACTGTACAGCAGACCATCCGAACGAGCTGTGTATCGTTAGATTTAGAACAAGGTCTCTCATCTGATGGCTCTTGTCAAAACCAATGATGCAGCAATGCCTCTCTTTGTGGTGGTCACTACGATTATAGCATTGGTCCTGTCGCTCTACTTCGTTCAAGGACACGGACAAGCAATTATAGGTACTTTAACTAGTACTTTGTTCTTGTCATTTTACATGGCGTCAACATGAGTTGACTTTGATCATTACTTTTCACATGTTGCAGCGGATTGCAATAAGCTCGAAGGATGCACCCTTGACAAGTGCCACCAGCTATGTGTCTCGTTGGGATACACCAATTTTACAGCAGATTGCTTCACCTTGCTCGGCGTCCTAAAATGCTGCTGCGAGTATTGATCACCAGGAACTACATGTGTGCAATGATCAAATTGGAATAATATAAAAAATAAAGTTATTATATATATATCTCGTCTTTTCTATCTAATAAACTATAAAGTATTAATTGGTCAAATCAAGATCGACCCAATCACAATGCGAGCCCCCAAACATCATGAACCCTTGCTGTCTCTCTTGCCTACCGTTCGTCTAAATGGCTGTTCACCCTATTTATTTAGAATGGATTATTCTATCTTCTCTAGGGTTGGAAAATCATGTATGGCAGAGCTGGGTTGATTTGATTGGGCCTTTTGATGGGCTTGTTTATACTACTTACTTACAAAATCAAGCCCAATAAGAAAGAAAGAACGAACGAACTGGTGGAAAAAGTGAGGGCCCATTAGTATAAAAAAAAAGTGACGGCCCATGGCCCCACCCCGAGCAGCGCCACCTCGTCCGGTCCGGTGTGGCCGTGTGGTGTACTGGCCAACTGGGGGAATTTATATATTTGCCACCCTTACGACAGGCTCCTACGGACTTGCCAGCTTTAGAAAGACAATTATAGATTTGCCACCAAAATCACGATGGTGCTACAGATTTGCCCGTTTTAACGTCGTGGCAGTACACCTCAGCTTGCCACGGTGGATTGGCTTAGGAAAAAGACCTCCCTATCCTCCACTCTATTTTTTCTCATCCCGGTCCTGTCGCCTCTCGAGTCGTCCCCTTCCCCCGTTCTCCACCCGCGACGAAAAGGGGGAGCAGTCCGGCATGATGCGCCCGGAATCCCATGACGGGCGAGAGGAAAGCCCACACGACCGGCGCCGAGCCCTTCGTCCATCCCGAATCCTCCTCCTCTCCTGCTTCGCGGCCGCCTCCTCTCTTCCCGTTCTTCTCCGCGCCTCGCTCTCTACCGCAGCTGGGCTGGTACGGGCGAGGTGGGCTGCAGGATGGTGGCCGGGAAGTTGACCCCGATCTGCACTTCCACAACCCCGAACCAAGCAGTTTGACCACGCACTTCCCCACCCTCCCCCTCGGCCTCTTATTTTGCCTTCGTTTACGAGCTAGGGTTAGGGTTGAACGTTGATTTTACTGCAATTTTGGTTTGTAGGTGGGTGATGTAGCAGTGCCGGATCCTGATCTGTGACCATGGAACTGATGGCTGCCCCCCCCTTGGTGAGTCTCTCTATTTCACCGTAGGGAAGACAGGTTGGACCGAGTTACATGGGGTACTTGGCTAACAATGCAATGTTTTTATGTTTACATTAATGCCGTGGATCGAACACAGCAATGCATTTAGGCTAGTTGTTAAAATCATTAAGTACACTTTGTGCTTGAATATGATGGGCTTGTTGAAATTGTTGACCAAGAACATGAGTTGTGGCTAGATAGGAGTGTTGGGTACAGTCTAGCTCAGTTTCATGATAAAATTGCTACGAAGATTATATGGGGACCAAGCCAAACATTGTCAATTTGGGTTTTGGACAAAGATAGTGGCTCTGAATGAAAAATTAGAAGGGATGAGCAATGGCGAAAAATGATAGAGGAGAAATGGGAGGAAAGGATGGCATATATTCTCGTGTTGAGGTTACTACTAAGGATGGATATGAGACAAACAACAGTGGTATTCCTATGTCCGATGTGACCAATGTTGATGCTTCTTATCTTTGGAGCTAATTCGGAAGGAATGGTCGATACTGTACATCTCCGGCCACAGGATGGTGATGAGGCGTTCGATGAGATCTGGGCTACATTGACTATCATCCAAGAGGAAGCCGAGGATGGTGAGGCAAATGCAATAGCTGATGAGGATGTTGTTTATGAGGCAATGGGGTTCGGAAGCTCATGAGAAGGCCGAGGAAGTCGCTAGAGAGGAAATTCTATCCCTACCATCTCTAAGGAACTTGAAAGAGAGATGGAAGATGCATAATTATCGTTGATGACACGACTCCTACTGAGCCTATGGAAGATTGGGATAAGGAATTTCCGGATATGTCAGATTGGCATATACTATCCTGTATGGATGACTTTAGGATGGCGATGAAGGCAACATGCCATTGTTAAAGATTTTGAGCTTGGGACGAGAAGTCGACAAAAAGAGGTTCAGGGATTTTGCAAGGCAAATTGGTCATCCTTGGATTATTAGAACTAGGACTCAACGTGATAAGAGTGTCGGGGTACATTTTTGAACCAATTATTTTGTTTTGTAAGGCACCGGTGGCTCATTCATGCATACTTTTTTTTGTTTGACTTGAGTTGGTTTCTAACATTGTATGTTTTGTTGTGCGATTCAGATCAACAATGGGTGTCCACAAGTGTCCATCAACTAATAGGGCTGTTACCAACATGGCTTCTATTGGTTGGGTTGCATGAAAGCTATACCTCTATTGAAGAAAAACCAAGTATGGGGGCTTGCTTTGCAGTTAAGGAGTTTCTTGATGACAAGTACAAAATTGAGACAAGCTACCAAACTGTGTGGTATGGGAGACAGAGAGCAGCAGCAGACAAACTATTTGGTAAGTGGTCCGATTCTTATGATTGGTTGTACTGATTCAAAGCCGAGGTAGAGTTGAGGTCACTGGCGGTGTTGTAGAGATAGACACGACCACAGCTTGATGGGAAAGTGCACTTCACTAGATTTTTTGTGCCTTCAAGGCTTGCATAGATGGATTCTTATATGGTTGCAGTGCCTTACATTAGTATAGATTCCACATTTTTAATCTGGAGAGTGGAATGGACAAATGCCTGCAGACTTTAGCATTAGATGGGCATAATTGGATGTTTCCACTAGCATTTGGTTTTTTGACACTGAAACCACGAGAAAATTGGACATGGTTCATGGAACAACTAGGTAAAGCAATAGGGCCCTCGCCTAGGTTGGTCATGCTTGCACCGATGCATGCAAGGGGCTTGAAGTCTGCAGATCAAGCAAGTGTTTCCATGGGTGAAAGCAGAGAGAGTGCTTTAGACATTTGATGGAGAACATGAAGAAGTACTACACCGGAGAGGTTTATGCAAAAATATGTGGCTGCAAAGCAAGAGCCTACTCTCCACACAGGTTCAAGTACTTTTTTGACAAGGTTGTGGCAACAAGCCCAGGAGTAACAAAGTGGCTAGATGACCATCACAGGTTTGTTGTGGGCAAGAAGTAAATTCAAAGTCATACATCAAATGTGATTACATTAACAACAACCTTGCTTGAGAGTTGGAATGCTTGGGTGAAGGACTTGAAGGATTTGCCTCCTCACCGCATGGTAGATGGTATAAGGGAGAGGTTAGTGATACTTTTTGCCAAGAGGAGGAGGATCTCGAGGGCCTTATCACCCGGAATACACTGCTGTAATTCACCAACTCAATGCGACTTCCAAGGGTCTCGAGCCACACAAAGGTCACCAAAGGCTATCTGAGCAAACTGAAGTGACTGAGATGTATAAGGATAAAGAGGTCAAAGACATGTTGTTTATTTAACTCGAGGGCATGTACTTGCAGAGAGTGGCAAGTTCTTTGGAAAACCACATCCCACATGCACTAGCAGTCATCACAAGCGTAAAGCAAACCAAACATGGGCAGACTATGTGGACAATTACTACTCTGTTGAGAGGTTCCAAGCTGCTTATGATGGAATAGTAGCAAATATTACGAGACAAATCTCGGTGGCACAAGTAAACAAGGGATTTCATCCAGCATCCTCCAATTGCGAAAAAGAGAGGGCCGAGCAGAGGCAAAAGAAAAACAGGGGCCAAACCATCACCGAGAGAGAAGTGGGAATGCAACCGGACAAGCCTTATGTAAAGGATGTGGTGAACATGGGCACAGAGCAAGGTAGTGGAGGTGTAGCTTGACAGAAACTAAGAAAAGGTAGGAGCAACACATTTTTTTTTTATTATTGTCATTCTTTGTAATGTGCTAAAAATTTCACTTTTTTTGCTTGTAGGAAGAGAACTAAGAAGACTAGTGTGAAGCACGGGAGGAAGAAGAGCAAGATTAGGGACATCCTGCTCCTAAACAAGCCACTCCTAGGACAAGGCTTGCAGCAGACAAGGAAGCTACAAGTGAGGGCAAGGCCGAGGCGGAAGAAGCTCAACTCGAGCTTCAAAGAATATGGAAGCACGTGCCAAGGCAGCAAGAAGGGCAGCCAACAGAGAGCCCCTGTTGAACTTGTGCCTATAGAGGTTTAGCTAGCAGCTCCAGGAACCCCATCAAGTCCAAACACCCCATCGAGTCCAAGCACGAGGAGGTATAATCACTAGGATTTTTGTAAACATCCATTACCTTTCGCTTGTTGTTGTAAACACCCCTCACTTTCTATTTTTTTTCAGAGATTATTGTTGGGTGCAAATTGAACCTCTTCTAGAAGGAGAGCTACAAGTTGTGGAGGCCGTGCCCAAGAAGATGACTCAGGAGGAGGAAGCAAATGGCCTCCAAGATCAAGAAAACATAAGACAAGCCAAGGCCGTGGAGATGAAAAACAATGACTTTTGTGGATTCCTAGTGTGCATTGTGGCGAGAACTTGTTAAATGGCATTAGTGCTCTATATTTGTCGGCGAACACGATAAATGGCACCTCATGTACTTTTGTTGGTCGAATCATTAAATGGCCATTGCTTTAGCTATGTGTCGCCTAGAACTGTTTAATGATTCTATGTATGGTCATTATGACCAAACTTAGACATCAAAGTGGTCTCTTTTAGCTAATGTGCTTGCTGTGCATGGTACATTTCATATATATATTTGGTACAATTCATGTGTGGCCATGATGATGCTTTGATTTTTAATGTACAAAGGTGGTTGTCAATTTATGTACTAATATATGTATGCAAATTTGTGACCATGATTAGCATATATCATGTCGAATTTTTACTGTAGACTGCCTCCTGTAGCAAATATATGTAGAGCGCGTTGGTTGGCTGGTTGGAGCTGGAGCACGTGGTTTTTTTTAGCACGGTGGCTGGTTAGAGCTGGCTGTCCTAACAGCCTAAGGGGCATGGACGTCTTTTTCCCCGACCGATTCACCGTGGCATGATGACCTGTACTGCCACGAGTCCAAAATAGACAAATCTTTAGCACCAGAGCAATTCAGATGGCAAATCTATAATTCATATTCTAAAGCTGGCAAGTTAGTAGGATCCAACCGTAAAGGTGGCAAATATTTAAATATCCCGGCCAACTGGGTGGGTGTCTCTGGTGGTGGTGGTGCATTCGCTGCTGCTTCGAGGGGGTGGGAGTCCTTTCCGGCGAGCCCACCACCGCACCGCACCCTACCCCAGGCGTCCTCGCCGGATGTCGGGGTTTGGACCCCGATGCTGACCCCCTCGGCCGGCATCCCGCCGTCCTCTCTCTCTGCAGGTAGTAGCCCCTCCACGTCCTACTCCCTCCTCCGCCCTCTCCGACGATGCCGACGCCTTCCAGTCCCCAGAGCCGTCGCCTTTCCCCCCGAGCGCTCGGCGCCGGTCCCCACCACCAGCTTCCCGCCCGAGACCCCCTCCACCACCTCCTCCGCCCCGGCGCCCTTCTCGGTCACGGCCGCTGGGACCTACAGGGGAGGGGAGGACCCGCTCGTCTCCAAGCTCCGCACCCAGCTCGGCGTCATCCACCCGCTCCCGGCGCCCCCCGTCAGCCGCTCCGTCGTCGGCCTCTTCGCCCTCTTCTTCTTCGTCGGCGCCGCCTTCGACAAGCTCTGGACGCTGCGCAAGCGCCGCCGCGCCGAGCGCGAGCTCAAGGTCAACGGCTCCTGGCCGCAGGTGCCCACCCCGAGCTTCTCCCTCTTCCTCGAGGAGAAGGACCTGCAGCGCAAGGAGTCCGTCGAGTGGGTCAACATGGTGCTCGGCAAGCTCTGGAAGGTCTACCGCACCGGCATCGAGAACTGGATCGTCGGCCTGCTCCAGCCCGTCATCGACAACCTCCAGAAGCCCGATTACGTCTACAGGGTCGAGATCAGGCAGTTCTACCTCGGCGAGGAGCCCCTCTCCGTCAGGAACGTCGAGCGCCGCACCTCAAGGCGGGCCAACGACCTGCAGTCAGTTCCCCTTCCCCACCACCTACACCTAGTATAGTAGTAATGCTGTTTATTACTAGCAGTAGTAGTATCTTCTCTTCTCTTCTCTTCTCTCCAATGGATCAGCTAGCTATTGGTTCCACCCATCAAATCCATTAATTATGTGTTCCATCCAGGTACCAGATTGGCATTCGCTATGCCGGTGGAGCACGCATGGCATTGGCACTCTCCTTGAAGTTTACCAAAGTACCTGTCGTCGTGCCGGTTTGGGTTCGAGATTTTGATATCGACGGGGAGTTGTGGGTTAAACTGAGGCTCATACCAACAGAACCGTGGGTGGGAGCTGTATCTTGGGCTTTTGTGTCTCTCCCCAAGATTAAGTTTGAGCTTTCACTGTTCCGGCTATTCAATCTTATGGGTACACACCTGCTTCTCCAAACTTTTGACATTTCCAGTTGCAACTAATTTCATCTCTCCTGATGTTGGAAACTGAGCACGGTTGGCGCCTTCTAGCTTGAATGTACTTATGGAATTTGGACTATTGATTTTCTTATGTAAGATGCGTGGCTTTGGTAGACTGTTATTTATAGATGTGTCCTTGTAAACCATCATATACTTGTTCTGCACGTAGGTCTGGAGCTATTTCTGGGATACTATCGGATGTTTCATGTTTATAGGCAGTTTTTGTAAAACACCATATACTTGTTAGCAATTGGTCATGGAAATATCACATAGGTTCCATTACTGTTATTTACATGTCATTATGGTCACATAGTTTTTAACTAATGAATGGAATTGTAACATGAGAGGTGCTTCTTATATTAAGATTAAAATAGTGTCAATATCCTCCATTTTTCTAGTATTTGGATGGCTGGTAGACTCCTTGCAGAAGTCAGAAACCTGCAATCCTTTACCCCAAAAAGATCACTTTCCAAATTCAATAGCCACTCTCGAACACAATCAGCTTGTTGATGAGACACAGATCCAATACCCAAATTCAAATTGACTTTTTTGGGCAACATTCAGTTTCGTATGTAGTAGCTAGTAGGTGTTGTTCATTGTTTGTTTCTGACTGCGGACCTTTTCTGTTCTTTCTTTTCTCTTATATTTCTACAGCATCATGTGTTACAAATTTGATACTTGGCTAACAATATGCTCACATCTTTTGCATGGACATGGTGCTTATCTCCACCAGCGATTCCTGTTCTGTCTATGTAAGCATGTCTGTCTTGTACAATAATTTATTCTTAGTAATCGAATGTCCCCTACAACTTGCAATTACTGTTGGTGCATTTATTCTCATTACATTGGCTATTTAGGTTATTTTTTGTAATGATAAGATTATTGTTGTTACACCTGTTCCCATCTTTGATCCTCATTAGTCTAAGTTTCGGATGATAGTTAAACGTTATAGTATGTGCTAGCCTTATAGTTTGTGAAATTTTACACAAGCTATTAAGCTAACATGGTTATTCCTGGTCATGCTTGGTTGCTTAATTGGATATCACCTAGTTCCTTTAGTGAATACGACTCACGGATTCCTTGAAATATCTCTAAGAATTTATGGTTAAAACATCTAGTTCATATAAAACAGCATGCCTGCCTACAACTTTAATGTAGTTAACTGATATACATGTGATGTAGATAATATTTCAGTATTTTGTTTGTATGATGTATCAGGAAGTCCGCTGTTGTTCCTAAATGCAATGTTCTTTGGAACAGCTCTTAATTGAACAATTTTGTATGCTTGTATTTCTAGAAAGGTCTTGTTCACAGCTAGACACGACCTGATAAATTACAATCACCAGGTTTCTCACAGAACTTCTGACAGAAGATTTGCCACGTCTCTTTGTGCGGCCCAAAAAGATTGTCCTTGATTTTCAACAGGGGAGAGCTATGGGACCTGTTTCAGGAAGTGTTGCAAGTGATATAATTCAAAATGTTGCAAGTGACCTGATCCAAGAGGGGAATAAGGACTTTGTTGGAGAGCTATCGGTGACACTAGTTGATGCCAGGAAGCTTAGCTTTGTCTTATTTGGTAAGAGCTCTTTGTTTGCCGATTGAATTCTACGATTCATGAATAGATTTAGCATCTGCTTATTACTCCCTCCAGTCACAAATAAATGACGTCTCGGCCACACCGACACTGTTTCCAGGACACAAGTTTGACCGCTAACTTTTGTTATAATATATTTGAAACATATTGCAATTTGCAAAAATATTCAATTATGGAACTTTTTCATACAAATCTACTCATATCATTTTTAATATCTGAACCCAACATATAAAAATATTTTGTAACCAAAGTCTGGAATGGCTGACTTCAGACAACCCAAAAATGACATTTATTTGTGACTGGACGGTGTAGTTAAGAGCCGAGATCCAGTTCATCAATTGTTGTATTAAGTAAGAAAATGCTGTAAATGAAAATTTTCCTTTTGGTAAATGAAGTCCAAATGTAGAATACAGTAGGCCTAACAAATTTGGGGCCAACGTAAAATGACTTCCATATTTTCTAGGCTTGGCAAGATTAGTTTTATCCTGTCGAAAGTAGTACAGGTTTTTTTTTTTTAGCTGAGCTATATTTGCTAAGGAATTGGTTGAATGGTTAATATCTCGACTGAAAGAAGCACATAGCTGAGTGGTACTACCCTGAAGTATGCTTGCTCTTAGTTCAGCCAAAATTATGCGATAGTATTTGGTGTTCGATAAAAATATCTGTATAAGCTGGAAAAAGCAGAAGTAAGAAAAGTCAACTCCTTTTGATATGCGACCAGTTTCATGTCGAACTTGACATTATACTTCTCGTGCAGGTAAGACGGATCCTTATGTTGTCATGATTCTTGGTGATCAAGTGATAAAGAGCAAGAAGAACAGTCAAACAACTGTGATTGGACTACCGGGAGGACCAATTTGGAATCAAGTAAAGTTTCAACACTCTGATCCCATGTGTGTTTTCTGAAGACTTATTTCATGCACACTATCATGCTTATAGATACAACATCAAACAGGATTTCCATATGCTTGTCGCAAATCCCCGCAAACAGAAGTTGACCATTCAAATGAAGGATTCCATTGGTCTAACTGACATCACTATTGGCACTGGAGAGGTAAATTTGAGTGTGTGCAGAAGGTTTCCTTTTTGCAATGCATGCCCATTTATATTTGATATACGACTGTGTCCAACATGCATAGATGGAAGACAGGTGAATGGGTCTGGTTTTCCCTGTCATCTTGGGCATGTTTTGTTAAGTTGGGGATTGGGGTTTCTGATAGTATTTTTGTCAGGTTGAGCTAGGGTCACTTAAAGATACAGTACCTACGGACAAAATCGTGACTTTATATGGAGGATGGGGTTTGTTTGGGAAACGAGAGGCTGGGGAAGTTCTACTTCGGCTGACATACAAGGCATATGTCGAGGACGAAGAAGACCAGGCGGTGAGAAGTGAGTTTGGTGCGGGTTATGCCTCAGATGAGGATGTGCTGGACTACGTTGGTGGCACGAGCAAGGGTAGTGATTTCGTAGGTAAAGAAAGAGAAACTTTCATGGATCTCCTCGCCGCGTTGCTGGTAAGCGAGGAGTTCCAAGGCATAGTGTCATCCGAAGCAGGAAGCCCGTTGAGAGAAGGCGAGCAAGCGGGCAGTGGACCAGAAAGCACTGACAGAGTCGTCACCTCTACTAGCACTAGTGCAGCGGTGGCTGATACGGAGGCATCCACCGTGTCAAACAGCTCCACAGGTGAAGCTAATGTTGTGCTGTGTGCGCTTTTCTGCTTGATTTGCTTAGCATGGTAGAGTATCTGCTTGGATTTTCTGACGTTGGCTGGTTGTGCAGATACGGCTCTGGTGTGGCTGGCGGCCATAACGAGTGTGATGGTGCTGGTGTCATCCAACCTCGGTGGCTCAGGCTATTTCAATCCGTGACCGTGAGTGAAGGCAGAGGTAGCATTTGCATTGGGGCGGAGAGGAATCTGCCGGCCAGCCTAACACTGCCTGGTTGGCTGGTGTGGCTGAAGCTGGTTACTTCGTTGTAAAGGGTGACAACAAGAGAGTTTTGCTCTTGTTTCCTTTTTTCTTTCTCCTTTTTAGGGGAAAGGCAAGAGAGTACTTGATTCGTTTTTGTTGTCACCTCCTTCCGGCAAGTGAAGAGAGCCAAGTGTATATTCATTTTTGCTGTCACACCCTTCCGATTACTGAACATGGACCGGCATTTCTCTTCAGAACTCCCCGCTGGCACCGCAGCTAGGACGAATACCTGAGCTGTGAGGAGCTGCCACCTTGTGACGGCCTGCCTGAGTGCCTGTCGGTGCCATTGCATCTCATTGTGCATTGCATTATCGATGGATGGAGGCCAGTGGTGACGACGACACTGGCATGACTGCAGTGCCGTGCCATAAAAAGTAATGTACTGTTAGGGCCATCCCAACGCTCCACCATGGCTGGGAGTTTCAGCCTCCACGTAAAGCGTGCAGTGTCTAGATCAGATCGACTGGTGGTCTCATATCTTGTGAGAGTAGCTTGCAGAGGGACCAAACGCCTCATCTAACAAAAGCTACAAGCTCCTATTATTTCTCGCGTTGGGAGAAAACATCACTAGTAGTCTCGGTTGTGAGATTATTAACCCCGCTTCTCTTTTGCCTACGTGGACACTGGTTTTGAGTAAAAGCCAACATCCATGTTAGCTTGCATTGGTCCTGTCCTGTAATAACTGTACGTCTGTACCCAGGGCTGATCCAACTCAGCGGAAGCTGCCACATATGCCATGTGATGTTCGTGCTACTGCTGTACTATTGTACTCCTTTTGTCTCAAAATTAGTATACTTCTAGGATTTTTATTGGAGACCGATGTGACTTAAAAATTATTCCCTCCATCTTAAATTATAAGTTATTCTAACTTTTTTGGTACTAAATCTGTTAGATTTCTATACGTTTGATTGTGCTTTAGTGTTTATACTACAACTATCACTATTGGGTCGCACTTTAAAAAATCTGACAAATTTGACCATATAAAATCTGTCGACAGATAACTAGACACTATCTTGACCAAATTATAAGTCATTCCAACTTTTTCAGGGAGTATTGACGACTGTTCAATTCACCCAGTCTAAAACTATCGAACCGGTGGTTCAACCGATTCTTAACGGTCGGACCAGTGAATCAATGGCCTCACCGGTTATCATCACCTCATTTCCGATATTAGATAGGAACTAGGTAGCGTGCCCGTACATTGCTACGGGACAACTAAATCTTTTGTACTAAAAACACATGGATCGCACGATAAGATAATAATACTGTTAAATTAAATACCGACGTTAAAGTGACATTTAATTCAAAAAGCAAAGTTCGTGAAATTAACACAGTCACGGAGAGCGCGGCGTCGCAGGCTCACAAACTCTATTGTATAGACTTTTTCGTGATATGGCTAAGATAATATTTTATATCGGCAGAAAGAATTATCCGATATCCATTTCTTTCGTGCGCCAATAAATCCATGAATAAGTTCCGCTGCATCTCCATATAATCCTGTACACACAGGTTCGAGTATATATGTAAATATTAGTGCCTGTCACATGGATAATACTGCGTGTCTTCAAAAATCTCTCATAAAATTTTAAAACAAAGTATGTTATACTCACCGTATAAATATGTGTGGCTTTAGAACTATTTCACATAGACATATATTGTAGAATAAGGTATCCACTTGAGTGTCTGTTCCAAGATGTTGAATTAGATGTTGTAATTCTTAATTTCGACACATTTTTCAGGTCAAGGCAACCAATGGTGACACTTTTCTTAGTGGTGAATAATTTTATGGTGCACCTCTTGACTATCTGAGTAAGGACAAGTTAGCACTGCAAAGGCTTAGAAAAACTGCTGAGAAGGTCAAGTTTGAGTTTTCCTCCACTATGCATACTAAAACTTATGTCCCCGTTTATCATTGCCGATGCTTTTGATGCAAAGCAATTCAACATTACCATGATCGGATATAACTTTGAGTCTCTTGTGAGCAATCTCATAGAGGGACTCTCATCCTTTATGTGATCTGCCTCAAGAATATTGACAGGACGATGGACCCATGTTGGAACGTCGCACCAAAAAGTATCCACGTTTTATCCATGATTTATTTCCCATGAATACATGCGGGTACTATGATAACACTAACTACACCAAATGAAAGATTATAGAGAATTTGCATTGCCTCCAGAAGGATTTATTTATTAAGTTCTTTGGACTCTACAGGTAGTTTTGAAATATCTGTTTGCATGTCTTACCTCGTATCCTAATTCAAAATTTTATAGTTTAATTAGAATATGGGGAAAGGATTCAAAATGAACAGACCCCAGGGCAATTTTAGCAAGAAACAACAAGCGAGGGCGATGGAACACGTGAGCGTGAAACCAAATGAAAGTAGGAAAAAGTTGTCCCTTTTGCAAATTCAAAGAGGAGAAGTAATTAAATGTAAGCAGATTTGACAAGGTTCTCAAAAATGCAAAGATGTTCCTTTTGTCTTAATTTTTTTTCCTTCTGCGTTAATTCTCTTTTCTTTTGCTCGTTGTCATGTATGCTGGTGCATGCAAACATGCAATGTGTATATGGACAGCACAATAATTTTCTATTTCCTATTTTACCGTGATTCCTCTATTACATGACAGGCAATATCCAATCAAGGAGAATCACACCAAAGGACGCAGCATGCGGGAGATGTCGTGGGATCGTAGACGTGGGTAGACGGACGAGCCAAAACAAATATCGCACCAAAAAATATTCACACTTTGTTCTTTTTAATTATAGCAGATTTTTCCTTCCAACCCCGTATTCTCTGCCGGACTCGGCCCTTCAGGAAACCAAAACATGTGTTTTGCAGCACATATGAATTGATAGACTAAGATATTTATCATTAAAGGATTCTCGACTAATGCCCATTGTTTGCATCACTGATGTCTTGTGTTCACTGTCTGTGTTCTTGCTGAAGAAAATGCCTAATCAGGATTAAAAAAAACATCGGCGAAAAGTAAGTGAGGGATGCTTGGAGCTCCATGACAAATCTTAACCCCACCAATTTCACCAGTAGCCTCATCTTTTTGTAGTAAGGCAGAAAACCCTTCCGCACAAAGTAAAAAAAAAAAAAAGATCGGGTCATAGGGGATCACCCTGCCTCAACCCCTCTCCGGGATGATTTCCTCAGCTAGACATCCATTAATCCTCACCTTGTATTTAACCGCTTGCACACATTTCATAATTAGGTCTGCCCAACCTGGAGAGAAGTCCAGCCGGGTCATCATGTCCATTCCACTCGGTCATACACTTTGCTCATATCTAGCTTGATAGCAGCATACCCCCACCTGGCCTCTTCTTTTGTTTCGCATATAGTGCAGCAACTCAAGCAATCAAGGTGTTGTCTGTAATTAATCCCTCTGGGACAAAGGCACTTTGGGATGAAGAAATAATATTTGGAAGAATAATTTTTAAGGTGGTGTCAAAGGTGCTTGTTAACCGATTTCAGTTTTGATGTTAGTTAGGTGTGAGACAGTAGGAGTTGAAGAGCAACTGTCAGCATTTAATATTTCGCAATAAACCCGAACTCCCGAAGCGTTTTTGGCATGCAAAGATGAGTCCTACTCCAATACATGGTTCTAGAAAAAGGTCTGCATGCACGGAAATCATGCATGATACGGCGCACAGTGCTCAACTCAAAGCTTCATTAATCCTCTACCTTGCTCTCTGAAATTCCTTTGCTTAAGGGCGTTCCCAAAAGTTAGCTATTTGGCTAACTATTCTGACGTGAACAGAGAAAAAATAGGAGAGAGTAGTCACTAGCGACGAACAAATAGCTGATCTATTTCACGTAGTCTAAGAATCTAAGAGAGAAACATGTGGGTCCAATAGTATATACAAAAATAAGAATGTATAAAATAGTATTTGCTCATGTCTCTCACCCAGTGGCGTAGCCCGTCGGGTATGCACCGGCATACCCTGCAAACCTGGCCAGCAGTAGTATATATACTATTATATTGTATATATGTTGTATTTGTTGAAAAGAAAAAAAAGAAAAAAAACATATGTGGACATCATCGCGTGATGACGGGAGACCCATATGATGCACTGACGCGGCCCATGTGGCAAGGGAACTCCAATTCTCCAAAGTCCAAACGTCCGGTATGTGCGCTCCGTATACGACCCTTCGAATTTCCTAATCTAATCTCGATCAGACGGGGAGCCATAGAGGAACACGTGCGTTGCCGCCTGACAGGTGAGTCTGTGACGCCCCGGTCGGCCGCGGGCCCTGGTGCCCTACCGCCCTCCGCCATGCTCTGAATGTTGGATCGGAGGACCGCCATCTAATTCCCATGTCCTGTCTGCAGAATATATGGTTGCGCCAGTCAGGACTTATCGTCTTGATTTGCTATTTTGGTTAGGTAAATTTTAATCTTTGCTCTTCGTGTTTTTTAGAAAATTATTTTCTACATTCATAGCTATTTGGTAACATTCATAGCCAGTTGAACCTTCTAATTCTCCACCAGATCAGATTGAACTAGTGGTGGAAGACCGGTGGTTGATCTGGTTAATGAAGAAGATATAGTAAGACATTCATATTCCTTGAAAAGCGTCGAAAGTCTGAAAAATAGCATTGTAAGCCTCTGGTACTCTTTTATGCCTATATTTAAACTATCGGTATGGCTTTTGAACTATTTATATTGTATTTAGTAGATGGTTTTAACTTAATCCTTGAATTTAAGCCTTATCATGTTACTTAGTGCATGTATACCAAATCACGTTGTAAAATTTATAATTGTTACTGAATTGCTAAAATAGATTTACCAAATTGTATATGAATTTTTTTTTGCGGCATACCTAAAGTTAAAATCCTAGATTCGCCACTGCTCTCACCTCCACGTAGGCTAGCTACGTAGCTAGCACCATTGCGGACGCTCTAAGAAAAAAGAATAGAGAGAGTATATACTATAATCATTGTATTCAGTTCCATTTCAGATGGTAATAGAGAATCACACTCGGAAGTAAGTGATTGGAGTTCATGCTAAAAATCCTCTAAAATTCATATGGGACAAGCCATTATATGGTCGATCTAGTATCAATGTATAAGTTACATATGAGTTTTAGTGATCCACCGGACGTTTATTTCTTTTCTTTTTTTCCTACGAACATCAAACATTTAGCTAGAAATATAAAATATATATTTAGATACTTATCAAAAGCTATCAAAAAAAACGGTTTACCATCTGTAACAGAGGGAGTAGATAGTTCATTTTTTTTACTTTTATTTGATTTATTTTATTATCGCCACGTGATAGGCGAGGCTTGTCCATGGTGGGCCATGCAGGCCTTGTGATGTGTGTGTATAAACAAAGGAGGGTGTTGCTGCTAAGCTCCCATGCTCCATTTTCAGGCATGCATGCAGATCCAGGCGACGACGAGCTTTCCCTCTGAGTCTGAGGTCAAGGTGCGGGCGTCTGTTTGCCTCCCATACATAACATAGGTCCATTCAATCTCTTGCTAGTACTAGTAGTATTTGTCATCTTGTTACTATACTTATTTTTGTTTTTTTTTAATTTCACGCTTGGAAAAATGCCACACCACTGCACATTTTCAGTTTGGAGGATTAATGCTAGAACTAATAATAAATAAAGTACCAAAGTGTTTGCTACCTCTTCCAAGATCTTTGCACACACCACTTCCGAAATAAACTATGAATAATCATGTCTTTTTCTCGAATACTTAAGAGAGAAGAAGGGTAAGAGAGGAAGCGGAAAACCCACCCAACCCCCCTGGTGGTCTGGCTGCTGCTGCATTCGTGGTGCACTGAGCTGCGCATGCGCTGCGCTGCGGCGTGGTGGCCCAATCCAACCCAACCCAAATGCAAGGCTGAGCCGCTGGGGCTTTGGGGTTTGGGCTCCGTCGCCCTCGCGACTGGAGCTCGCTTCATGGCCATGGCAGTGAGTGAGTGGCCGCAGGCCAGGCAGGCAGCGCCGCTGCGCCGCTCCACGGTGGAGGTGGGCGAGGGGAAGAATGGCGGCCGGCGGTTACGAGGAGGAGAGCCATTCGCTGCGCATCTCCTCGATGCCGACGGCCACATCTTTGCTTCCGCAAGGTTCTCCCTCCATCTAACGCCCCGCCCCCAACTTGTACCTGCAGCGCGCGTGCGTCAAGCAAATCTGTGTAGATTTCTTTGCAAAATCCCTTCTTTTTTTTTTGAGAAATTTCCAGCAAGAAAAGGCGTATTCCCTTGAGTTTCTCGATTATGTTGGTTGCGGTGGGAGACCGATGCGATCTTCAGTGGGGAGACCGAGAAGCCGCAAACCGGATTAGCTAGGGGAAATGATGTTACCTTTGAGCGAGCTCATGTAAGGAACTGGGAATCCCCACTTTGTGGAGAAAGTTTCATCAGCTTGTATAGTGAGTGACAGTTTGTTCAGTCTCTAGTCTGTACATATATCATTTCTGTGCTATCAGTGAAGGCATATGACTGTTGATCTATCTAAGCTATAGTAATACAGTAATTGGTAGTAATAGTATTTACCTTCTCGGTTTAACAGTTGTCAGGCCGACACCACCATTGAGTCCATCCTTACCCTCAAAGGTCGTACAGGGAAACGAGTTGTCAGGCTATCAAAGTCACAGTACTTATACATAGCGAGTTTTTGCATGTATTGTCCGTCCCTACAATTAATTAGTGCTAAGGTTCTCCTTATTGTTTCATCTGCAAATAGATTTCGAATTTAAAGGTTTCCTCACATCTTTTCAATTCAGACAACAGTGTTTTGTAGTTGCCCAATCCTCTTCCTTATGAATTGTAGGATAATATACACAACGGCGGACCCACAAAATATTTCATAGGGGGCTGAACAACACTGTTGTTCAATCTTAAGTCTTAGCCCTCCTACATTATAGAACTTTGTCTAAAAATTCATGGAAGCGACATGCATGTACCTTGATTTTATGCCTTTTTTCTTCACAGAAGTAGATGCTGCCTTGAGACATGGCGGATTTGCAGACTCCTCTAGTGCGACCCAAAAGGAAGAAGGTTTTAGTGGACTACTTGGTGCGACTCCGATGGATTCCTGCTCTCTCTGTGGCCCTTCCAATATCTGCGCTTATCTACTTCAGTGTCTTTGTGGGGGACGCATGGTCTGCCATGAAATCTGAGAAACGTCGTGTCGGTGTTTTAGGATCACCGACGTCGGATGGTGTGCTCGGAGGACACGGGGGTTTATACTGGTTCGGGTGAAACGTCTCTACGTCTAGTTCGTTGTTGCTCGTGTTACCGGCACTTGGTTTGCAGTAGGGGTTACAAACAGGAGAGAGAAGGAGATGATTCCAAGTCTCTGATAGAAGGAGTGAACGGGTGCTGAGAGCTTGCGTGCCGCTCAGCCGTCTGCTCGTGTCGTGCTCTTATGTTTCGGTTTCCCTCCCCTTCGTGGGGCGCCCTGCTTCCCCTTTTATAGGCTAAGGGAAAGTGCGGGTTACAGTGGAGGAAGAGGAGAAGAACGAGAGAGAGGGAGGGAAGAAGGCTTACAAGGTCGCCGGATCCTTCTTCTCCTTCATAGGGTCCCGCTGATCCTGTAGATGTCAACAGGGACGGCTCCACGTCGCAGCCCTGTTCATCATTGGCGCCATGCACAAGCGTCATCTGCTGGTCATGCCGTTCCATTCCGTCTCGACGGACGTCGTGGTGAACTGACGTGCCTGTCAGTGTTCGTACAAGGGTTAGGCAGAACAGCACCGGCACGCCCGACACTGTTCTTGATCTAAGTCTTCAGGTATGGCTCGTCATGGCCACGGGTTACATCGAGGCGTGCCAATCTCTTCCCTGGTGTCAGAGTTTTGACCCATGCACATACGCTTGGACCTGGAGTGTTTGGCGATGGTATGAGTCCCCGTCAGACGAGACGGAGCCCGCGGCCTTGAGGTCGGGCGAGACGGAGCTCGCGTCCTTGGGGTCGGACAAAGCGGAGCCCACACCCAAGGGGTCGGGCGAGACGGAGCCCGTACCCAATGGGTCAGGCGAGACGGAGCCCGCGACCTTAGGGGTCGGGCGAGACAGGACCCGCACCCAAGGGGTTGGGCGAGACGGGACCCGCACCCAAGAGGTCGGGCGAGGCGGATCCCACGACCTTGGGATCAGGCGAGACGGAGCCCGTACCCAAGGGGTCGGGCGAGATCTTTTAATACGTCTCGGGCCATCCGAGGGAGTCAGCATGGGCGCTAACCTCCTTGCTTTGGGTATCCCTACTATCGATACCCGACAGTAGCCCCCGAGCCTGCGGAGGAGTAGAATACTCCTTTGGAGGCTTCTCCAGACGGAAGGACTCTAAGGGCCTTGGCCTTTTTTTATAGCCCGCGGTGTGTCCTGGTAGGGCGGCGGTTCCCTTTTGTCGCGATCGATCTTCTTGGGAGCATGTAACCGTAGGATTCGGGAGGTCGGAAAGATTTTTCTTGATTCCGGTCCCCTAGGATCTGATCGGTCCGCCGTCGTACTGTGACCGCGCATTTGGTCTCCTTGCGAGTCCAACTTTCCTCGAGCCCCCGCGCGTAGCAGGGGTCCGGTCAAGGGTCGGCTCGTCTTTGTCATCATCGTCCCTCAAGCGTTTTTTTCTTGATAAAACGAAGGGGCTGAGCCGTGCCGTGTTTTTCATTGATGGACAAAACATGGTGCTCGGTGAGCTGTTAACGGGCTAGTCCGAGTGGGGCCTCGGCCTCCCGTTCGCGGGGGCCTGGCATGGGTCAGCTGGTGACCGACTCCAGACTCTTAGTGGTCAATCCATATAGTTCTTGTATCCGTTCGGTCGGTCCCAAGGGCTCGTTGCCTTTCTTCGAGGAAAAACCATGGACTGGGAACCGACCAAGACTCGAACGTGGGCTGGGATGCCCGCGGTGCTCGTGTGCTCGGGCACTGGCCGCTAGTGGGCCCATCCCTTTCGATCTCTCGCTTTAAGGGTGCCTCGGAGCGGTTGTGAACCCATCGATGGCCAGCCTTTTGAACTTCTGGTCCTGAATGGGTCGTAGTAGCATTTTTAGCTCTAGATCTCTTCTTACCTGCGATGGTTCTTGTCCTATTGAACGGGCGAACTGTCATCCGGCGTATCCTTCGAGGGCACAACCAGAGATAGCGTGCACAGGATCTTCGGAGGGAGGTGACGTGACACGGCGCAGCGAGCGCGCGAATCTAGGCAAACGGTTCGCCTTCTCGCCCCGCTCCGCCCTATAAATAGCAGCTTCCCCCTTTGCGTTCCTACACACCAAAACTATAGCCTTACCTTCTTCGTTTCTCTACCGCCGCCGTTCGGATCTGCCGTGGCTGCTAATCCACCGCGGGAGCCCTAGATTTGTAGCCTCCGCTTCTCCGCCGCCGCCTTCCTCCTCCATGGATTCGTGGTACCGCTCCGATGTTACCCATGCGCGCATGGAGGTCCTCATCAAGCACGGTCTTCTTCGCGGGAGGACCAATGCGGCGGGGTGGCTTGTGCTCGGCCGTGAGGATGCACCGGCGCCGCCCGACGGCTACGTCGCCTCCTTCGCACTTTTCCATGAGCGCAGACTCGTGGTTCCTCCCTACCCGTTCTTCCAGGGTCTGCTGCACTACTATCAGATCGAGTTGCAGCACTAGAAACCCAATGGGGTCCAGCACTTCACGGCCTTCATCGCGATGTGTGAGGGGTACCTAGGGATCGAGCCCCACTTCGAGCTCTAGAGATATTTCTTCTCCATCTCCTTGATCAAGAAGAAGGAAAGAGGCTGAGAGACACCGGTGCCGATGGGATGCACGGGCATCCACCTCCGGGGGTAGCGGACGGCCGAGTACATGCCCTGCCAGCTCTCCAGATCCAACAAGGGGTGGCACTCGCATTGGTTCTACCTGAAGAACGACCTTGCCACTCCCTTACCGGTCTTCTCCGGGCGTCTGATCGAAGAGGTACCACCGTCATGGCCGTGGGGGCCACCCATCAAGGAGAATAGGATGTGAGACCTCCTCAAGGCCATCGCGTTCCTGAAGACCCACGGCCTTCGCGGGGCTGGCGTCATCAGGGGGTATCACGCGAGGAGGATGGCGCCCCTGATGGCACGCGTTCTCCTGCTGTACGGGATGACGCCCGACACGTAGCTCGTTGGGACGACGCTCGCCCAGGAGCTGCTCTATGACAGCGAGGTCCTGCACCGCGTTAAGGAGGCCACGAGGGAGACCGACGTCGTGTTCCTGATCCTGGGGCATCCTGTGATGTGGCCGGACGTGGGCTTCATCGAGCTACCAACGGGGTTAGCCTTCGAGGACTCTGTCGCGCTGCTATCAGAGCACGCGACCGTGAGGGCGGCGAACCATGCCGTGGATGAATAAAGGAAAAAAAGAAGGATGACGAGGAGAAGAAACGGTGGTCAAAGCAGCGAGCAAAGCTGCAGCGAGGGAAGCGGCGTCAAGGCTCGTCGGAAGAAGTGGAGGAAGAAGAAGAGGAGGATGACAGCTCCATGTCATCCATCCCGTGGGATGATCTGGCCGCCATGGATGAGGACCCGCCTTTGCCGTAGGCGGGGCCCTTCCCATGGCATGTCACGAGGCAGGATGGGGAGGACGCGCCCCTAGAGCCGACGAAATCAAGCCGCCCCACCCCATCCGGACCTTTGACAGCGGCCTCGGAACCGGCGGAGTCAGGCCGCCTCGCCTCATTCGGGCCTTCAACGGCAGCCCTAGAGCTGGCGGAAACAAGTCACCCCGCTCCGTCCGAGCCCTCGATGGCGCCTCTGAAGTCGGCGGGAGGTGGCTGTTCTGATTCGTCCGAGCCCTCTGAGCCGAGGGAGGCGTGAAGCGGCAACGTGCCGATGAGGAGCTACCGGGGTTGGGCAAGCCGGCCCCAAAGCGTCCTCGTATGATGTCATCAAGGTGAGTCAGGTGTTTTTTGTCATCCTTCCGTCCTAACAAACTTTTGCCGTGAACTGACCGCCATGTCCCTTTCAACGTCAAATGACATGGGACTATCCTGCAGCTTACCCTAAAAAAGATCCTCCTCTGGCAAACGCGCCCGGAGCCGGTTGTCGCCACGCTGGTGGAGCGCGTGAGTGGAGTCAGGGCGGCCACGGCGTCGACCGGGGAGGCACAGCCGATGGCTGCGTCCATGAGAGAGCAAGTAGAGGAGGGCGCATCCGGGGCGCCCGTGGTGGGTGTGGCGCGGCCGGTCGTGTCCTCGACATCGCCAACGGAGGCGGCATAGCTGGAGCCGTCGTCCGTGTAATTGGTCATGTCCGTGGCGGGATGGACGGAAGGAGGTGCACCCGATGCATCCTTCGCGGATGTGGCGATAGGGCAGGCCACCGTGTCCGTGTCTCCCGCCCCCTCTATCGCTAGAGGAGCCGCTCTGGAGGAGCTACCACCACCAGAGAGGTCAGCGCCGCTTGAGGTCGGTGTGGGGACGTCCTGGTCTCTGGTCCCTGTGGTTGCCCTCGATGAAGCGACAGAGGAGAGGGAATGGGGGAGCGTCCACACGGAGGTTGGGGACACGGTTCGTGCCCTGACCACCATGCTGAGCTCGATGCGCGATATTGTCACCCCGGTTGGCCAGGTATAATATGACCGTGCTTCTGACCCTCATGTTCTCTTTCCGCGCCTCTAAGTCTTGTCTTCTTCTTAGATCCTTATGGCCTGCAGCCGAGAGAAGTCCTAGTTCCTTGCTGAGGAGACGTGGCGGAGTGATGGGCTAGTCGTACAGCTTGTGTCGCTCGTCAGGAGGTGGCTGAGCTTGCCCCTACTGCTCGAGAGGTGGCCGACCTCCGAGTCAGGGAGAAGGACGCTCGTGATGACGCCCACGAGGCCGAGGGGAAGCTCATGGCCCTTATCGAGAGGGCGCGCACGGACATCGTGGAGGCCGAATGGCTATAGAAGGAGCGGGATGATTTGCTCTGGGCCATAGAGGAACTCCACACAGGGGCCAAGCTGGCTCGCTAGGAGTGCTCCAATGCTCAGCAGCGAATCGACCGCTTCGAGGGTAAGCTTCAAAGGGAGAGGGACATGAAGATTGCAGCCGAGGGCATGTCAATCCTATTGCAGGACAATGACAAGATATCTGAAGCAATGTAAGATTCTGTTTAGATAATTTGTGACCCTGAGGATAAGGAAAGTGGGGAGACCCCTCAGATGTCGGTTTTGCAAGAAAATTCTCCTAGTGACGTCCTTGAAAATGATACTACAGATAATGATTGGGGATTTTCACAAGTGTGGAGTAAGAGAATTCTCCCAGTGACATCCATAGAATCTTAACAGCTATAATAATGATTTGATGCAGCAGGTAGCCTACCACAACTCAGTTAAGCTCCTGGAGGGTAGTAATGTGAATGCTAGGGTCAAGTCTATAGAGACCAGGCAGACTGACATAGCTTCACCTTAGCAGAATGAGCACACTACTGTCAATACAGATGCTGCTCCTATCGCTGCCAATAAGAAGCCAATATGCTACACCAGGCAGAGCTCTAGAGTTCGTGACAAGGAGGTACCTATCCAGGAAAAGGCTATAACCAGGAATGCTGATGTTAAAGGTCCCTCTCCCTTTGAAGCTATGTCAGCGCCAACAAGCCGCGGAGGTCGGTCAGCGCCAAGAAGAGGTCCGACACCTAGAGGCCGAGGTGACCCGGTAGCGCGATGAGGTAAGCCCTCCGGTTTCCCTTGTTGTCTTTCTCCTTGGAATCCGTGGTAAGCCCTTTTGACACGGTCGGTACATGACTTGGGCAGGTCTCGACGACAAGCTCGGGATGAAGGTGGTGAAGAGCCGCGGCCTAGAGAAGGAGCTCAGCGAGGTGAAGGACACCCTCCGGAAGGAGAGCGTCGAACATGACAACATGTGCGTCGCTGTCCAGCTGGTCTGCGATGAGCTCGAGCTGGCCCTAGAGCAGGAGATAAGCTCACTTGCGGTTCATGCCACCCGAATCACGGACCGGGCACGTGATATCGCAAGGGGCACCCTTCGCTTTGGCATTCACAGATCGTTCACGATCGCCCGTTCTCATTACGAGAGCATCGATCTGGCGACGATGAGCCAAGGCTTCGCGCCCGTCTATACCGACGCCGAGCTAGACGACATCGAGAAGGAGGTGGCCCCCTGGCGCATGACCTTTCTGCCAAGATGGAAGATGAAATCATCCCCTCGAGGGGTTATTTTAGTCAGATAGGTCAGGCGGTGCACTTGTAATAAGCGGACAAGTTCCAACCCTTCTGTTTCGTCTAAACAAGCTTGTTTTTTTCGTTTCGGTTGAACAAATTTGTTCTTTCTGCCTTTTATGTGTAAAAAGGGGTAATGTGTTCTGACCCTTCCTATTGTTTAAGACTGTAGAGCTCGAGGTGAGGGCGAGAAACTCTGGTCACGCTGGTAAGCAAGAGTGCCGTAGCCGCTGGGGCGTAGGTTTCTTGCAGTCTGACCAGTTTTACTCAGCGTTCATTTTCGCAAGCCTTGCCTTTAGGTTTTTAACGTGAGAAAGGGTCAGGCATAGCGACTGTTTCAGAATGGATATATATATACCCTTATCAGCCCACGAGTGAGACTCGACCCCTTGTCGTTGTTAGGGTCGAGTTTCACTAAAGATCGTGGAGGCCATGGCAAAACTGGTAGGAGAAAGCGTTTTTTGTTTCAGCAACATTATTCTTAGTTTTCATATGTACACCCTCCCTAGGATCCAAGCCATCATTCTGCGACCGCGCATTTGGTCTCCTTGCGAGTCCAACTACCCTCGAGCACCCACGTGTTGCAGGGGTCCGGTCGAGGGGTCAACTCGTCTTTGTGATCGTCACCCCGTTCGCGGTTTCCGCAACCGGAGGGGTTGAGCTAACGTCACTTGCCTCGATGGCTCGAGTGTCGCATTCGGTGAGCTCGCTAACAGACATGTCCGAGTGGAATCCGGGTCCGTCGTTCGTAACGGGGTCGGCATAGCCCTCATGTGGCATTCTACTGCTCCTTAACCTGTCTCCCGGTAGATGCCCGAGTTGTTCCGGAGATAGACCCAGGTGGCCCGCTGGCCTCCCCTCAATGGAGATTCTATGGGCATGGCTCGAGGTTAGGATCGAATGAGAAGGACGAGATGACCCTGTCCGTTTCTGAGCGGGTCGGGCAAAGGCCGTTGGGGCTCATCTGCGTTTTCTCCCCATGCTCTGTTTGATGCGAGGTGGCCTCGAGCCCTTTGTGGGCCAGCCTTCGAACCCCGGTCAGTCGCCGCTCATGTTGAATGAGACGACTACCGCTTCGTGACACGACGTGAAGCGTTGTGATGCAATAATTGCATATGCGATGCTTGGATGTATAAGAATGGATGAATGAATGCTCATGCACTGAAAAAGTAAAGTGAGGGTTGGTAAAGTTACCTCGATGGCTCGAGTGACGGGTTCGGGGAGCTCTTATCGGATATGTCCGAGTGAAATCCGGGTCCGTCGTTTGTGACGGAGTCGGCATAACCCGCATGGGGCATCCTACAACTCCTTACCCATCTCTCGGCAGCGGCCCGAGCCGTCCGATCGACTTAGGTGACCCGTTGGCCTCTCTTCGATAGAGATTCCGCTGGTGGGCCCCTCCAAACCCTTCCTGGGAAGGCGGAGGCTAAAGCTCAGGGTGCGGGCAAAAAACTCTGATCACACTGGTGAGCAAGAAAGCCGTAGCCGCTGGGGCATAGGTTTCTTGCGGTCCGACCAGTTTTACTCAGCGTTTGTTTCCGCAAACCTTGCCTTTACGTTTTTAACGTGAGAAAGGGTCAGGCACAGAGAATGTCTACCGAATAGATATACTCTTTAACGCGTTTTGACTCTTTTCGTAGTTAAGGCTAAAAAGCTCAGGGTGTGGGCAACAAACTCTGATCACGTTGGTGAGCAAGAACACCGTAGCCGCTGGGGCATAGGTTTCTTGCGGTCCTACCAGTTTTACTCAGCGTTTGTTTCCGCACCCCTTGCTTCTAGATCTTAACATGAGAAAGGGTCGAACATAGAGAATATCTACCGAATAGATATACTCTTATCAGCCCCCGAGTGAGGCCCGACTCCTTGCCATTGCTGGGGTTGGGCATCACTAAAGATCGAGGAGTCGATAGCAAAACCGATAAGAAAAAGCATGCGTAGATTTAAGGGTAAAAGCAACGTAGCTGTTCGATATTCCAGGCGTTGACGGAGACTTTGTCGTTGATAGTCCTGAGCCCCTTGCCGTTGCTAGGGTCAGGTATCAGTAATGATCGAGGAGTCGATAGCAAAAGCCAGTAAGAGAAAGCATGTGTAGATTTAAGGGTAAAAGCGACGTAGCTGTTTGATGTTCCAGGCGTTGACGAAGACTTCGCCGTCGATGGTCCTGAGCTTATAGGTGCCTGATCGGAGGACCTCCGCGATGATGTACGGCCCCTCCCATGGCGGAGAGAGCTTGGGGTGGTTCTTGTTGCTCTGGATGAGGCAGAGTACCAGGTCCCCGACGTTGAAGGCCCGACCCCGCACTCGATGGCTGTGGTACCGGCGCAACGCTTGCTAGGACTTGGCCGAACGGAGGAGGGCAACATCGCGCGTTTCATCTAGCTGGTCCATGGCATCCTTGAGAGATGCCTCGACTACCTGTTCGTCGTATGCCCTGACCCTCGACGCTCCATAATCGAGGCCGATCAGGAGGATAGCCTCAGAACCGTAGACCATGAAGAATGGCATGTAGCCGATGGCCCGGCTGGGGGTCGTCCTCAGGCTCTAGAGCACTGTGGGAAGCTCCAGGACCCATCGTCTGCCAAACTTGTTCAACCAGTTCAAGATCCTAGGTTTGAGGCCTTGTAGGATCATGCCATTCGCGTGCTCGACCTGCCCGTTCATGCGGGGGTGCGCCACGGCGGCCCAATCGACGTGGATGTGGTATTCATCGCAGAATCGGAGGAACTTCTTCCCGATGAATTGCGTGCCATTGTCTGTGATAATAGAGTTCGGGACCCCAAAGCGATGGATGATGTCAAGGAAGAACAGCATGGCTTGCTCGGACTTGATCGCGGAGATCGGTCGAGCCTCTATTCACTTCATAAACTTGTCTACGATGACAAGCAAGTGCGTATATCCATCGAGCACCCTCTTGAGAGGTTCGACCAGATCGAGCGCCCAGACCACGAACGGGCACGTGATGGGGATTGTTTGGAGTGCTTGGGTCAGCAGCTGGGTCTATCGAGCATAGTATTGACACCCTTCATAGGTGCGCACAATATGTTCAGTGTCGGCTACTGTGGTCGGCCAGTAGAAGCCTTGTCGGAACGCGTTTTTGAGTAGGGTCCTAGGCGCGGCATGGTGCCCACAGGCTCCACCATGGATATCACCCAGCAACTACTTCCCTTGTTCGATTGGGATGCTGCGCTGCAGGATCCCGGTGTGGCTTCGCCTGTAGAGCTCGCCCCAATAAGGACAAAGGACTTGGCGCGACGCGCGAGCCACCGAGCCTCTGTTTTGTTCGTTGGCAACGCCTCACGGAGAAGGTAGTCGAGGTAAGGCGTCTTTCAGTCGGTCAGAGGGTCGGGCGCTATCGCTGGATCCTCGTCAAGCTCCATGACTTTGGGGTCAGATGGAGTCGACGGCTGGTTAGCCCCCGGGCCCAGGGTTGGTGGCCCATCACCGGTATGTTCTGGCTCCTCGTAGTGGACCGAGGGCTTGTACTAATTGCAGGTGAAGACGCCCGTCGATACCGGCTCTCGGCCGGATGCCGTTTTTACCAGCGCGTCGGCCGCCTCGTTGAGACGCCTCAGGATGTGATTGAGCTCGAGATCATTGAACTTGTCCTCTAGTAGGCGGACTTCTCGGCAATACGCAACCATCTTGGTGTTGTGGCAGCTTGATTCCTTCATGACTTGGTCGATGACCAGCTGGTGTCGCCCCGGACATCAAGCCGTCGGATACCTAATTCGATGGCGATGCGTAGGCCATTGATGAGTGCCTCATACTCGGCCACATTATTGGAGGAGGGGAAATGGATGCGAACCATGTACCTCATGCCTACCCCGAGGGGTGAAACGAAGACCAGCCATGCACCGGCGCCTTTCTTCGTCAGTGATCCATCGAAGTACATCGTCCAGTACTCTTGGTCAACGATTGTTGGTGGCATTTGGACCTCGGTCCACTCTACAACGAAATCAACCATCACTTGGGACTTGATGGCCATCCGAGGGGCATATGAAATGCCTTGACCCATCAACACGAGTGCCCACTTCGTGATTCTTCCTTTGGCATCCCGGTTTTGGACGACCTCGTCAAGAGGGAAGGACGTGTAATAGAACCGACCAATTATACGAGATTAAGTAAGGAAATCTTCCGTCGAAGCAGATAATTTAGCAAACTTAAGCCCGTATAACCCGGTAGTCCGTGAAACCACAAAGGATTTCAAACCAATCGACATACAAACCAAGATCGTACAAGTTTAGCAATCGCCGTCACATGTTACATAAAGTTCGCAATGACAGTTGGATACATCGGAGTTTAGAACATAAAGTTATTACAACCCAAGTTCAAACTGAAATAGCGGAAGCAAATAGTTTTAAAGCCACACACACACTTTTGGTTCAGATACAGTGCCAGTAGGTAGTCATCTCCAACAAAAACATCAGATGAGAGATACGGAGTGACCATTGCCCTTGGTCCTAGTTGTCGCCCATCGCCGGGTACACGCAGTTAATGCAATAGCCGTAGTACATTTGACCATCTGCAACAACAATGATAACAACGCCCTGAGTACAAGAAGGTACTCAGCTAGACTTACCCGTCTTAAACCAAAATAAAGCGACACCAAGGATTATGCAAGGCTTTCTTTAGTGGGCTAGCTGACTCGTTTGCGAAAAGCATAAGCTATCATGAAGAAACCATTTTAAGTACTTTGCATCATCTTTATTATGACCTATCCATCTAGGTAAGCACCTATACTATAGCAATCACTTGATTAACCAATAACATCCAGTTACCAACTTAGATTTAGCATATCCCATACCATCCAGATAACCATCAGTGTTCCATCATAATTACTACGATGCTGTAGCTCGAGTCAAGTGCTCACTATCCAGGAGCGATGGCGATTCGAATCGATTCCTAACCAGCTGGTGATTTATTCCTCACACAAACCACACTCACTGATCAAGTGAGCTACAGATAACTAATGACAGTTTCCAAGTAGCCGCGGGATAACAGTCATGGACCGCACTACCCAGGGACCGCCCGACAGCCAGGACGCACCTTGGGCTCACTCTTTGCGCCCCCGTCATACCCCCTTCAGCACCAGTCTGTCAATCCGAGTTTATCCTGGCTCGAATAGTGTCACTAGCTTCGCGGTCGAAAGGTACTTTATTCTGCCAGCTAAATGTGAGGCATACGTTCAACATGACAAGAGGGACGAGCAACGATCGGTCCTTAATCGTCACAGACGGAAAACTAACAGCACCCCAGAACCCTGTCTGGTTGCCTCCAACTTTTCTGTCCGGTCTCCAATTATCCATCACACATGGTTAAATCCAGGATATCATTCTTTCCATAGCTAAATTCTTCCAGTAACCACCTATAAATGTACGTGACCGGAAATCACCGATCGCTACCGGTCTAAGCAAGGCTAAGCAGTTATTCGATCCTGACCTAACAGGGTAAAAAGGTAATAAGGTAGGCAAGGATAGTAATAAATGCATCAACGGTTTCCATCAACTCCTACAACTTAATGCAACAATATATAAACTCATATATAGAAAGAATTGCTTTTATAAAGTAGGAGACTTAGAATGCTTCGGGGCTTGCCTCGTTCGAACGAACTAGGTTGATGATCCACGCACTCGGGCAAGTCCTCTCCTTGCTCCTCTTCCTCTGGCACCTCCTGTGCCTGGATTTCTTGTGGATCTGTCCCGGTCTGCTCTTCCTGAACTGCTACTAGCAACTCCTCCTGCGATCATGTATGATGCAGATGTATAAGTGCTCATGCATAGGTGCATCGGAGAGATGACATGTAATGATCATGATGCATGGAATGTAGATGAACATGTTTAACTTTATTGGACATAGTAGAAGTAAAGCTCTTCTACAAGGTAGCCAACATCATCCAAGAACATGTACTACTATACTACTACTACAACCACTGTACTAACATGCCAAGTCACCACAGCAAGCTAAGATGCTTCAAAGATACACCAAAGCAAACATTATTAACTAAACATGCATTAAAAAGGTTAATTAAACCCTAATTGAAACTAGGTTTGAACAGCAACACCTATTTTGGTAGCACAGAAAAAATTTGAGAAAATTACAATAGCATAGTACTACTCTAAGTAGACTATCATAAAATTTTCATGGCATTTGGATAAGTAAAATAGCCTACACAAATATGACAAGCTATGGCATAAATATGAGCATGAAAATACTTTGTATTATGAAAAGTATCAAACAACAGATTTAATATTTTCCTATGTTCTACACAGTAAACAATCACTGCACAAAAACTATCATACAGATGTTTTATATAATTTTTGCTCTATCAAAATAACAAAAATCATCAATTAAAGGCACTTGAACTACACATCAATATTTCTCTACAGAACATGCATGACATATATTTTTTCCTACAAAGTACATCACTAAAGGAGATTAACAAAACTGTAACCATATTTTTGTGATAATTATTTTATTTACTAGACATTTTCTAAGATAACAGCAAATACAAGAATTAAAATAAACCCTATACAAAAGTATCACAAAAACCACATGCAATATTTTTCTACTGTAGATCTAAGAATAAGAAGCATATAGAAATTTGTTTCATCAAATTTGGAGCAATATTTTTTTCAATTTATGAATTTCCAGAGCATTTAAACAAAATCTATAAATCATTTCTTTTATTCCTTCTGAAAATCCCGGTTCAAAAACGCTAGATCCACCCGGATCTGTACACACGCGTACACACACAGGGGCTGACAAACGGGCCCGGGGGTCAGCGGGAGAGGAAGAAGGGCGGCATTGACCACGGCTAACCTCGCCGCCGGCGAGGTCTCCGGTGAGGAGGTCTACTCTATCGCACTCTCCTTCGCAAGGCGAACCTACTGGTGCAGCTATCGTGGCCAGTGGAGCTCGGGAGCAAGCTCACCGGCATCCATGGCGGCGCGGTGGCCCGGCTCAACGTCGGCCGGCCATCTCCGGCCGAGATGAGACACGGCGAGGGGCTTGGGAGCTCCACCGCGTCAGGGCGGTGCCAGAGCGCGTGAAAAATAGGGAGAGAGGTGGAGCGGAGAGGGGGAGTCCACGGAGCGGAGCTCTCCAGTGAGCTCGACCACTACTCCAGCGAGGGATTCCCGAGGAAGGGAAGCTTCCCATGGCTTACCGAGGCGAACATGGGGTGCGTGAGGTGGAGGCGGAGCTTCGGGCGAGACGGAGCGGTCGACGGCGAGCTGGGGTGGCTGGGTGAGCCAACTCCGACGAGGCGCATGCGGTGGCAGAGCTGCCTGCGTGCACGGGAGCTGATGCTGTTGCTGCTGTCCGAGCGAGGACGAGGCGAAGGAAGGGACGGAATGGTGGAGTGAGGGAGCGGGGGCGCGCCTGGGCCGACAAAACGGTCAGGGCATGGCGACATCGGCGGCGCATGGCGGCCACGCGGCGGCAGGACTCTGTCGCGGGCACACGGAGGTGCGGCGCTGGCGCGTGGGCGGGCCAGGACGGCTTCGCTAGCTAGGCCAGAAGCGGAGCGGCGACCCAACTAAGGTAAGAACTGTTTTTCATTTTCTTTTCTTTCCCAAATTCATCCAAATGAAATTTTAAACCTTTTCAAAGCAGTTTCAAAAGTTGGACCCAAAATAGAAGTTGCTCAGAAAAATGTACTCTACAACTTTTCCAAAAAGAGTAAGGCCAAAATCCAATTAGATTTTGAACTATAGATTTAAAGTTAATTTAAATAAAAACCCTATTTTAGAAGATTATTTTTTAAAACAAAATTTGAGAAAACTTTGAATGTACACCTTGCTCCAAATCGCATCCTAATTACTTCTAAGTGGTCTAAGTGACCGACCAAGGTACACACATGGCAAAACAAACATAGCATCAAATCTATTTAAACAAAACTATGCAACATACATGTTTCATTAGTATGTTTCAATTCTATATTTCATGTCATGCTTATGAATGCATAATAATGATTATGCTCATGATTTGCAAAATGTTAATGCATGCTTAACACCAAGGTGTTACAGCCCTCCCCCCTTATAAGAATCTCGTCCCGAGATTTTGAGTTACGAACCATTTATTATAAAAATCCTTATAATCGTTTTGTAGATATTCTCCTGTTTCCCACGTCGCATCACCATCATCGTGATGACTCCACTGTATCTTATATGTTCTCACCACTTTATTCCGAGGGACTCGGTCCTTAGCGTCCAAAACTCGAACCGGTTG
Organism: Miscanthus lutarioriparius; assembly: GCA_904845875.1. NCBI lineage: Eukaryota > Viridiplantae > Streptophyta > Magnoliopsida > Poales > Poaceae > Miscanthus > Miscanthus lutarioriparius. The sequence goes on along the minus strand of CAJGYO010000008.1, from coordinate 61,802 downwards.
CTCACGGTATTCCAAGTCTGATTTGATCCGAATGCCCTGAGGTTCTATTCTCTCTTCCGGAACACGCAAGCACTTCTTCAACTGTGATACATGGAAGATTGGAAAGATTGAACCCATCGCTTGTGGTAACTGTAACTTATAAGCCACTGCACCCTTCTTTTCTAGTATTTTATACGGTCCGACAAATCTAGGAGCGAGCTTTCTCTTTACTCCAAACCATTGTACTTTCTTCATTGGAGTAACATTCAGATAAACGTAGTCACCTACCTCAAACTCAAGCGGTCTCCTTCTCTTATCGGCATAACCCTTCTGACGTGACTGTGCCGCTTTCATGTTTTGTTGGATAATACGGACCTTTTTCTCAGCCTCGTCAACAAAATTGATTCCGTAAAACCTTCTCTCTCCAGGCTCAACCCAATTCAATGGTGTCCTACATTTCCTGCCATGCAATGCTTCAAATGGAGCCATCTTGATACTCTCTTGGTAACTATTGTTGTAAGCAAACTCTGCCAAAGGTAACCATGATTCCCATGAACCCCTAGACGATAACACATAAGCTCTAAGCATATCTTCAAGAACAGCATTAACTCGCTCTGTCTGCCCATCTGTCTATAGGTGGTAAGCTGTACTACGAACCAAGCTAGTACCCAAACCTTTATGAAGACGCTCCCAAAAATGAGCGGTAAACTGTGACCCATGGTCAGACACGATAGTCTTTGGTATACCATGTAATCGGACAATCTCTGCAATGTACTTCTCAGCATACTGAGGGGGTCGAAAAGCATTCTTGACTGGTAAAAAGTGAGCTGATTTGGTAAGGCGATCTACAATCACCCAAATTGAATCATTCCCCTTTGGTGTGGTGGGAAGACCGGTGATAAAATCCATACTTATATCATCCCATTTCCAATCTGGTACTGACAAAGGTTGCAACATTCCTACGGGTCTCATGTGAAGAGCTTTCACTCTACAACACATGTCGCAACGAGCAACATACGCTGCAATCTCCTTCTTCATCTTCGTCCACCAATAGCGAGGTCTCAATTCTTGGTATATTTTGCTACTTCCAGGATGGATAGACAACTTAGAGTGATGAGCTTTATCCATCAATTTGTTCTTGAGCTCTCGATCTTTAGGTACAACCAGACGGTCCTTAAACCATAACACTCCTTGTTCATCCACTCTAAAGTGCTTGGTCAGTTCTTTCTTCATTTTCTCCTTGATATGGAATATTCCCTTATCTATTTTCTGACCCTCAATGATCTTGCTCTCCAAAGTACAACTAACCTTGATATTATGCAACACGGCAGGATGCAACAAATTGAACCCATCTTCAAACAACGGTTGCATAGCAAGAGAATGTGACTTCCTACTTAAGGCATCTGCTACTACATTTGCCTTTCCCGGATGATAGTGCACATTCAGATTATAATCCTTTATCAGCTCTAACCATCTTCTCTGTCGCATATTCAACTCAGACTGAGTAAATATGTACTTGAGACTCTTATGATATGTCAAGATATTGCACACATTCCCAAGCAAGTAGTGTCTCCAAATCTTTAGAGCATGCACAACGGCCACAAGCTCTAAATCATACGTAGGATAGCTAACCTCATGCTTCCTCAACTGACGTGAGGCATAAGCAATGACCCTTCCGTCTTGCATCAGAACACATCCTAAACCATTCTTTGATGCATCGCAAAACACATCAAACGGCTTCTCTATATTCAGTTGCGCCAGAACAGGAGCAGTGGTTAGCAAATTCCGCAAGGTGCAGAAAGCTGCCTCACACTCTGTCCAAATGAACTTATGATCCTTCTGTAGCAAACTTGTCATCGGCTTGGCAATCTTTGAGAAGTCCGGTATAAAACGACGATAGTAACCGGCTAATCCAAGAAAACTCTGAACCTCATGAACTGTGCTTGGTGCCTTCCAATCCATAACCTCTTGTACCTTACTAGGATCCACTGAGATTCCATTCTCAAATAACTCATGACCGAGAAAAGAAACTGTCTTCAACCAGAACTCACATTTACTAAACTTAGCATATAGCTGGTGATCTCTGAGTCTAGTCAAGACAATTCTTAGATGCTTTGCATGATCCTGTTCGTTCTCTGAGTATACTAGAATGTCATCAATGAACACAATCATGAACTTATCCAACTCCGGCATAAAGACCGAATTCATCAGATACATAAAGTATGCAGGAGTATTTGTCAAACCAAATGACATGACAAGATACTCATACAAACTATATCTGGTGGAGAACGCGGTCTTGGGTATATCTTGTGGTCTAATCTTGATCTGATGGTACCCTGATCTCAAATCTATCTTGGAGAACACCTTGGCTTTTGACAATTGATCAAACAAGATATCGATCCGAGGTAGAGGATACTTGTTTTTAATTGTCACCGCATTTAGTGGTCGGTAGTCCACGCACATCCGTAAGGAGTTATCCTTCTTCTTCTTCACGAACAGTGCGGGACATCCCCATTCCGATGAACTTGGATGAATTAAACCCTTAGTCAACAGATCTTGGAGTTGTTTCTTCAACTCGGCTAATTCATTTGGAGGCATCCGATAAGGCCTTCTTGAGATCGGTGGTGTTCCAGGGATTAACTCAATGGCAAACTCAACATCTCTGTCCGGTGGAAGACCGGGTAACTCATCTAGAAACACGTCCGAAAACTCGCACACTACTGGAATCTTGGCTAGAAGAGTAGTTTGGACTGCACAAGTTGTACTGGCCAAATCTATTCTCCGATGTAAGGTTACTTGAAATGTACCTTCTCCAACAGGTACCTTGAGAGAAATGCTTCTTCCTCCAACATCAATTACTACTCCCATCTTATTCATCCAGTTCATTCCCATAATCACATCTAGAACTAACCTTGGCATAACTATCAAGTTAAGCTTATACTGCCTATCTGCTATACTCAGGGTTACCCCCTGGATTATCTGATTAGTTAACAGATCAGCCCCAGCTGAACTTATCCGATAAGCACATTCCAATTCAACTATCTTTTGCTCATATTTTCTTGCAAATGCTTGACTTATGAATGAATGAGATGATCCAGAATCAAACAAAATGACTGCAGGATGATTGTTGATAGAAAACATATTGGCTGTCACGGGCTCTCCTTCTGGGATGTCATCAATGGTGGTGTGGTGCACACGAGCTTGGTATTGATTCTGCTGCTTCTTGGGATATGGGCAAAACTTCGCAAAGTACCCAGGTTGATTGTAGTTGAAACATGGTCCTCTTACTTGAGTAGCAGCTCTAGATGAACTGCCTTGTCCGGTCTTGGCTTGTGGCACCACCATCTTGAATGGCTTCTGATTCCTCTGAGGTTGCTAGGCATTCTGATTCCTCCACTGGGGTGGCCTGAACCTTGCACCAAAGGCAGGCGGCAGAATAATTTGCCATCGGGGCCCTTGGCTGGGACGGACCTGACTCAAAAGCCCTCTTACGAGTCTTGGATGTAGCATATACATTGTTGTTCTTTTCTTGCTTTAAGCAGTCACTAACAAAGTCATTGAAACCAGTTCTCATGTTGGTACCCACGTGCTTCATCATCTTAGGATTCAAACCTCTCTTGAAACTAGCGATCTTTTTGGCATCGGTACTCACCATGTCAGAGGCATAGCGACTTAGATTGTTGAATGCATATAGATACTGTGTCACAGTCTTGGTGCCTTGATTCAGTGCTAGAAATTCTCCAAACTTCATTTCTGTCAAACCAGGTGGAATGTAAACTCCACGAAAAGCCTCAGTGAATTCCCTCCAAGTAATGTGGGCATTGGGGGGAAAAGTGGTGCAGTGGTGCTTCCACCACATTCCTATAGGGCCTTGTAGCTGATGAGCTGCATACTCAGTCTTTAACACTTCTATCATCCTTAGAACACGAAACTTATCTTCCATGGTGTTTATCCACTCTTCTGCATCCAATGGCTCTGCCACTTCTTTGAAAATTAGTGGTATGGTGTTCATAAAGTCCTTAAAACTGCTATACTGATTCGCTTCATGTCCACCTAGGTTTAACCCACGGTGGGTGTTGTCAGCAATGTGGCGTAATGCAGCTTCCATGTTCTGCTGCATGCCCTCCATGTTGCGTTGACTTCCAAGGAACTGTGCGAAGAACTGTTCCGCGGTGTACGGTGGAGGAGGAGGTGGTGGTGGATCACGGTTCTCATTCCCAGTGGCACTGCCACCTGCCTCAGCAGCGTCATACATGGTACGGCGAGTGTTCGGCATCTGCATATTTCAGCAACAGTAATTATTAGGCGATGTTGTAGAAATTACAGGTGAATGAAAAATTATGCCGTACTGAATTCACTGGAGAGAATAAATTCATACAATAAAACAGGGGCACAATAAGTCATTCCAATTAACACAACATCACTAATTAGATTACTTAAGCGCACACATCACATCCATTACAACCAAATTGCCAGCATACATACACTAGACTTTTGACGTTCAGATATCGCCACAAACACATCCAAGTTTTGCAACATTACATCAAGGTCTTAGTCATTCTACTCATTATTACATGCCAGACATGCCAACCATGCAAAAGGTCATCGCAAACGAAACCCTTGTAGCTAGCGCAACAACTACTAGCCTACTCATCGTGGTCGCTGTCTAAGTCGAAGATGTCGACATTGTCACCATCCACATCATCATTGTCATCATCAGCTGGTGCCTCAGGCTCTTCGGGATCCTCGTCCTCATCTAGATCCATCTCTGCTGCTCCAGGAGGAACGTAAGGGTGGAGCTGGTTATTCAGCTGATGAACCTCCTCATGTAGGTTGTCGTTGTACTCTTCTGCATTGGCCAGCTGCTGCTCCAGCTCAACCTGTCGAGCTCTTAGAACATCTTCTGCAGACCAGGCTTTATTCCTCTGGTGGAGCACATGGATCAACATGCGCCCAGCGTTCCTGTTGGTGGTGGTCAGACACTCAACCTGCTCTCTCAGTGCACATACGTCTCCCTCATAGACTCCAGTCCTCTGGGTCGCTTGATCCCTCTGACGAGTCAACTGAGCCATCTCTACATTGAGCCTCTCAATCTCGGTGTTGTGATCCCTCTGAAGCTGACGTCAGTCATCGCGGGCCTGACCAAGAGCACCAGACACACGTCTCAGGCTACCTTCTACTCCATCGAAAGCCTTCATCACTGTGAACATGGCACGAGTCTCCAGAGATCTTCCTCTTACTTGCTGCCATGAGTCAGTGGAGGGGTTGCCCCTCCGAAAGACTCCAACTATAGCGGCTGCCAACTCCTGAGGAAAACAATCCATGATATCCCTCAGTATCCCAAAGGCTGCCCTATCAGCTGCTTCTTCAGCGGTCTTGCCAGTTGACTCATAATGCCAACCAGTCCACTTAGAACCGTCACATCGGGGACGAACAACGACGTCCACAGTAACCAAGAGACCTTCCCCCAATGGCTCATTTGTCTAGAAATAGCAGGGCTCCATTTCATCAGGATAGCCTACGTAGCTGAGCACTCTCCACAAGAGTGTAGGCATCCCAAACTCTCCAAGAAACATGTGGTGCTGACGGGTACGTGGAGCAAGCTGATGGTGGGGAGCTCTGCCTCCGGTGGACTTGCAAGCGGTCTGCTTTGTGCGTGCCATCTGTAGCAATTTTTTTTATTACCCACGTGAGAATAAGGTTAAGTTGTCATTTCTATCAAAATAAGATAATCAACTTATAAGGGGAGGAACAATGACATGAATGATATGTAACAACATGATGCATGCACGTTCCGTACGTTCTCACAAACTTAGGGAAAATAACAATTGCTAGCGGCATAGACGGTGGCATACAACGGTCTCTCATAAACGTAGCTAATACGTACTACACGATAGCGCTGTTATGTACCTGCAAAAGATCCACTTTAGCCCAAACCCTGACAGTATGAAAAATATGCATGAAAGCAGTAAAGTAATCTACTCGCTTGAGTCAAGTGCTTACTATCCAGGAGCGATGGCGATTCGAATGGATTCCTAATCAGCTGGTGATTTATTCCTCACACAAACCACACTCACCGATCAAGTGAGCTACAGATCACTAATGATAGTTTCCAAGTAGCCGCGGAATAACAGTCATGGACCGCACTACCCAGGGACCGCCCGACAGCCAGGACGCACCTTAGGCTCACTCTTCGCGTCCCCGTCATACCCCCTTCAACACCAGTCTGCCAATCCGAGTTTATCCCGGCTCGAATAGTGTCACTAGCTTCGCGGTCGAAAGGTACTTTATTCGGCCAGCTAAATGTGAGGCATACGTTCAACATGACAAGAGGGACGAGCAACGATCGGTCCTTAATCGACATAGACGGAAAACTAACAGCACCCCAGAACCCTGTCTGGTTGCCTCCAACTTTTCCGTCCGGTCTCCAATTATCCATCACACATGGTTTAATCCAGGATATCATTCTTTCCATAGCTAAATTCTTCCAGTAACCACCTATAAATGTACGTGACCGGAAATCACCGATCGCTACCGGTCTAAGCAAGGCTAAGCAGTTATTCGATCCTGACCTAACAGGGTAAAAAGGTAATAAGGTAGGCAAGGATAGTAATAAATGCATCAACGGTTTCAATTAACTCCTACAACTTAATGCAACAATATATAAACTCATATATAGAAAGAATTGCTTTTATAAAGTAGGAGACTTAGAATGCTCCGGGGCTTGCCTCGTTCGAACGAACTAGGTTGATGATCCACGCACTCGGGCAAGTCCTCTCCTTGCTCCTCTTCCTCTGGCACCTCCTGTGCCTGGATTTCTTGTGGATCTGTCCCGGTCTGCTCTTCCCGAACTGCTACTAGCAACTCCTCCTGCGATCCTGTATGGTTTATATGTTTAAGTGCTCATGCATTGGTGCATCGGAGAGATGACATGTAATGATCATGATGCATGGAATGTAGATGAACATGTTTAACTTTATTGGACATAGTAGAAGTAAAGCTCTTCTACAAGGTAGCCAACATCATCCAAGAACATGTACTACTATACTACTACTACAACCACCGTACTAACATGCCAAGTCACCACAGTAAGCTAAGATGCTTCAAAGATACACCAAAGCAAATATTATTAACTAAACATGCATTAAAAAGGTTAATTAAACCCTAATTGAAACTAGGTTTGAACAGCAACACCTATTTTGGTAGCATAGAAAAAATCTAAGAAAATTACAGTAGCATAGTACTACTCTAAGTAGACTACCATAAAATTTTCATGGCATTTGGATAAGTAAAATAGCCTACACAAAAATGACAAGCTATGGCATAAATATGAGCATGAAAATACTTTGTATTATGAAAAGTATCAAACAACAGATTTAATATTTTTCCTATGTTCTACACAGTAAACAATCACTGCACAAAAATTATCATACACATGTTTTATACAATTTTTGCTCTCTATCAAAATAACAAAAATCATCAATTAAAGGCACTTGAACTACACATCAATATTTCTCTACAGAACATGCATGACATATATTTTTTCCTACAAAGTACATCACTAAAGGAGATTAACAAAACTAGAACCATATTTTTCTGATAATTATTCTATTTACTAGACATTTTCTAAGATAACAGCAAATACAAGAATTAAATAAAACCCTATACAAAAGTATCACAAAAACCACATGCAATATTTTTCTACTTTAGATCTAAGAATAAGAAGCATATAGAAATTTGTTTCATCAAATGTGGAGCAATATTTTTTTCAATTTATGAATTTCCAAAGCATTTAAACAAAATATGTAAATCGTTTCTTTTATTCCTTCTGAAAATCCCGGTTCGAAAACGCTAGATCCACCCGGATCTGTACACGCGCGTACACACACAGGGGCTGACAAATGGGCCCGGGGGTCAGCGGGAGAGGAAGAAGGGCGGCATTGACCACGGCTAACCTCGCCGCCGGCGAGGTCTCCGGCGAGGAGGTCTACTCTATCGCACTCTCCTTCGCAAGGCGAACCAACTAGTGCAGCTATCGTGGCCAGTGGAGCTCGGGAGCAAGCTCACCGGCATCCATGGCGGCGCGGTGGCCCGGCTCAACGTCGGCCGGCCATCTCCGGTCGAGATGAGGCACGGGGAGGGGCTTGGGAGCTCCACCGCGTCAGGGCGGTGCTAGAGCGCGTGAAAAATAGGGAGAGAGGTGGAGCGGAGAGGGGGAGTCCACAGAGCGGAGCTCTCCAGTGAGCTGGACCACTACTCCGACGAGGGATTCCCGAGGAAGGGAAGCTTCCCATGGCTTACCGAGGCGAGCACGGGGTGCGTGAGGTGGAGGTGGAGCTTTGGGCAAGACAGAGCGGTCGACAGTGAGCTGGGGTGGCTGGGTGAGCCAACTCCGGCGAGGCGCGTGCGGTGGCGGAGCTGCCTACGCGCGCGGGAGCTGCTGCTGCTGCTGCTGTCCGAGCAAGGACGAGGCGAAGGAAGGGAGGGAATGGCGGAGTGAGGGAGCGGGGGCGCGCCTGGGCCGACAAAACGGTCAGGGCATGGCGACGTCGGTGGCGCATGGTGGCCACGCGGCGGCGGGACTCTGCCGCGAGCACGCGGAGGTGCGGCGCTGGCGCGCAGGCGGGCCAGGACGGCTTCGCTAGCTGGGCCAGAAGCGGAGCGGCGGCCCAACTAAGGTAAGAACTGTTTTTCATTTTCTTTTCTTTCCCAAATTCATTCAAATGAAATTTTAAATCTTTTCAAAGCAGTTTCAAAAGTTTGACCCAAAATAGAAGTTGCTCAGAAAAATGTACTCTACAACTTTTCCAAATAGAGTAAGGCCAAAATCCAATTAGATTTTGAACTATAGATTTAAAGTTAATTTAAATCAAAAACCCTATTTTAGAAGATTATTTTTTAAAGCAAAATTTGAGAAAACTTTGAATATACACCTTGCTCCAAATTGCATCCTAATTACTTCTAAGTGATCTAAGTGATCAACCAAGGTACACACATGGCAAAACAAACATAGCATCCAATCTATTAAAACAAAACTATGCAACATACATGTTTTATTAGTATGTTTCAATTCTATATTTCTGTCATGCTTATGAATGCATAATAATGATTATGCTCATGATTTGCAAAATGTTAATGCATGCTTAACACCGAGGTGTTATAGGACGTCACGACCATCACTGGATGCGACTCGAAGTGGTGATGGAACTTCCTCTTGGCGATAAGGACGGCGTATAGGAATTTCTGGATTTGGGGGTAGAGAGTCTTAGAATCGGACAAGACATCGCTAATGAAGTACACAGGACGCTGCACTTTGAGGGCGTGTCCCTCTTCTTCTCGCTCTATCATCAGGGTGGCGCTGACTACTTGCGTGGTGGCCGCAATGTAGAGCAGAAGCGGTTCCCCATCGGTGGGAGGGACCAGGATTGGGGCCTTCGTCAGGAGTTGCTTGACCTTGTCAAGTGCCTCCTAGGCCTCGGGCGTCCATTCGAAGCGGTCAGCCTTCCTCAGAAGCCGATAGAGGGGGAGACCTCGTTCGCCGAGGCACGAGATAAAGCGGCTGAGCACGGTGAGGTACCATGTAACTCATTGTACCCCCTTTATATTCCGAATCGGGCCCATCCTCGTGACGGTCGAGATCTTCTCCGGGTTGGCTTCGATGCCATGCTCAGAGACGATAAAACCCAGCAGCACACCCCTTAGGACCCCGAAAACACACTTCTCAGGGTTGAGTATGATGCCATTTGCCCGGAGTTTCGTGAAGGTCTGCTCTAGGTCGGCTATGACCTGGTCAGCCCATTTGGACTTGACCACAATGTCATCCACATAGGCCTCAACAGTCTGCCCGATGAGATCCCTAAAACACTTAAGCATGCAATGTTGGTACGTAGTCCTCGCGTTCTTCAGGCCGAATGGCATTGTGATATAGCAGAACGATCTGAATGGGGTGATGAAAGATGTCGCGAGCTGGTCGGACTCTCTCATCATGATTTGATGGTACCCGGAGTATGCATCAAGGAAGCAAATGGTTTCGCACCCTAAGGTCGAGTCGACTACTTGGTCTATGCGTGGCAAAGGAAACGGATCCTTTAGACACGCTTTGTTGAGACCCATGTAGTCAATGCACAGTCTCCATTTCCCACTCTTTTTCGTACAAGAACGGGATTGGCTAGCCACTCAGGGTGGTATACTTCCTTGATGAACTCAGCCACCAAAAGCTTTGCAATCTCCTCGCCGATGGCCCTACGTTTTTCCTCGTCGAAGCGACGCAAGCGTTGCTTCACCGGCTTGGATCCTGGCTTGATCTTCAAGGCGTGCTCGACGACTTTCTCTCGAAATGCCTGGTATGTCCGAGGGTCTCCACACAAAGATGTCTCTGTTGGCATGGAGGAAGTCGGCGAGCGCGCTTTCCTATTTAGAGGAAAGCGTGGTGCCGATGCGCATCACTTTGCGCTCGAAGCCGCTGGGGTCTATGAGGACCTCCTTGGCACCCTCTAAAGGCTCGAAAGACCCGGGTGACCGCTTGGGGTCGGGCGCTTCTTCGACGACCTCCTCCCTGATGGCCGCAAGCTCTTTGAAGGCGACAATTGCCATGGCGTGTTCGCAGCACTCGACTTCGCACTCGTAGGCGCGCTAGAAGGTGCCGATGGTGATGACCCCACATGGACCCGGCATCTTCAACTTCAGATAGGTGTAGTTAGGGATGGCCATGAACTTCGCGTAGCATGGACGTCCTAGGATGGCATGGTAGGTTCCGTGGAACCTAATCACCTTGAAGGTAAGGGTCTCCGTCCTATAATTGGTTAGATTCCCGAAGGTGATGGGCAGATTGATCTGCCCAAGTGGCACGGCTTGCTTTCCTGGCACGATGCCATGGAAAGGCGCCCCGATTGGCCGGATGCGCGCTCGATCGATGCCCATGGCATCGAGCGTTTCAGCATACATGATGTTGAGGCAACTACCTCCATCCATCAGCACCTTGGTGAGCCGCTTCGTGCCGATGATCCGGTCGACCATGAGTGGATATCTCCCTGGTTGCGGGACGCTTTTCGGGTGATCAGTCTGATCAAAGGTTATGGCGGAGTCCAACCATCGGAGGAAGGTAGGCATGGCCGGCTCGGCTGTATAGACCTCATGACGCGCAAGCTTCTAGCGGCGCTTGGAGTCGTAGGCCACCGACCCTCCGAAGATCATGAGGCAGTCATCTAGCGTCAAAAATCCATCGTCCTTCCCCTTGGCGTCGTCTACGGCCGGCTTGGGCTCCTTCCTATGTTCCCCCTTGTTTGAGCCTTCGGACAAGAACTGCTTCATGAGGACACAATCCTTGTATAGGTGCTTGACGGGGAATGCATGGTTCGGGCATGGCCCTTCGAGCAGCTTCTCGAAATGGTCCGAGGTACCCTCGGAGGGCTTCCAACCCCCTTGCAGTTGACAGTGGCCACGAGCGAGCCCTCGCACCGCTGCTTGTTCTTCTTCTTGTTGGGACGGTTGGAGGCACCTTCGCCGGCGTCCACGTACTGCTTTGCCTTGCCTTTGAGGCGGTCGAAAATCGTCCCGACCGCCTCCTCGCCCGAGGCGTGGCTGGTGGCGATGTCGAGGAGCTCCTTGGTAGTTCGTGGGCCCTTACGTCCTAGCTTGTGAACCAGGGACTCGCAGGTGGTCCCAGACAGGAAAGCTCCCATGACATCGGCGTCGGCGACGTTGGACAACTCGTTGCACTGCCGGGAAAAGCCCCGGATGTACCCACGAAGAGTTTCCTCGGACTTCTGTCGGCAGTTTTTGAGATTCCATGGGTTCCCAGGACGCGCGTATGTGCCCTGAAAGTTTCCCATGAAGATCTCTTTTAGGTCCGCCCAACTTTGGATTTGGTTGGGCGGAAGGTGTTCCAACCACGCTCACGCCGAATCGGCCAGGAACAATGGAAGGTTGCGGATAATGAAATCGTCACTATCCGCTCCACCGACTTGGCAAGCAAACCGATAATCCTCGAGCCACAGTCCGAGGTTTGTTTCCTCAGAGTATTTTGGGATGTTAGTCGGCGGTCGGTACCGCGGTGGGAAGACGACGTTAAGGATGTGTCAGCCAAAGGCCTGAGGTCCCGACAAGTCATGTCTCAGGCTTCGGTCCTCGCCGCTATCGTAGCGTCCACCATGACGAGGGTGGTAGCCGTGGCTAGCCTCCTCCCTCGCATCACCACGGGCACACCTGCGGGCATCGAGGGTGTCGCGCGCGTCACGGTGGAGGCCGAGACATTCACGCACCGAGACCGCGGCACGTGGCCTGCCACCTTGCTGCACCTGGTGGACTGACATGTCCCTGTCGGGTCGCTCTAAGGGTGTGCGCTGGTTGGCGTCGAGCTCGCGTCGTCGGGACAACAAGCTCTCGGCCTGCTGCGCCGCTGCACGCTCAAATAGCGTGCGAATCTCGTGATGGATCCGACGATCCTCGGGCATCGCGGGCCCCAGAAGCCTTCAGAGCAAGGCCGCCATAGCAGCGATGTTCTGGCTTGCCCGGGTGAAGTGTGGGAGGGCTTCGTCGTCCTCGATGATCCTCTGGTTCACATCGCGGGCCACAGCGCATGCACGCCCACCGTCTTCGTGGCGCTCGATCTCTCACTCGAGCTCCACGCGTTCCTTCTCGAGCTGGAGTCGTGCTTCTTCGAGATCTTGGTGCCGCACCCTCAGCTGCTCTACCCACAGGCGAGGTGGGGCCCCTGCGTCCCCCTCGACCTCGTCGTCGAGGTCGTCTGTTGGGGTAGCCCCTCCCTCGTGGATGCTTTCGATGTATCCCTCGAGGGTACCTACCATGAAACATTCATGCGAGGGGTGATGGCTCCCCCTGCTGGAGTTAGAGTCGGAGGGCGACTCTGATTCTCCCGTGAGGAGGTCGTCGAAAGATTCCACGACATATTCTGTCATCCCCACGAACTCGTCGTTCGCAGGGGATGAGGGCGTGCGTTGCGCCATAGGTGGCCAGCGGTCTTTGCGGCATTGTGCAGACCAAACCGGAGCGCTGTCAGGGCGCTCCGGATGAGGTATTCCGGGGAGAGCGGCTCTCCTTCGACAAGCTGTGTCATGACGTTGGCGAATGAGAAGGTGAGGCGGCCCAGGCCCTTCTGGGATGGTCAGGGTCCTAGGAAGGCGCCGAGTTGGCGCTCTAGCCTCCCGTAATCGAAGCCGAGGAGTTGGTCGCTCCTAGGGGTGCGGGCCTCCGGTGCATGCAGCTGCAGCTCCTCAAGCGCCTCAACGATCGCGTCGAGGCCGGTGGAGTGGAGAGTTTGGACGACGACGAGAACTTGCGCCAACTCTCCCTCCATCGAAATGATGAAGTCCAGGTTCCCGAAGCGCACGTGCACGCCCGGGACCCAGCTGACACCGTGACTAGCCATCCGATGCCTGATGTGGACGTCGAGACACACAAAAGGCCTATACCTGGCGTGCCAACTATCAGTGTTTTCGGACCACCGACGAGTAAATTTGTATTTGCGCGTGTGGCTCTGATGGTGTGCTCAGAGGACACAAGGGTTTATACTGGTTCGGGCAGAATGTCCCTACGTCCAGTTCACTGCTGCTCGTGTTACCGGCACTTGATTTGCTGTAGGGGTTACAAACAGGCGAGAGAGGGAGATGATCCCAAGTCTCTGATGGAAGGAGTGAATGGGTGCTGAGAGTTCGCTTGCCGCTCAGCCGTCTGCTCGTGTCGTGCTCTTGTGTTTCGGTTTCCCTTTTTTTCATGGGGTGTCCTGTTTTCCCTTTTATAGGCGAAAAGAAAGCGCGTGTTACAGTGGAGGAAGAGGCGAAGAACGAGAGAGAGAGAGGGAAGAAGGCTTACAAGGTCGCCGGCTCCTTTTTCTCCTTCATGTGGGTCCCGCCGATCCTGTAGATGTCAATAGGGACGGCTCCACATCGCGGCCCTGTTCATCATTGGTGCCATACGCAAGCGTCATCTGCCGGTCATGGCGTTCTATTCCGTCCCGGCGGATGCCGTGGTGAACTGACACGCCTGTCAGTGTTCGTACGAGGGTTAGACAGAACAGCACCGACATGCCCGACACTGTTCTTGATCTAAGTCCTCAGGTATGGCCCGTCATGGCCACAGGTTACATCGAGGCGTGCCAGTCTCTTTCCTAGTGTCAGAGTTTTGACCCAGGCCCATACGCTTGGACCTAGAGTGGTTGGCGGCGGTATGGGTCCCCGTCAGACGAGACGGAGCCCGCGGCCTTGGGCGAGACCCCTGCGGCCTCGAAGTCGGGCGAGACGGAGCCCGTGTCCTTGGGGTCGGACGAGACGGAGCCCGCACCCAAGGGGTCGAGCGAGACGGAGCCCGCAACCTTGGGGGTCGGGCGAGACGAATCCTACGACCTTGGGATCGAGCAAGACGGAGCCCGTACCTAATGGGTCGGGCGAGACGGAGCCCGCGGCCTTGGGGACGGGCGAGATCTTGTAATACGTCTCGGGCCATCCGGGAGAATCAGCGTGGGCGCTAATCTCTTTACTTTGGGTATCCCTACTATCGATACCCAACACGTCGACAGAAGGACCATGAGGAGAATCTAAAGAGAGTCGTGAAGCGCCTAAGGAATCCAAAGAGGGATGGCCTTGTTTGCACTGCTATGGAGCCATGGGTGGTCGTCGGTATGCGCAACGTAGACTACAAGCGTGCCAGACATTTTCAGGTTGACCCTTCTGCATTCAAGAACATTCTTGAGATTGACAAATAGAGAATGGTTGCCAAGGTCGAGCCTCTTGTTAGCATGGGTCAGATAACTAAAGCTACCTGCCCGATGAATCTTTCGCTCGCTGTGGCTCCTGAGTTTGATGACCTTACCGTTGGTGGTCTGATAAATAATTATGGAATTTCAGGGGGCCCTCACATCTATGGCCTCTTCTCTGACACGGTTGTCGCGATGGAGGTTGTTCTTGCAGATGGTCAGGTTGTGAGAGCTACCCAGGACAATGAGGACTCTGACCTTTTCTATGGCATGCCATGGTCCCAAGGCACAATCGGACTCCTCGTTTCAGCTGAGATCAAACTCATTCCCATCAAGGAATACATGAGGCTCACATATACTCCTGTCAGGGGGACCTTGAAGGAAATCGCGGAGGCTTATGCTGATTCTTTCGTGTCAAGGGATGGTGACCCTGCAAAGATCCCTGACTTTGTACAAGGGATGGTGTACTCATCCTCAGAGGGTGTGATGATGACCGGTGTTTATGCCTCGGAAGAGGAGGCAAAGAAGAAGGGCAACAAGATCAACCGTGTAGGCTGTTGGTTTAAGCCCTGGTTCTACCAGTATGCTGAGACGTTTCTGAAGAGGGGTGAGTTCGTGGAGTACATTCCTACAAGGGAGTACTACCATCGCCACACTAGATCCCCGTATTGGGAAGGCAAACTGATCATACCGTTCGGGGACCAGCTCTGGTTCAGGTTTCTGCTTGGCTGGCTGATGCCACCAAAGATTTCCTTGCTCAAGATCACCCAGGGTGAAGCTATCAGGAACTACTAACCATGACAACCACGTGATCCAAGACGTGCTGGTGCCGCTTCACAAAGTCAGCGACGCTCTTGAGTTTGCTCACCGTGAACTGGAGGTACAATTTCCTTTCTTTTTTCTTTTGCATCGCTGGTGGCTAGTCTAGAGTCTCTAGACCATGCCCTCTTCAACTTGGTTGGGATGGGATTCAGAATTTTGTTTTTTGATCTGATCTTAGGTTTACCCAGTGTGGCTGTGCCCGCATCGGCTGTACAAGCTTCCCGTGAAGACGATGGTGCACCCGGAACCAGGATTTGAGCAGCATCGCAGGAAAGCCCAAATGTTCACCGACGTCGGCTTCTACTACGCTCCTGCCTCTGCCTCTGTTCTACGGGGTGAGGAGTTCAACGGTGCCGAAGCCGTGTGTAGGCTGGAGCAGTGGCTCATTAGGAACCACGGGTACCAGGCGCAGTATGCGGTGTCTGAGCTGAGCGAGGACTTCTGGAGAATGTTTGATCCCTCTCACTACGAGCACTGCCGCCGCAAGTACGGCGCTGTAGGGACCTTCATGAGCGCCCACTACAAGTCCAAGAAAGGCAGAAAGAGCGAGGAGGAGGTGCTCGAAGCTGAAGCTGCCATCCTAGAAGCTGCTGATGCTGATGCGGAGTGACATAACAGGCTTGGCTTTGATTCTCCATTTCCATCCATCATGGCTACTCTAAACATCCAGTTCTGAACTATATATCCTTTCCCCTCTAACTTGATGTGTGTTGTTGGAAGCTGTTGAATAATTTTAAGCTGTAATCACCTTTGGCTAAACAGTTACTCATTGATGGTTTCTGATAATACATTTAGTTGGAGTTTGAGAAAGTAATCAAAGCTTCCTTTATCAAAAAGACAAAAAAGTTGTTTTGCATTTGCATCTGTGTCTGTCAGCTTGAAATTGTATGTTGTGCCATAAAATCAGTTTTTTTTTTGCAACATTCTGATAATATATATAATGAATTCACTTTTCTTCTGTAAGTTTGCTTGCCAAACTATAATTGTGATAATAATTAAACCCTGCGGGTTGCCAAATCTCTGCACACCTTTTTTCTGTAAGTTTGCCTGCCAAAATATACGTACGCAGTCATCAGCTGAATCTTATTGTAGGATGCTACTTGTAATATGCACTACTCTCTCTCTCAAAAAAAATAATCTCGCTTTCTATGAAGTCATATAATTTGAATTTTGACTAAAATTATAAAAATACTAACATTTATAATACAAAATATACATCATTAGATTAACTATGAAATGTATTTTATAATAAACTTATTTGGAGATATAAATATATCAATATCATTCATTATAAATTTGGTTAAACTTGGGCTTGTTTGATTGGCACAAATTTCATAAGCCTTGCACTGGGTTTCACCTCTTCCTACTGCAAAAAAGTGGCAGTGCTACTGCCTTTATTTATTTATTAAAAAAAAGAAGGTCTGAAGGTGAAGCTTTGTTAATTTTGTTCAGAGAAGAGATTTGAGCTTTGACTATTCCTTGGCTGCTGTATCCGCCCTCAGCCGTAACAGTACGGTCAGGCCCACACCGAGGCACCGAGCCGTACCCACTCACGCTCGCTCACGCACCGTGATAGCAAATGGCGGGAAGCAGGGATTCATTTCCCGCGCTTTTCCCCGGTCTCCCGCCAGGTTGCTCTGCCTTTAGGGCTCCGCTCCCTTGAGATCCCCTCCCATCGATCCTCTCATCTGCCCATCCGCAAGCCATTCAGCCGCCGCCGCCGCCGCCGCTCGTGACTGGGAAGATGACGCCGTCGAGCCAACCCGACTTCTCGCCGTCGCAGTTCACCTCCACCCAGAATGCCGCCGCCGACTCCACCACGCCTTCCAAGGTCCTCT
Source organism: Miscanthus lutarioriparius (assembly GCA_904845875.1). Lineage (NCBI taxonomy): Eukaryota > Viridiplantae > Streptophyta > Magnoliopsida > Poales > Poaceae > Miscanthus > Miscanthus lutarioriparius. The sequence goes on along the minus strand of CAJGYO010000008.1, from coordinate 44,453 downwards.
CTTCCTCTCGCCGCGCGGACTCCTTTTGCTTTCTTCAACCTCAATCCGTCGGTTCCCTTAGCCATGGACTTACCTGACTTGTGTGATTGGATTTGTCAGATGCGCGGCGCGTCCAGCACCATGCCGCTCACCGTGAAGCAGGTCGTCGACGCGCAGCAATCTGGCACCGGCGAGAAGGGCGCTCCGTTCGTCGTGGATGGCGTCGAGATGGCTAACGTACGGGGGCCTAAATTCGAGACGCCTCTTCCCCTGCGCTATGCGTTTCTCAGCCTTTCCTCTTCTTCGTGCTTTGATTCGTTGACATGGACATGTTCTCGCCGTTAATTCGTCAGCCGCGGTTCCCTTTTCAGATTCGACTTGTGGGGATGGTCAACGGCAAGGTGGAGCGGACGACCGATGTGACATTCACGCTCGATGACGGCACCGGCCGCCTCGATTTCATCAGATGGTGAGCCTAATGTAACACTGCTTGTTTGGTTCTCTCATAGTCAATCCCAGAAATCTTATCAGAAAACATCATCATTTATTTACTCATAAACACCAATGCTGAACATCCACATTGGGTTATAACCAGAAAACTACATAGGTGCCTGTGAAAGGAATACCTGTGCAAGTGGAATGTTTCAGTAACAGTTCCATCTGTTGTTCCTTACAACCACTGAACCTGCCTTGCCAAGTTGCCATTGTATGCTTCCTGTCAGCCTCCGTAACAACTTCAAGTTCTCCCTGCAAGGATAGTGATTCTAGTGTGACCTGATAAGTTGTTGAAGTGATACAAATTACACTGCTGATGCCAACTTGTCAAGAAAAGCTGACCTGAAAGTAACCATGTATTATGATTAGGGCACTTTGGAATGCAGGAATTTCACATGAATCAATTCATTTTCACAAGAAAAACACTGGAAACAGGACAAAATCCCGCCTTCCTCCAAAGGGGGCCTTAATTTTTCTTCTTTGAGATTTTTAGTCTTGCATTCATTGTATTCAAGAACCATGACATAGATTCCACTGGATCTGGCTGTACAACAATCTGAAACCACCTGTTGCTGGCTTTAATAACTGCTTGCAGGAACTCGTGTGGACTAACCTCATCTTATCAGAACACATCATCTTTTACTCATAAACACAAAGCTAAACATCTGCATTAGGTTATAATAACCAGAAAACTACATAGCTGCATGTGAAAGGCATACATGTGGAAGTGGAATGTTTCAGTAACAATTCCATCTGTTGTTCCTTCCAACCACTGAACTTGCCTCACCATTGTATGCTTCCTGTGAACCTCATTAACAACTTCAAATTCTCCCCGCAAGGCTAGTGATTCTAGTGTGACCTGATAAGTTGTTGAAGTGATACAAACTGCTCTGTTTGATGCCAATTTGTCAAGAAAAGCTAACCTGAAAGTAATCATATAGTGCTTCTGGCCTTAATAATTATTTGCAGAATTCGTGTAGACTAACCAGATTTTGTTAGTTTACCAAATCTTGATGTAAAGGTATAGCACAAAATATTCTGCAAACTGATTTAATAACCAACCTGGCCCTTGAAGTTCCTACCATGCCAAATCTTGCGTGTCAGTTCCCCAAAATGTACTCAGTCTGCACTTCAGTGAAGATTTTTTTTCCTTTTTTGAAAAGAAATGGCTGGCTGGAGTTCTGCCAATAATATATTGATAAGGAGATCTTTGCCTTGTTTTATAAAAGAAGATAATAGTCACCAATGTCATAATCCTACGTTCAACCAAGTTATTCATGGCTTATCATGTTGGTTGTCTGCGATTAGTAATAGGTTTCCTTACACACAGTTATGTTATTTATGTTTCTGTTTCGCAGGGTGAATGATGCTTCAGATTCTTCCGAAACTGCTGCTATTCAGTAAGTATAAGCTACAGCCTTTACATTGTTGTTAAAGCATTTCACTATCTTTTCTGGAGGAAAGTTGCCATGCTTTTGTGCGGATAGATCACAGTTTTTTCTCTCTTTGGTTATCAAGGAATGGTATGTACGTTGCGGTCATTGGAAGCCTCAAGGGACTTCAAGAGAGGAAGCGTGCTACTTCTTTCTCAAGCAGGTATCCTGGCAGTAAGTTCGTTTAAGCTGAACAATTCTTACAATGCAGCATACAATTAATATATTGATTTTCTTTCAGGCCTATAACTGATTTCAATGAGGTTACGCTGCATTTCATTCAGTGTGTTCGGATGCATATAGAGAACACGAAATCAAAGGTGCCGCCCTTTCCTGTACTAAGGTCATTGAAATATTCCATGCTGTCTTTCCCGTGGCTTTGTTTTACAAGGCTTCTGGTTTACATCATAGGCTGGCAGTCCTGCACGAACCAGTTCTTCTATGGGAGTGTCAGTCTCAAATGGTTTCAGTGAATCAAGCACACCAACATCTTTGAAATCGAATCCAGTAAGTTATAGTTGCAGTTATTGCATTGATTATTTAATCAAAACCTTTTCACATATCACCGTGTCTTGCTAATTCCTATAGGCACCAGTGACCAGTGGAGCAAGTGGTTCCGATACTGATTTGAGCACGCAGGTGCTTAATATTTTTAAAGAACCAGCGAACCTGTAAGTCATATCTATGGCCCCTCCTTTTTCTTTGGTTTTGACCAGCCTTTCCAATAAACTGCCCTAAATAAAGTTTATATTACACATAATCATCCTTTTCTTTCTTTTATTTCTTTCTTATCAAAATAAGATTCCACATTACCTGTCCTAAGTTTAATAATTACCCTTTCACTTAACAAATAAAAAGTTGATTTGTTGTGATGCCTTGGTTAGCAAGTTTTCTCATCTTTATTTGTCATTCTATTGTCGACAGTGAGAGTGAGCATGGGGTACATGTTGATGAAGTTATCAAGCGGTTCAAACTGCCGGAGAAGAAGATCATGTAGAGCTCTCTCTTCATTTTCACTAGCACACAGGAAAAAAATAAAGAGTATTCTCAGCAGCTCCTTTTGTTATGCAGGGATGCTATTCTCGACAATGTGGACTTGGGCCATCTCTACTCAACAATTGATGACTCCCACTTTAAGTCAACTTAACCAATTGAAGTTGTAGCCAAAATCAAGAGCAGTCAGCCTGCTCGAATGGCAGAGGACTAAGTATCACTTGACAGAACTGATTCTGCCTCCTTGTACTAACCAAGGTCTGAAAAGGGAGGGAATTTTGATGGTGTTGATCCTATCTATGATGGTCCTATATGTATGGGTTATGGAAATATCATGTTGTGCCAACTAGTTGATTTGCATCATCTGATGAAGTTGTGTCAAGGAAGACTTTTGATGGTGTTAGACCTATCTAGGATGGTCCTATATGCATCGGTTATGGAAATATTGTATCTTGTGTCAACTAGTTGATTTTCATCATCTGATGAAGTTGTGCCAATGAAGATGAGTAGTAACTCTTCGTCTCAGTAGTGACAAATCGATATGGTGTGATTTGTGCTGATGCAGTGCTGGGTTGGGATAAAGTTAATAAAAGTTATTATGCTGCTGTTAAGCAACATTGCTGCCAGATGGAAGTGCATACTAATCCACGGATGGTGGACTAACCAAACAAATTGTGAACCGGTCATGCATACTTGTACTGGATGCTGTTTGTCCATGTGTGCAAGCACCTAGCTACAGGAGACTTACTATACAGTTCGAATTGTGAACAGCTGCCTCTCCATGGATGTTGAAAAGCTTGAATTTTACACTGTCCAGCCTGCTACCTCTCCAAAGTCTCCATCGGTCAAACTGTTAATAAGCCAGGAGACATTACAAATTTACTTAAAAATAAGCCTGGCAACGAGCCCAATTAAGGCTTCCTGTCCAAATACAAGGTGAGGAGGACAAGTGTTGGAAGCTAGCTACTAACCATACAGTTCCTTCTTGTTTGCACAACGGTAGCTTTTGTACCCATCTGTGTCCTCTTATGTTGGGCACTATCTATCTTGAGGACGATCAGGTGTACATGGGCTAATTCTGTTTTAAAGAAAAACAAATTGTGTTACAAATCATATCTCCATTTTTCTAAAGAAAATTTCGGATGCCTATGTTAAAATGGACCATATATATGCTATGTTTTTTTTTTGTTTTCGTGCGTCCACACTAGTAATTTGTCATTTCTTGCGTATGGCAAAAGAAATTTAGTTTGGACTTTCCCATGTATTCCTAAATAGACCTAACTGTGGATACTAGAATTTTTGAAAGTATAATTTCTGATGGAATTTACGAAAGGTTTGTTCCAACGTTTAATCCTATCTTTACCCTGGATAGGCTAAATATGGCATGGCATTAACAGACTGATGCTATTAGCAGTATATTGGCATGCCAGGAATCCATTTTCCTGAATTCCTAAACTAGAATTCCATGGGAATTGGCGAGTTTGTTTGGTTATCTCCGCATACAGATGGTACCAAGACTTGGTTATGTCTGCATACATGTGCAGATTGACTGATTATCCATATATACTACGACAGTCCGACTGAATGACTGCGAGAGAGCCATGAAAAGATGTAGATACAGACAGACAGAGAGACAGAGAGATGGACACAGAGACATTTGTAGATTGGCCAATAGCTTGATTCGGGTAGCTGGTCCACTCGCAATCTGGAGCCAATAATTCAGATGCAAAAGCAGGCCAGGCACGCATGCACAGCGATTTCACTGGCTCTGTGCTCATATTGTTTTTGTGGTGTGGTGGTTCATCAAGAGAAATATGAATTGGCTGACGGATTTGCAGTGCCACAAAATCCATGTCCCTGTACGTCAGGGATCACCACTACCTTCCCTGGCGCACATCTCCACACCACCAAAACATCCATTGCAAAATTCAGGTCACTGATAGATAGACATAGATACTACTCAAGTAAATAGTGCAATACTTGATATAATTAGCTGATTTCTTTTAGAAAATGGAAGCAACCGACGGGATCAATTATAACTGATATAGTAACAAATCTAGCGACAGGATGAAATATACTGCTAGAACTGTATATGCTACTGGAGAAGGACTGTTGTTAATTAGTGGTTGGTAGATCTAATTAGCTTATGGTGACCACATTATTTTACTGTCACAGTGCTGCACCTAATGCACACGAGCTGATCCATCATTATGATCGAGCTGGTCCTGCCTGCCTGCCTGCTTGGTAGCTACTATTACGGATTGGCTCGCGCTCCTCCTACCGCTGCTGAAAGCATGGAGCCCCCTATAAATTTATTAACTATACAACCTTGAAGGAGAGACATGCTTGAGGTTGAAGATAATGGAAAAGATCCCTTAATATATATATATATATATATATATATATATATATATATATATATAGGGAACGGATCGTGTGCAAACTAAGCTTCCCGTGTAAACATGTAAACTATCGACGTGGGCTCTAGGATCGTGATCTGATGGCTCCTGAGAGAGGTGGGAAATATTTGCACTTAAACGCCCGCAGCATCCCACCGTTTCGTAGATTTTTTTCACGTGACCCCCTCCTCCGTTCCGTCCTCCGTTCCGTTTGGCCGTCGTCTGGATCGCGAGTTTGCTTCGTCGGTTCGCTGGATCGCGACCGCCGCGCCGGCCTGGATCGCGCCGCCGCCCAACATCGCGCGGCCGCCCAACATCGCACAACATCGCGCCGCCGCCCAACATCGCGCCGCGGCCCAACATCGCGCTGCCGCCGGACTGGTTCGCCTGGTTTGCGCCGCCGGCCTTGTTCGTCGCCGGCCTGGGTCGCATCGAGAAGCCACCACGAGGGCCTGCAACGTCGTCGCTGGAGCAGCAGGGCCATCCACCACGAAGCCGGCGATCTTGCTGGACGTGAGACCCTCCATCTCCGATTTAGTCAGCCCCTCCATCTCTCCTTCCTCTGCCCTATGTCTGCAGAAACTCGCGCCGCAGCCGCAAACTATTTCATCACAGTGCATATGATGAAAACTTGCAGGTCATACTGTGATGATGGAGCCCCATCCGGCAGCGTCCACCGTGGAGACGAAGGACCCCCGTCCGATGGCCACGAACTCCACTCCGATGGTGCTCACGAACTCCGACCTAACGCTGAGCACGGGCTCGCCTCCGTCGTTGGCCACGAACGCCGCCGCAATGCTGCCTATGATCCCAGGAACACACGGCCCCGATGCAGGTTTGTTTTTTCTACAAAACTTTCATCTTTACTATCACATTGACTACGCTCATTGGTAATGTCGTCGTTAACATGCAGTCCTGTCCATCATGGACGTCGATGCTGGAGTTGTAGCCCACGTTGAGGAACCAAGCACACCACGGACTATACCTTCTCCTAATATAGCAGATAAGTGCAAAGCAAATAAAAAGCCTGTGGTGGGAATGACTTTTGATACACTCAAGGCTGCGGAGATTTTTTACAAAGACTATGCACACGATGCTGGTTTCTCGGTTCGTGTTGGTGCACATAGGAAGGAGAATGAGGTAATATTGTACCAGAGGTATTTGTGCTCAAATGAAGGATATAGGAAGAAGAGCGAAGAAGAAGTTAGTGAGCAGCCCGGGAAAAAAAAGAAGACATCAAATGTGATGGACACCCGATGTGGTTGTGAGGCTCATATTGTTGTCAAGCTTGACAATGAGAAGAAGTATCAAATATTGTCATTTGTTGAGGAGCACAATCATGTTTTCGTGTCGCCAGATAAGAGGCACCTGCTACGATCCAACCGTCAAGTTAGTGAGAGGGCAAAGAGTACTTTGTTCAACTGTCATAAAGCTAGCATTGGCACGTCACAGGCATTTCGACTTCTCCAAGTCACTGACGGTGGATTTAAGCATGTTGGTTGCACGCTGAGGGATTTGAAGAACTACTACCGTGACCTGAGGACCAAAATCAAAGATGCTGATGCACATATGTTTGTGCATCAACTTGAGCGAAAGAAGGAAGCAAATCCTGCCTTCTTTTATGAGTTTATGGTGGATAAAGAAGGACGACTTGTGCGTGTCTTCTGGGCAGATGCCACATGTAGAAAAAATTGCAGTGTTTTTGGTGATGTGCTTTCGGTAGATTCTACATATACTACCAACCAATATGATATGAAGTTTGTGCCATTCACTGGGGTCAATCATCACTTGCAAAGTGTTTTCCTTGGCGCAGCGTTTCTGGCTGATGAAAAGATCGACTCATATGTATGGTTGTTTCAGACCTTTCTTAAGGCTACTGGTGGAGTAGCACCTCATCTAATCATAACAGATGAAGATGCGAGCATGAAGGCTGCTATTGCTCAGGTTCTACCAAATACAACTCATAGACTTTGCATGTGGCATATCATGGATAAGGTTCCTGAGAAGGTTGGGCCAGACATAAAAAATGATGAGGACTTCTGGAAATTATTAAACGAGTGTGTTTGGGGCTCCGAGAATTCAGATGAGTTTGAGTCTAAATGGAATTCTATCATGACAACGTATGTGCTCACTGAAAATGAGTGGTTTTCCACAAAGTTCGCCAGCCGAGAATCATGGATCCCAGCATACTTTATGGACATACCTCTAGCAGGACTTCTTAGGACTACATCACGATCGGAAAGTGCAAATTCTTTCTTTAACCGTTTCATTCATCGAAAATTATCCTTTGTTGAGTTTTGGCTGAGGTTTTCAACAGCTTTGGAGTGCCAGCGCGAAGAGGAGTTGATAGCCGACAATAAAAGTCTTCACTCCAACCGTACATTGATGACACCTTGGGTCATGGAGAAGCAGTGTAGTGTTGTATATACTCATGAAATTTTCAACAAGTTTCAGGAACAACTAATGGTTGCAAGAGACCATTGCATTATTCAAGGAATTTCAGAGAATGATGATAAAAAAATTGTCACTATTAGCAGCCAATCTGGTAAAGAGCGAGTAGTTCAAATGAACAAATCAAACTTGTTTGGTATGTGCTCTTGCAAATTTTATGAGTCCTATGGCATCCCATGTCGTCATATCATTCAAGTGCTTAGAGGCGAAAAACAAAATGAGATACCACCAATTTATTTTATAAAAAGGTGGGATATGAGGTGTAAAAGGTGAGTTTACAGAGTTGTTTTGTTTTATATAGACGGACTGTTTTTACATGTGCAATATTTCTGATTGGTTGTTTTATTTCATAGAGAAGTGACATTTGATGAGGAAGGTAACCTACTGGATGAAAAGGCTAAAGATCCTGTGGAGGAAGCAATGGCGAGAAAAATTTCAGATTCACGTAACAAGTTTGAAGAGCTAATCCAGATGGCCAAGAACTCTGAACAAGGAATAGAATTTTTATATTCTAGCTTATCAAACCTTGTACAACCTCTTCAAAATATCGTTCCTGCTGCTACAGCCAGTAAACAAGATGAGTTCGAATCGTTCCTTGGTGGAAAAATTCCACAAGAAGTTGAGATACATCCACCAAATGATATCAACTCCAGAGGGCGAAGCAAAAGAATCAAGAAGGGCAAGGAGCAGAAGGCGCCCAGAAAACGGATGTGTGGAAAATGCAAGCAATTAGTGGCTCATGACGCACGTAATTGCCCGCTCAATGGTGTGGAAAATGCAAGCAATTAGTGAGCTCTGAATATTTCTAGGTTCATTTTGTTAAGACATGGAAGGTTTATGTTACTGGATATTTTTAAACATGTCGTTTATACTTTGTCTTGTGTCCTCTGAATATTTCATTGCATTAAGCAAAGAATTTCGCTTGTTTGAATTAAGCATTGGGGAGAACACACTCGGAAGGGAGAACGTTCAGAATCCAGCAGATGATCTAGTCCCATCGTCAGGCCTGAACCACCACCTCGGCGAGCTCCTGGAAAAGGGGACGGGACACGGACGTGACCGGCGGCGAACCAGGCCTTGTTCGTCGAGCGACCGGACGTGGGCGGGATGTCGTGGCCGGTTGCGATGAGGCGCGACTGGAGGAAGTCGAGCGATCCGTGGTGGCGCACGGCGCGGCGGCGATCCGAGGACCGCGATGTTGGGCGGCGGCGCGATCCAGGTGACGATCGATCGGGGGGAATCGCGTACGTAACGTAACGATCGCGACCGATCGATGTTTCGCGTACGTAACGATCGCGAGATCGCGATCCCGAACGGCGGACTGACGGCCAAACGGAGGAGGGGGTCACGTGAAAAAATTCAACGAACCGGTGAGATGCTGCGGGCGTTTAAGTGCAAATATTTCCCACCTCTCTCAGGAGCCATCAGATCACGATCCTAGAGCCCACGTCGCTAGTTTACATGTTTACACGGGAAGCTTAGTTTGCAAAATGGGGAAGAAACAAAAGAATGGATCGAAACGGATTTCATGCATTATATGGATCGTCGTTGTTGGACGATGATTGCATAGGGATAGTGCTGTCGAGCGTTGGCACAGCATCACCACCTGGCACGCAGCGTGATCTGATGAGCTGTTCCGTTTGGTGCTAGCTGCTGATTTGCCTGCTTGTTGTTACTCTGCTAGTAGCTGCGCAACGACACTGCACTGATCAAGTCTCCGTCGTCTCTTCAAGATCTAATCTACCATTCTTCCTTCTTCTATTCTATATGTGCTTGTGACTTCATGCACTTCGCTTCATCTTCTACTACTCTGCAGAAGTATGCTAGTTGTATATATTGTATTCATGCCGTATTATTCTCCGTCGTCGATAGGGTAACTAACCCATGCACCATGCTCTATATATGCATGCATCATGGATCATCATGAAAATTAATTATAACTATTAGTAAATTATTCTTTTATGGGTGTGCCCTATAACTATTAGTTATTTACTGCACAAATATTATCACTCTATCACCATCGGTTTACGTTCTTATTGGTGATAGTAGATAGTGATAATCAGAAATTCGGAATTATCATCGGATTCGTCATGGCCATGCCGCGCCACCAGCCTAGCCGCTCTTGCAAGCCCCCGGCCCTAAATGAGGAACAATGTCATAATCATTATAATGACTTTAGGTACATTACCCGCATCACAATATGGTGTGATATCATCCCTCTCTTGCAGGCTCCCATTTGTGTGGTAGACACTCAGGTAGACCTCAACCTATTTTCTAAGTAATTTTAAGATATATTATGTGGTAAGACAAATGACACGTACAACCCCCTCTGATTACCATATTTGGGTTGGTGATGAACATTAAGGGCCCCTTTGGAATAGAGGTGAAACAAAGGAAAAACATAGGATTGAGATTCCATAGGATTGAAATACTGTAGCACCCTTTGGTTAGTAGGAATTGGTCATAGGAATTCCATAGGAAAACTATAGGAAAAAACAATCCACCTAGACCTCATAGAAAAATTCCTATGCACAAGGAACAAGGCAAACAATGGACTTATGTGACCAACTTGTGTCTATTCATGAGAGTGGAATAGAATAAAGTAGCTTGATTAAGAAAACAACCACTCTTTGCTCCTAAAAATCCTTTAAGATTCCTGTGTTTCTCCTTTGCCTATCCAAACACCTTGGTATGAAAATTCCTTTGTTTTAGATTCGTCTGTTTTTCACTTGCATTCCTATTCTATTCCTATGTTTCACCTTTTCCTGTGGTTTACGCGTTCCTGCAATTCAAAGGAGGCCTAATGGTAGGTATGCATGTTAATATTTCCTTTTATAGTGTCTGTTCTTATATTTCAGGATAGAGGGAGTAAATCAGCATGCATACATGATATATACCATAGAATCAGAAATGTTTGATTGGCAATCTTTATGGGCTCCACGGAACGAAATCGGTGGTGATGGAGTAATAATATATATATACTCGCAAAGTACAGTAGTATATAGGAGTAATTGTTGTGTGTGTTTCAGCTAAATTCTAGCAGTACGTACATGTAGATATATTATCTGGCCATGCATGCATGGGCCTCCATCAGTTCGTCGCGATATACACCCTGTTTGCTGGTCGGTGCTGGTGCTAGTTTTGGCTGGTGCTGGTTTTTTGAGAGGAAAATACTGTTGGCTGGGTGAATAAGCCTGGCTAAAATCAACAAACGAACAGATGATATACGATGATGCTAGAGTACACGTGAAAAGTGTAAACAGTACTGATGGCGCATGTGATGCTACTGCTGGTACGTGCACAACCACCTCTCTTATTGGCCCGGACAGCCCGTGATCCTTCCACAAATTCAATAATGTTGATCCGATCCATCGATGTCTATCCTGAAACCACACAAGTTTTCATTTCCCAAGAACACAGAATCATATATATACCCACATGCATATACTCCCTTTCGTTCCAAAATTTTAAGTCGTTTTGAGTTTTTTACGTAGGCTTTTTTTTCAAATTGGTATGTAGATTTTGCTATGTATCTGGACATGCATATATCTAGATACATTATATACCATGTATATTTGACCAAGTTTATATAAAAATACAGATATATTTTACAAATTATAAGCTAGTATCATTAGATTTATCATAAAATATATTTTCTAGTATATCAATTCGGTGACATAAATATTAACACTCTTTTTTATATAAACTTTGATAAACTTAAGATGATGTCTTAGGATTGGATGAATAATGTAGAATTGTCATATTCAGGTAGTACCATAGGTCAAACCCCATGCATTATTGGCTCCCATCATGTCTCCTTAGAGCATCTCCAGCAGTAGCGTCCAAATCAGGTCTCTCATTTTTTATTTGGGTGCCCAACCCTATTTTTGTTGGCCCAACAAATTTCTTCCACTTCAGCAGCAGCACCCAAAGTCAGGCCCCCAAATCCATATTAGCAGACAATGAGTCAAACCTTTCTTCCCCATCCTTTACATGCAGATACCATAGGCGCGGCAGAGGGAGGTGCTCGCGTGGCTGAGGCAGCGCGCCCGCGCGGCGGAGGGAGGCGCGGTCTGGCTACTCCCGCGCGACGGCCATGGCTCGAGTCGCTCCCGCGCGACGATCGGCAGGGGGCCACTCCTGTGCAGTGGCCAGCCGGGTCCGCGCTTGCCCGTTGAAGGAGAGAGGGAGACACACCACCAGCGAAGAGAGGGAGAAGCGTCGTCGCCCGCTGGAGCTCTGGCCGAGGTCACATATCCGCTCGCCACTGGGCCCTTCGTCTGTGTACTCTGCGTATTTGGCTGTGCGGGGAGGAGAGAGGGAGACGCGCCACTGCCCACTGGAGCTCCTCGCCAACGACTGCGTGAGCCAGATGCGCGTGGAGAGGGATGGGGGCTGGGATATTGGCCCAACCAGAATGGGGGCTGGTGGGAGGATTTTGGTGCCCCCACAAATTTAGGGTCCGTAGTAGGGGCCCTGCTGGAGTTAGATTTTTGACCTGAGCCTCCATATATAGTTATGTGGGCTCTCAAGTAGGGGTCTTACTGGAGTTGCTCTTATTAGGCCTATTTTTTGTAAGGTAGATGATTTTTGCTAGTTAACAACACGATTGTCGTGACTATCAATGCGTGCCATTTCAAAATCTAGGGTTCTAGTCCTCTGCGGGTTCATATATGGTGGACATGTATATGCGGGTATTAATCGTATACATGAGCTTTTTGTGTGTATAGGGAAATAAAGCGTTGGTAGTGAAAGTGTAAAAAAAAAAGTTATGTCATTGACGAGTCCGTACAATCATGCATGAGCTTGTAGTAGAAGAAGGGATGATTGATCAAGAAATAAAATGAGTAAATTGTATGTGCATGTGGTTCCTAAATTATTTTGAGAACCTAGAAATTAAATCTGGCTTGTGAGAAAATGAACTAAAAATTGAAAAGCACACTAAGATGGGCTTACCTGCTGGCTTTTGAAGTGATGCTGGGAAGCTAAAATTTTATTAAAACCCAATAGCAAAAAGCCAGCAACCATAAACCATAATATAATAGTCAGAAAGTTAACTTTAAAACAAAAACCCAAAATCTACTACAACTCCAACAAACGGGGACCAAGTTGGGTGCAGGTGCAGCTGGTGGCGGCACCGCACGTGTGAGGAAAGTTGCGTAGTAGCTAGCTAGCTAGGGCCTAGGGGCCAGCGTACTATACAGCCAGCACAGCACGTACGTGCCGGCCCAACCCAGCCCGGCCCGATCGATGTGGTACCACCCACCATGACCATGCATCTATCCTCCCCGGCCGGCCCTCTTTGCTAGTATATGATGATGATGGTCACCGCCGCGATCTCTGGCTCGCTCGCTCGCTCATCTCTCTCTTCCCCTCGCCTACCTGCCGCCGGCATCTCCCACCCATGGTGGCTGTCTGTTTCTATGTCGTTCCAGCTGGACCTGGACCTGGGGCAGCCTGATGTTTAATTTTGTGTCGGCGGCGCGGCCTCCGATCCATCTCCATCCTCTTCGCTCCATGGCTCCATCCATCTCTATGGATCGTCTATATATACGCCCCCATCTCTCTCCCTCTCTCGAAGCTCCCTCCGATCCCGTTCCCCTCTCCCCCTCTAGATCTCAGTTCCCACACATATATACTCGATCTCACTGTCTTTGTGCACATCAGAGAGAGAAGAGCTAGCTAGAGAATTATGCAATTATGCAGCAGATCAGATCAGACAGAGAGACAAGAGAGAATTTTATATATACATGCAGCAGCCAGCCAGCCAGCAAATCAAATTAAGGAAGAAACCAGCCAGATGGTGGCCATGTTCTCCACAGGCTTTCTTGAACTGTGAACTCGATCGATTCATGTGGATCATTCATTAGCTTGCTTATCTTGTTGATGGTTCAAGAAAGTCCTTGGAAAACATGGCGCGCATCTGTTCCAGTCATGATAGATGGCGCGCGTTGTCTTTCGCCGCCCGCCGACTACCATTCATGATAGGTTATCGTTGTCTATGTTTTACCTTCGATTCTGCGGGCTTGCGGCTACCTACCTCTAGGTAAATCTATATCTGTCTCTGTTCTTTAATTTCTGATTTCTGATCGATTATTATGATGCCCGGCCCCAATAATAATTCTTCAATAATTTCTCAATTATCCATGCCTGCCTTTGTGTGAATTACAAGCTGGCTAATATATAGCTAGGTCGCTACCTAGCTAGCTGCTTGATTAATATTGCCCCGGCGGCCCGGCCGGCCGGCGCCCCCGCCCTATTCCATCTCCAACAACTCCATCTTTTGCATGCATGCATGCGGCGATCAATGCGGGCATGCGTAGCTGCTGGATCGGCCGGAGTACATGCATCCATCTTGTCTTCATTTTGGCTGCCATCACATCTCTTATAGAACTAGGTAAGAACCTCGTCCCTGTCTTCATCATTAATTCTTCTTGATTGATGGTTATCGTATGTATGCACATCATCTCTTCTTCCTTGGGATCACTACTTGACGCGAATTGATTTTTTTCTTTTTTTTTATTTTAACTCCACTTTCCAATATAATTCTCTTCGCCAGATCCAGACTTACTTTTGCAGTTTGGTGTCGATTGAGTTTGTTCCGGAATTCCTTTGCCGGCCCTGACTTTTATTTGTCTTGTTGATTCTTAACCTGTGACGATGGAATTTTCTGCAGTATATATTGTGTGTGTGCTTTGTTATACCATATATGTCATTTCAGTTAGGCCCCTTTGGAATTGTGTGAAAATTTCTTGTTTTCTTCTTTTTTTCTTATGAAAATGAATTGATTCCTGTGAAAGTCCAATATGCCTCTATTTGTTATGATTGTGCCAAATTTTACACTAGAGGAGAGAGACTCATTTTAGTTAGTTCATCAGCCAGTAGGGAGATATACAAGCAGTAGATGAGGGGAGTAATTTAATTGTTTTCAAATAAAGAATATTTCCGAGGCGGGATTAATTATTATTTGTTTCGACATGCGTGAGACAAATACTAGGAATGGCTAACAAGGCATAATGTGGATCGGCTGGTTAGTTTACCGTACCTGCATGCTTTACTATGAATTTATATGATCCGTACTGCTGCTTACTGCCAGATGTATTATGGATTACATATGAGTTGAGAGAGAGATCTCCAATGCAACTGAATTCTTACATAAAATTCAGCTAAAAAATTAATGTTATTGACTTTAGTTTATTTGGTTGTTGTGCACTGTGGCGTTAGATTATCTAAACAGCATGGAGCAGAAAACTAATTAAACATTGTCAAAATACAGTATTCGACTTGTCGGAAGGTGATAACCATAGTAATTTACTGAAGGGAGGGAGTAGACTGGAGGAGCTAGACAGCTAGTATGCTGCAAGGTGGTAAGGAGAAGCAGCTGTGCACTGCACCGTGTCGCTGCTGATTTTACTGTTGGACTACTGTACGTACCTTGCTGGCCCAGAAAGATAAGACGGCAGAAGCTACTCCTCCCCCTCTAGACACGAGCAGACACACCGAATTTTTTATTTTTCAGCCTTTTCTTTTGAAAAATATTCATAAATAGATCCAGGTGATTTGATTTTTGTTTATGAATCTTGATCTCGACGTCATGGCTTTTGGCGTTGAGAAAACACGTCTTGGCGAGGCGTCGAAGGTGGCGGTGACCTGACGCCGACGTGGACAAGGTCTCGGCGCCGTAGATCTTGTCATTTGAAATGAAACAAGTATAATTGTTCCGAGGAACATGAAACAATGTCATTGTGGTTCAGCTAATTAGGATGCGCGCGAATTAGCTCAAAGGCCTTGGTTTGAACCGAGCGCTGAATCTTTTTTTGTACATTTTTCGGCAACTTTGCTTCGTGTACCTCCCTCCGGTTCGGCGTTAGAGTACGGGACGGGAAAGCGAAACCCTCACGGCGCCGGAACCCGACCACCTCCCAATTCCGGAAGCGAATAAACACCACTAGATTCCGGCCGCGGTCCCTAGCCCGGCGCCGGCGTCCCCCCAACTGGCTCCGAACCCTGTGGCTTCGTTCGCGCGATCGGAGGGGCTCTGTTGGTGTTCATCTTGTATAGGGGAGGGTGGGTGTGTCAGAGTTGCCGGCGTTTTATTTTGGTCCTTTTCATCCGGTGAGCTGGAGTTTTCTCGCAAATTACTCGCCGCGGCAGCCGACTTGGACTGCTATCTCTGGTTCAATTGGCCCAGCTTGCGTTCCAATTTTCCCCAAAACTGCGCCGGTGCCTCGCAGCTTGCTGAAATTGTTCATCTGTTCGTCTGGCGATGCAATTCTCTCTCAAGCTGATTCCATCTTAGGCTCACCTTGACTTCACTGCAATCTGCTGAAGTCGCCCATCTCTCCGGGCCATTGCCGCTCGCTTGATTCGAGGGTTGCCTAGGGTGCTTTGGGGGCCAGTTGCCGCAGGTGGCTGCTATTTGGGTGCTGAATTTGGATAAGTCTTGGGAAGGCGCAACCTTTTCCTTTTCCCGTGACCATGACGTTACTGGAGGATTTGATCCGGGCGATAGAGCTCTGGCTTCGGATTGCAAAGGAGCAGGTGCCCTTGGTTGATCCCACCCTTGACCCAGTGTTACTTGTTCCTGGTATTGCTGGTTCCATCCTTGAAGCTGTCGATGAGGAAGGAAACAAGGAGAGAGTTTGGTGCGCATCCTTGCTGCTGAGCATGAGTTCAGAGAGAAGCTCTGGTCCAAATTTGATGCCTCCACTGGTACAAACTATGCTCCTGTTCACAAATTATTAATTATGGTTTATATTCAGCTGTCTATTACTCTAACACATGGACTTCCTTCTTTTAAATTCTAATGTTATTAATGTATTGACTTATTTTACAACGATTTCGAAAAAAAATGAATGAAGTTAGAATAATGAACCCCCAAAAAAAGACACAGACGTGTGTACTAAAGTGGCATGGTCTTCACGAGACAATTGCCATAAATAAAAAAGTGGCATCGTCTTTTGGCTTTATAAGCAAAAGTTTGGCCAATCCTTTTCGATTCATGTTTTTGTCCCTTATGTCATTAGATTGTTTCCTGTTTCCATGTCATATGATATGAAGTTATTCTAATGGAGCAGGTAAAACTGTTTCTGTTAACGAGAAAACAAGAATCACTGTCCCTGAGGACAGATATGGTTTGTACGCCATTGACACATTAGACCCAGACTTGGTAAGACATTACTTCATCTATTTGCGCAGGCCACCGTGGTCGTTCACCCGGAGAAAGAAGGGCGGCGGCATGTGGAAGTTAGGGCTGTGGGTGTCAGCCATGGTGGCTAAGCCGGAGGAACCACGTTGGTTGTCTATCTAGCAGCTAAAACCTCTGGGCACGCCCTGTAAAATTGGATGTACATATGGCCGTGACCTCTCTAGGAAATCTGTGTTTAGAACTATATAAATGTTCACGCTGCTTGTAAAAATGTTCAGAACAGAAAAATGTTCACGCTGCCGAAAAATGCTTATAAAAATGTAGCAAAAAAAATTTAACGCTGGGTTTGAACCCAAGACTTTTAAGCTAAGTCGCGCGCATCCTAACGAGTTGAACCGCAATGGCGTTGTTTCATGTTCCTTGAAACAATTATACTTCATTTCAAATGTCAAGATCTACGGTGCCAATGCCTTGTCCATGTCGGCGCTAAGTCACCGCCACGTCTGACGCCTCGTCATGACCTCGATGCCATTGGTCATGGCGCCAAAAGCCATGGCGCTGATGTCAGGGTCCATAAACAAAAATCAAACCATTACGGGTCTATTTGTGAATATTTTTTAAAAAAAAGCTGAAAAATAAAAAATTCGGAGCAGACACACACAGCTCCCTCTCTCCTCCTCCAACCCTGCTGCTGTCGCTGTCCCTGTCGTCTCTCATCTCTCTCTCTCTCTGACTCTGCGTGTGTGTGTGTACGATGATCCATGATCCATCCATCCATGGGCATGGAGCTGAGAAGAAGAGCTGAGCTGCTTTTCATTCTTTTTTCTTGGATCGTTCCCTTCCCTCTTGTCCCGTCCATCCATCCATCCTGACCTGTCGCTTCATTCCCACCTGCATCTGCTGCACCCTGCTGCCCGCCCCGGCCGACCCTTCCTTTTGTATTCTTCGTCTCCTCTCGCATCTCTCTTCTCTCGCTGCGACCCTGCATTTCTTTCTCGTCTCACTTGAACACTTTTGCATTTTGGAAACCACCACTTCACTCCAGTTCAGTTCAAATGCATGTGCATCAACAATGTCAGTCTCCAGCAAAGCAATGCAAACAGGCATTTGCAACCTACTATCCCATATCTGGAAATCTGAAGCTGCCATGCCAATTCATTCAGACACTGACGGAAAGTCTGAAGCTGAAACTGAACTGAACCCAATAATTGGCACACCAATGCTCACTTGC
This sequence comes from Miscanthus lutarioriparius, assembly GCA_904845875.1. Classification (NCBI taxonomy): domain Eukaryota; kingdom Viridiplantae; phylum Streptophyta; class Magnoliopsida; order Poales; family Poaceae; genus Miscanthus; species Miscanthus lutarioriparius. The sequence continues at coordinate 26,324 of CAJGYO010000008.1, read as the reverse complement.
TGCCTGAATCATCATCATGCATGGAAGGGAAAGGAAAGGAGCCTTCTTTTCTTTTCACTCCTACCACCATCATGAGTTCACGACGCATCGTCATCCATGCTTCATTCACCACATCACCACTGCGTCATCGATTACCACTAGAGTTGGTGCTAGTGAGAAACGCCCTATTCGCTTGGCTTATAAATCGTACTTTTTCAGCCAACGAACGGTATTTTTCTCTCACAACAAATCAGCCAATGATACTTTCGGCCATGGCTTATCAGCGAAGCGAACAGGCCAAAAATTGCGTCGGCCCAAAGCAGGCAGGCAAGGCAGGGAGATGAAGTGACACAACAATGCAAGCCTCTCTGCCTGCCTGTGCCTAGTAGGAAAGGAATACTCCTAGCCGCTGTTCAACCATGGATCTCTGTCCCTGCGTTGCCTTGCTCCATCAGTCGCCTTGCTGCTTTCACTGTGGATCCATCATCAGAGATTCAGAATTCCATGCCATGCCATGCTCCTGCTGCTGCCCCTGCTCGTGCTCGGACCATGCATGCCATGATAGCAATAGCATGCACACACTGATGCCTCGCTGCCGCTTCTCCTCTCTCCTTTCTTTTCATGCATGCACAAGCTGCAGAGAGAATTTTCCTTGTGTGTTTTGTAGCTTGCTCCGCCAACCCAACCTGCTCACCTCTGCCGCTGTATACATAGTACACGTACTTAGTAGTATCAGGGTTACGGTCACGGTCGGTGAAACATGCTGCAAGATGATTACTTATTTAGGCTTTGTTGGGATGTCATTAGATTTACCTCAATCCATATGTGTTGAGATGCATTAAGGAGGAATTTAGTTCAAGTTTTACTTTAATCCACCCTAACACATGTATATTAATGTGAATCCGACTATATACAAACAAGACCTCGAAGTCGACGAATAAATGACCCTGAATCATAGATCAGATGATGAGCTACCTCTGCAGTGCAGCTGCTAATGCGTTTCCGTTTTGTTCTCTGACAGTGTCGGGCAGGGCATCCCCTGACTGATTGCATGCCCTCAACCAGTGCAAACTGTACATAAAGCTACCGACTTACTATTGCACTAGTACGCTTTGGCCCCGTTTAGTTTCCTCCAAAATCCAAAAAAATTTACTACCCGTCACATCGAATCTTGCGGCATATGCATGGAGTACTAAATGTAGACGAAAAAATAATAATTACACAGTCGGCCGAGAAATCGTAAGACAAATCTTTTAAGCCTAAATAGTTCATAATTGGATAATTTTTGCCAAATACAAACAAAAATGCTACAGTAGCCCAAAGCCGAAAAATTTTGGAACTAAACACGCCCTTTACTTGCGTGCCTAAATAAATGCTTCAAGCAGCTAGCGGCCGAGGAGCTGATTGATGCAACAACTCAATGCACTGAAAGAGTAATTTTATCGGAGTGCAGAGTGTTGGCCCGTGGGATCACCGTCTGATGATAGTGAATTAGTCTCTGATCACTAGTCTTTCAGACCACTAGTCTACCAGACCAGACCCCTAGTCTCTCAGACCAGACCACTAGTCTCCAGACCACTAGTCTCCCAGACCAGACCGCTAGTCTCCAGACTAGACCACTAGTCTCTCAGATCAGACCGCTAGTCTCCAGACCAGACCACTAGTCTCCCAGACCACTACACCGGTTCTGTCCGTACCCACACACTACGGATCGAGCTAGAAGAAGAAGGGAGAACATAGCAAGCACGCATAATACAAGACATCAACGTTGGCCGAAGCCATGTCTGTGTGATGGCAAATCTGAGCTCTCTTTACTGAGATGCTTTGGTGCCCTATTTATACAACTCTATCTATCTAACTAAAGTTACAGCTCACATGCTGTAACAGTAAGTAGATAAACATACAGGGCTGACTCTGCGTCGGCCACTGCATGTGCCTACAGTGCTGCAGGTGAGCCATGCGGCGCCTGCACCTACAGCGGCTACTGTATTACAGCAGGGGTAAAGTCGGCGCCGCCTTCCTCTGCTGTGTTTCACACAAGGTGGCAGTAGATTAGCTAACAATCTTCCCCTAATCCTGCTGCTAACCCTTGCACCCCCTCCATACCGATCATCTCCTTCAGCTCCGTGAGTCGAAGTCGTCCGAGCGGCTTGGTGAGGACGTCCGCGAGTTGCCGACCAGTTTCGACAAACTCGATGACGATCTGCCCTCCATCAACACAGTCCCTGAGGAAGTGGAACTTCACGTCGATGTGTTTACTCCGGTTGTGCAGAACCGCATTCTTCACGAGGGCGATGGCGGGCTGGTTGTCCACCATCAATGCTGGTGGGTAAGCTTCCACGCCGGTTAGCTCGCCCAGCAGTCGGCGTAGCCACACAACTTGGCACGCCGCTGTGGCCGCCGCTACGTACTCTGCCTCGCACGTAGATAGCGTCACAACCTTCTGTTTCAGCGACAGCCATGAAATTGGGGCTGACCCGAGGAAGACGAGTACGCTAGAGGTGCTCCGTCGTCCGTCGATATCCCCCGCCATGTCTGCATCGCTGAACACCGTGAGCTGCAGCCTACTTCCCTTGATCTTTGGGAAGATGATTCCATGATTCACCGTCCCCTTGACGTAGCGTAGTAGCCGCTTCACCGCAGCCCAGTGATCCTCTCTGGGATTGTAACACCTCGGGTGTTAGCCTTGCATAACTTGACTCGCATAGCATGAGCATGATCATAAAGCATTCATAATCAAGCATTTGACATTTGAAACATTCAATTGAAACATATGCAACATTCTTATTATTTCATGTTTCCATGTGTATATGCAAATGATCATGAATGAAAACCTGTACTTGGTAGATGTGAGTCCCAAAAACATGTAACCACACTTGGGTTCGCAATTAGAACATTGTTCATGAAAGTCACTTTTCTTAATCAAGCCTTTAAGGCATGTTTCCTGTGATTGCCCTAACTAGCTCTATGAGTGGCTACTACATAAAATGATTGAATGACCTTGCAATTTGCTTAAACATGCTTAGGATATCATTATGAACAACTTTGGTATTTAGGGCTAGGGCTAATTTGGTCATTTAGTCATGGTTTGAGTATGTATCATATTTTCAAAGTGACAGGTTTGACTAAAGTTGAACTAGGTGCTAGAGACCTTGCATGGAGGAGTTCACTAAAGCAATGTTGTAGTGTTTGACATAAGGAACAACTTTGATTTTTGGGTCTTTGACTGAATCAGCTCCTAACATGTGTGAATTTGGATTTCAAAATTCAGAGAAATCAACCATTTCAACACTTAGCAAATTTTGCTAAGTCATGAACCCTGACAGCCTGACAAGCCAACCTTGAGCACGATTTTTCTCTGTTTCTGTTGCGATTTAGGACAAGTGCTTTGAACAAATATTGTAGCTGGTACATAGGTCTACAATTACGGTTTAGGAAGTTTTGGCTACAAGTCCACGGATTAGGAGTATAATCGACTCGAAAACTCGCTGTCAGGCTGCTTCTATCGCGTCTGAACTAACTGAATCGACCGGCACAGTGGCCGACCGGCTTCAGACACCGCGCGCCGCGTGGAGGTCGCCATGGCCGCGCGTCGCCAGCGCCCTGACTGCGCCGGCCACGACGCGTCTGAGCGCGGCATTATCACGCCAGCACCCGCCCGCTCCCATCCGCGCCCTCAGTTTCACTTTCCCGCTCCTCCTTCGCCGTCCGCAGCACCCGCAAGCGCAGCCACTGGGCTCCCGCAGCGCCACCGTCGTCGTTGACGGCCCAAGCCGCGCCTAACCGCTTCTCCATCACCGCAACTGCATCACCGTCTTCCCAGCAACTCCCTGCGCCAGCCAGTGCCCGCTGTTCAAGCTCGGTGAGCTCTAGCCCCGCACACCGCCTCACTGGAGCTCCGCCGCTACCTCCGTCGCCGTGGTCCCACCTAACTAGACCACCCCAGGCCACGAGAGCGCGCGCACTAGCTTCCTTGTAGTCCGTAGATGCTCGGCGTAGCGTTTGTTTGAGCCACCATAGCTTTCACCGGCGTCCCGCCGTAGTCCAGCCCCGCCGCTCCGCCATAGCCGCCGCCGTCATCTCTAGAGTCGACAATAGGGCCGGCCAAGTGGCTCATTAGATGCGCTAGGTCGAGTAGAAAGTCTGGTGAAGATGTCACCGTCGGCGAACTCGCCGCCGTCGAGTTCTGGCCGCGTCCGTAGAGCAGCGCCGCCGGCTCTATTTTGGTCTCGCTGACCGGTGGGTCCAACTGACGCGTGGGTCCCTGCTGTCAGCGACTCTAGGTTTTAAAGATAGTTCAAAAATTCCAGATTCAAGTGTGTTTTGTTATTTTTGTATCTTCAGTTTGATAGCTCCTAAAATTTTGAAATAAATTTGTGAGTGTTCCTTAGGAAGTGTAGTATTTAGGAAAAATATGTTCTTGACTTGTACAGTAGAAATTTTTGAAGATTTAAATAGGGATTTGAAATGTGCTTTTGAATGCATTTAAATTTGTTTATTTTATATCTAGAGTTCCTGTGCTCCAAAAATTATGAAATTTTTGTGGTAAGCTAGTCTTTGCATATATGAGCTCTGGTAAAAATTTGAGGACCAGTGCATGGGTAGATTTATAGTTATAGATTTTTCTTTTATGACTAGTTAATCCTTGCATGAATTTTTATAAATTAATTATGAGTCCAAAATTCATGAAATTTGTTGGAGGTAATCCTAGTACCATATGGATGTTAAAAAAAATGAAATCTGTTGCTTGACACTTTTCAATAGGATTTTCCATTTATGCTATTTCAAGCCTTGCTTCCTTGTCATTTTTGTATAGGATATTTTACTTGGTAAAAATGACATGAAATTTTTATAGTAGTCCTTTGATAGCATTAGTAAGGCACTGTAAATATTTGAGAATTTATTAAGCACATCTGATATATATTTATTATTTAACCTAGATATATAAATAAAATAATAAAGGCAATTAAATGAATAGTTTGGGCTTCACCATTATATGATCTTAAATGTATTTGGTATGATTAAACTGTTGGTAGATTCTATGTGGTCAAATTTTGAATGATTACATGAAGTAGAAGTATCGTTACTTTATATTGCATATTAAATAGTTTCCGGACTGATTCTAGAGTTCGATGAGTTGCATGTTGAAACTGATGTGTACTGTAAAAATGGTTAATAACAAAGTTGTAGAGAATTTGATAAGCTTTCCAGAAAGTCCAGAATCACTGTTTTTGGATTAGTAGAACTCCAGTTATGAGTGAAACAAGTAGCTACTGTTTGTGGCATGGTCGATGCATTGTAGGAGTAATTAAGTAATAATCGAGAAGAGATATGCACCTACTCAATAAATATGATGCACTTGTTAACATTTATGCATTCGTAATACTTATGCCATACTCATGCATCTAGGATCGGAGGAAGAGATCACGTTGCTGGAATTCGAAGAAGCAGAGGAAGGGAACCAGCAGGAGGACCCGCAAGCCGTAGCTCCCGAAGGCGTGGAGCAGAACCCTGAAGAGCTTCCGGAGTGTCCTGACCACCGCCCTACTTTCTTTCTGCGAGGCAAGCCCCGGAGCATTATAAGTCTCCCAGTAATTTACAAATGTTTACTTACGTATTTATGATTGATGCATTAGGTTATAAGAGTTGAATGAAACCACTTGATGCATGTACATTCCTTGTCCAAATATTACACCTTTAACCGGTATAGGTCCAGGATCGAATAAATGCTTAGCCATGCTTAGACCGATAGAAGTCGGGTGATATCCTGTCACCTGCGAGATATAGGTGGATGCCGAAGCACGGTTGGCTATGTCTGCCATCGTGGAACAGAACCATGACGTAAAAGTAAATCGAGACCGGGCAGGAGGTCGATAGAGAAGCAACAAGACATGGAGGTCTTGGGTGTGGATCTATCCCGTCTGTGTCGATCAAGGACCGTACGTTGTTGGAACTTCGACAAGATTGAACGCATGCCTCTCTCCTTAGCTGGCGAGATAACTCGTTCCGACCGCTGGCCGAGTAATTCAACTCGGTAGCCGAATCGTTCTATTGTGCGCTCCTTCCGGGAACGATCGATCGAGCCCAAGGGCGGCTTGGCTTTGAGCATCCCGGCATCTGGTGTTCCAGTTACATGTCGCGATCTGGACCCACGAAATGTGTACCGGAGTTGTACCAAAGGTGACCTAAGGCTATCGTGGGTTTGGTAGACTGGGTTTGTGTTAGGAATAAATTCCCAGACCGGTTGAAATCGATTCAATCGTCGTCTCTCCGGATAGTGAGAAACTTGACTAGCTCCAACATCGTAGTAAGCGTGTTATGGAACATGATGGTTCGGATGAAAATGGAATTACAATACCTGCTATGGCTACTATTGTATGCTTCTAAATGATATACCACATGTTTGGCACAGGATAGTTGCTAACCTAGAAATGGATAGTTATAAATAATCTGGTAAAAGAACTTGTAACTGTACCATGATTCAATTGCTTTTACGCAAAAATGTTGTCAAGTTACATCCACTTATACAGCCTTGCATAATCCTTGGAGTCATTTTATTTCTGGTTCATGACGGGTAAGTCTAGCTGAGTACCTTCTCGTACTCAGGGTTTATTTTCCCATTGTTGCAGATGGCACTGTGTATCATGGTTATTGCAAGAGTTGCTTCTATCCCATTGTGGATGAGGAGTAAGCCTTGGGCGAGCTTCTTTAGTAATTCCTATCCTTGCTTTTGTGGACCGTGATCTAGCTTGGCAATCAGTATCAAACTATGTTGGAAACTTTATCTTGAACTTATTTGCTTCCGCTTTATTTATCAAACTTGGTTTGTAATAACTTTTATTCGATTCGATGATGAAAAGTATATGTGAACTTTATGTAATATGTGGCATGTATGTTGAATCATGTACGATCTTGGTTGTTGTAAATCATTTATCGAGACCCGTCGTGGTACTCGACGGACTACCGGGTTTATATGGGTTCAAGTATGACAGTGCGACCGCTTGCGGATTGCCATTGTACTTGTATTCTTATAAATTGGAGGGATCCTCCACGAAGCGACTGACGTAGCCCACGGCGAACGCAATGTTGGGCCTTGTGTGGACTAGGTAGCGCAGACCGCCAACGATGCTCCGGTAGAGTGTTGCATCTACTTTCATTGTCTTGGTCTTTGTCCTTCGTCGACCTTCACAGCTCCTCCATCGGAGTCACGCATGGCTTGCACTCTACCATTACGCTCCTCTCCAACAGCTTGGAGGCATACGCGCTTTGCCCAAGCATGAGTTTCTTCTTCCCCTATCTCACCTCGATGCCGAGGTAGTAGGAGAGAGCGCCGAGATCGCTCATTCAAAAATGGGCTGCCATCTCTCGCTTGAAGCTGTTAATATCCTCCGTACGCGCGCCGGTGACGATTAAGTCATCCACATACACGCCGACCACGAGTTCTTCCTTCCTCCGTCTGTCGGCGTGTAGAGCGCGTGCTTTCGATTCGCGATACCTCAAAACCCAAGCTCATCCAAATAGGTGTCAAGCTTGGCGTTCCATGCTCGAGGGGCTTGCCTTAGCCGTAGAGCGCTTTATGCAGCTTGGAGCACCTGTGCTCTTCTCCCTTGACAATGAACCCCGGAGGTTGCACTCGCGAAGACCGTTTCCGCCATTTTTCGCCATTGAGGAAGGCCGATTTAACGTCCAAGTGATGGGCGCACCAGTCCTTCTTTGCCGCTAAAGCAAGTAGCAAACGGACCGACTCCATGCGCTCTTCGGTGCAAAGACCTCCTCGAAGTCGATGCCCTCGCTACCGAACAAAGCCTCGGGTGACGAGGCATGCCTTGTACTTGACAATGGCGCCGAGCTCGTCCCTTTTGACTTTGTACACCCACTTCAGGGCTGATCGGACGGCATCCTGGGGTGGATCGACGAGCTGCCAAGTCTCATTTTCCTCGATCGCCTTCATCTCCTCCAAAGATTGCTCGTCGCCAGATTTCCATCAGCGCTCGGCTAAGCGTGAAACGTGGGTGGTTCCTGCAAGATCGACGAGTAGCGGCTCAAGGTCGTTGAGCGACCTACCCGCCATACACGAGGGACTGTGCGCCGACGATGTCGTCCAAACTTCGCGAAACCTCAACTCCTCACCTTCGTGGTAGGCGTCCACGAACTCCGGTGATGTCACTTGGAGGTGAGGTAACCTTCGATCGGGGTGATGGAGTTTCTTCTTCCATTGGAGTGCCCTGCAGATAGCACCAAGTGCTTTCATCGCTTCGGATCGCGTCATAACTCTCCGCAGTGTTCGGCCACACCGTAGGAGTGCCCAATTTCGATCTTGGAGTGGCCGAACCACGGTAAGACGTCTTGGCTCCGCCACGGAAGTGCTTTCGGCACCCATCCTCGAAGTGGTCGCCACCACTGCAGAACCTCCTGCTCCACTCTGGGTGTGCTCAGCATCCTTCCAGAAGTGCTCGACACTCTTCTCGGAGTGCTCGGCGTCCCTCTGAAGTGCTCGGTCTTGCCCCGAAGTGCTCGACTCTACACTGGAGTGCTCGGCGCTCCTCCCGGAGTGCGTGGCACCTGTTCATAGCGTCTCCACCGCCGTGGATGACCAAGTGCTCGACGACGAAGGTGTTGGTGAAGCCTCCCGCTTCCCCCGTGCTCGGACTGTGCTAGTCCTAAGCTGCCTCCTCGTTGAACACAACGTCAAGACGAGACAGTCACCTTGTCTCCGCGTGGGTCATAGAGCCGAGTCGCGCCTTAGTACCCTCCAGCGTAGCCAGGGAACACCATGGGTGTGCTCCGTCCTCTAGCTTGGTGAGGTTGACTGCCTCTTCCCGACGTGGCGATGCAACCGAATGTCCGGAGGAATGACACGCTCGCTTGCTCCGTACCAAGCTTCGAACGGTGTCTTGCCCGTTAGGGCTTTGGTTGGAGCGCGGTTGAGGATGAACACCACCGTGGTCACCGCCTCTCCTAGAACTTTGCCGGCATCCTTTGGCCTTCATCATGGATCGGGCCATGCCGACCAACGCCTCTGTTCCGTCGCTCCACCATGCCATTCTGTTGTGGTGAGTGCGGTAGCGGTGTGATGTTGCCCCACACCTTGATCCGCGCGATGACGTAGCAAACTCCACCGGTGAATTCGCCACCCCGATCAGTCCTCGACACGGAGCTTCTTGCCGCTCTCGGCCTCCGCTCGCGTCTTGAACTTCTTGATCGCCACCGCCGTTTTGTCCTTGCTCGTCAGGAGTTGTAGCCACATGTAGCGACTACAATCATCCACAAGTAGGAGGAAGTACCGCCGACCACCGCATGTAGCAGGCGTGATCGGCCCACAAAGGTCGCCGTGAACTAGCTTGAGAGCTTCCTTCGGCGATACTTGGCGCTTTTGGGAAAGGTAGCCTCCTCGCTTCCCGGACAGGGCGGTGTCACAGCTACCTCCGTGTTTGATGTGGGTAGCCCTCGAACATCTTCCCCGCCGACCAAGCGCGTCCGGTTGAGATGTCCGGCGCGGGCATGCCACATCCACGGTTCCTCGGAGTGCCTTGCCGCCGAGCATACCGATTGCTCTACCTTTAGGTCGAGCGGTACAACCGATTCAGGACCTCTTCACCTTGGCGAAAGTCGCTGCTCCGGTCTCTGATCCTCGAGCGCGCCGTCCTTGATCGAACCTCGCTACAGCGCTCATCCAAATGACCAATGCGATGATGTTTGAACGCAACTGCGGAATGTAGTATACATCCGTTAGCGCGGTGCTCCCGCTCGGCATCTCAAGATGATGGTGCCGCGCCCTTGGATAGCCACCCTTGAGCCATCACCAAACTTCACCGTCATCGATAACATCACCGTCGAGCTCGGGAGAAGGAGTCCTGGAGCCCGTCATGTGGTTCGCGACACGAGTCCGGATACCACCGCTGCTCTGGTCGACGCCCCACATGCCCAAGATGGACTTGGGCGCGTGGTTCGTCGAGGTTGACGGTCTTCGAGGCCTTGCTAGATCCTTCCACCGTCGTGCGCCTCTTCCCTCTCCATGGCCTCGGCGCCGATGCGATTACACGTAACGCCGCCATAAGGATAGTGGCCTCATCCTCATCATTGGCTTTCGCCAGTGAGCTGAGCCTTCTTTTCCTTTTTTTGCTATTTGGGCACTCCGCGCCCAATGGCCCATCTTCCCGCAACACCGACAGGCATTGGAGTCGATTTGCTTCTTCTCCGAAGAAGCCCTGCCACGATGTTTGCCGTTGCCACCGCGACTGGAGGAGGTTGCCTTCCCGGAGTTTCGCCGAGCAGCCCACTCCTCTTCCGTCAGCAGGAGTTTCCCGCTGTCCTTCGTTGCTGTCGCCTGCTCTAGGCGCTCGTCCACCGCCCGTAGACGGCTTGCCACATCCTCGATGGTGAGGGTGGACAAGTCCAGCATCGTCTCTATGGAGAGAGCGATCTGGATGTACTTTGCCGGCATGGAGTGGAGGAATTTGGAGGCCGCCTCTTCTTCGTCGATGGTGACGCCATGGCTCTTCAGCTTGCTGATGAGCGTCTGCAAGCGGAGGGAAAAGTCCTTCGCCGTTTCACCATCCTTGAACTTGAGGTTTTGCGTACTCCTGCTTTAGAAGCTGGGTCGTCGCCTTCTTTGCGCGGTCGGAACCGACCCGCATTGCCGCAATGGCCTCCCACGCCTCCTTAGCTGAGCTTTTCGTCTCTAGCGGTTCCTCAGATACTGCAGTCGATGCAGCGGCGAGGATAGCCTCCAACGCCGACATATCGTCTTCTTCCACGTCGGTGCCCTTGTCAACAGCATTCCAGAGCCGTCGGGCTCTGAGCTTGACCTTCATGGTCACCGACCACTCTCCATAGTTAGTGCGAGTCAGCGTCGGCTAAGTGGTGCCGCTGACCTCCCACACCGTGCGGACAACTACCTCCGGTAGTGGCTGGGCAGCTATGACAGTGCCATTGCCATCGCCCAACTCCAAACCGCATGTCCTCGCCATCGGTTAGAATGACGACGACGCTTGTACGGCTCTGATACCACTTGTTGGCCCACGGAATCACCGTCTGACGATAGTGAACTAGTCTCCGACCACTAGTCTCCCAGACCAGACCCCTAGTCTCTCAGACCAGACCACTAGTCTTCAGACCACTAGTCTCCCAGACCAGACCACCACTAGTCTCCTGCACTGCACCACTAGTCTCCGACTGCACCACTAGTCTCCTGCACCACTACACACGGTTACGTCCGTACCCACACACTACGGATCGAGCTAGAAGAAGAAGGGAGAACAGAGTAAGCACGCACAATACAAGACAACAACGTTGGCCGAAGCCCTGTCTGTGTGATGACAAATCTGAGCTCTCTTTACTGAGATGCCTTGGTGCCCTATTTATACAACTCTATCTATCTAACTAAAGTTATAGCTCACATGCTGTAACAGTAAGTAGATAAGCATACAGGGCTGACTCTGCGCCGGCCACTGCATGTGCCTACAGTGCTGCAGGTGAGCCATGCGGCGCCTGCACCTACAGCGGCTACTGTATTACAGCAGGGGGTAAAGTCGGCGCCGTCTTCCTCTGCTGTGTTTCACACAAGGTGGCAGTAGATTAGCTAACACAGAGTGCAGCATGAAAAAGAAAAATCTCTGTATGTTTTTTCTCTGAAATACTCTCTATGTTCGAGGTTTTAAGCTGTTTTGATTCTTCGTAGCTATCTTACAATCTTAAACGAAGGGAATAGTTCTCCCTCTATGTTACAGAAGAAGACTGACAGTAATCTCATTCCCAGTTGGCACTCTCCTGATGATATGAAATAGTTGATGTGAATTTGTGGGCTCAGTAATGCAGCACACTAGGAGTAGTAGTTGTTAGCGAAATGCAAGTGTGGTGGTGTTCCTGATCAGACATACACATAAGTACAGATGGATGAATAGATAATTCAGCTGCAAGCAAGCTACAGCTTCAGACAATCAGACATCTGAACATATATAATCATGCATGATGGCTGGCAGATTAGACACATATGCTTTGTCGTAGCATGCAAATGCAACGAGTACACGTATGCAGGCAGTTTCAAGTACTCCTACGTCGTTTGGTGCTGACATGACACTCTAACAGGAACAGGAAGGATATAAACACACACAAAAAAGGGCAGAATTTGGTTTGGAGAGCAGTCACAGTCCATCATGCAATCAGACATCACGTACAGCTTTATTATTTTGCTTATTAGGTGCAGGGTTGCTCTCATTCCATCCAATCAGCATTATATATATTCATCAGCAATAATCACCATCCCCCTTGATCAGCAATAATCACCATCCCCTCAATAGCTTTTCAACATTTTTATATAGTACTCCTAATGAAAAAGCACAATATTTATCATCAAAATAAAGTGCGGCAGAAAGAGAAAGGGTAGGCAGCATGTGGCGTGCTTAGAGCGGGAGCAGCGTTCGTTCTTGGCATATTGTGTGTCTCGATTCTTGGCATTCAAACCGGACGGACCTCACGAGGGCTTGTTCGGTTAGGGTGGATCGAACTCAGGAATTATTCCCGCTGATACAAATTAGACAACCAATCTGCGTGGGAACTGTTCCAAGCAAGGGCGGATCTAGGGGGGCTGCCGGAGCTACAGCTCCCTAGTGAGCCTGATTTCTTCATTAGACCACGATTATTTATCATCAAATCACTATTAATCTCTAGCTCTATCCCTAAATCTTTATTACTATCCTGCATCCACCTATGGTTCCAAGTCACCGTTCCTCGCCAAACGAACGGGCCCTGAGGCTTTATCCGATCCGGCCGGGAGCTATGGAGCCTGTTCGGCAGGACTGAAAAATAAGTCAAAATACTGTTCCAGCTGATTGTTGTGAGAGGAAAATACTGTTTTGGCTGAAATCACTGTTCACGTGAACAGTGATTCGTGAGGGGGCGAACCGTACGTACGTACCTCTCTGTCTGATATATATGATCCGCGCGCAAGTGAAGTGGTACGCACGTACGATTGGGACATGCATGGACGTCGACACGGCGTACGTGTCTACGGCGATGCCGATGCGGCGGCTGTATCTGTAGATGCATGAAACGCGACAATATATATATATATATATATAGAACTACTAGTATGTAGCCAGCTACAGAATAATCAATTCTGTAGCCGGGTCCAACCCGCGCGTGCCATGGCGCAACCAGCCACCACATAACAGGCCAATAGGCAGTCCTGCTGGATCGGCTCCCACCCAGCCTACTCACGCACAACAGCTCCGTAACCCGGCTCGGCTCCGTCATCCACGCTCTCGAGCCATAGGGGAGCGCCGCAAATTTCTCTACGACTTCGTGAGGCCATGACATCACAAACTCAAATCATAATCGTGTCCTTCGTTCGCCACCGTGACGCTCCCTACGGAGAAGGTCCGTCTCGGCCACATCGCAGCTTCAAATCGGACCTGGCCATCCATGCCAGCGGGGAGAGGATCTTCAGGTGAACACTCCCCATCGATGTGAGCAGAGATAGGATCTCCAGGTAAGCCGTAAAAAATCTGCATGACTCATCCAATCTCGAGCAGATTGCTTTTGGATTAAGAGCAGGTTCCTTTTGGTCTAGTTAGCAAGTAATTGGGAATTCATATGTCGTAGCCTTGGAGTTGATGCCTTTGGGATGGATCTCGATCATAGCGCGCTGCGCACACACAGTGTTGGTCGTGCTAAATAAAAATCTCATGGTAAGATTTTGTCGCAATATGATTTTACTATTACCAGTTAGCTTTTCCCTCATTTGCTTAGTGCGTATTGGAGACAAGATTGAGCAATCGGATTTCCACTGGTTTGTTATTTCATTAGGATTTCTTCTTGCCGATGACAAGAGATGGATGGGCTTGCTTTTCATTGATTGGACCTGGCTGTGCAGGTTGGTTTGTTGCTCGTGGGAGATTAGTAGCTTGCAGGCGTCAATCGTAACTCTGGACTTGGATCTCTGCTTGGTTCTCCGCCCCGGCACCCTTCCAATTAAGGGAGCAATTGATCAACGATCCCACGAGCTCGCATCCCCGCCGCGGCCTTCCTTCTCCGTCGTCGCGAGGCTCGCACACGGCGACCAGCGCAGTGACACGCAGCCAGCCCGCGAGACCACCAGGCCGCTAAGCAGCCATGGCGGCCACGCCGCGTTCGCCGCCAAAGATGTGACCGATAGTGGCGCTTACTCCAGCGTGCTCCTCACGGCGTCGACCTCCACCGCTGCGTGACCGACAGGGGACCTCCAACGCGTCGACCTCGCCGGCGGCCTGCGACGCAACGCTCTCCTGGGGTACCACCACCAGCCCTCTTCCCATGGCGAGATCGGAGCAAGGGCTGTTCCACGACGAACCCATGGAGGGGGCGGCCAGTCCGGAGCATCCCGTCGTGGTGTTGACGGCCACCATGGCGGATGTACGACCTGGGCACGGATTTGGTTATCGTAAATAGTTTCTCGTAATTACTGAAGGCATTCTCTAATTATCGTAACCAACTATACAAGTTCTGGTAACTATTATCGTACTCGTTCAACCTGGAGGCCACTCCCATCGGATTAGCACAGATTATTCCTTTAGAATATATTATATATATCTGAGTATGGCATCACTGTATACGTATTTCGATTTTCCTTCTAGCATTGTCCCATGAATGCAGTCAACAATGACAATTAGTTCATGGTGGTCTTGACATTATACTATTATAGTAACCGGATGTGGATCTGAACACATGGCACCAATTTTTGTTAATTTCCCAATCTAATTATCATCATCCTGATCAATTCAGATTATTGTTTGTGTTTTTGTAAATTATTAGCCTTGATATTACTGCAAATGGTTACCAGAAACATACTCAGGACCATAAATTGCGGCAACCTCAATCCTGAATTATCGTAAATTTATCATGGCAGATTTGTTTTATTATTATAGTAATCAAATAATCAGGGCATAAAATTGTCGTAACTTCCTACTCAAATTGCAGTCCGAGCAATAAGAATTATGGTAATTCCATAGTTTGCAAGCATTGGTCCAACATGTCCCTATTCAAATTATCGTAAATTACCATGGCACATGGGCCTTATTATTATAGTAACCAAATACTTCCTAGCTAGCTGCACTTTGTATTATCGTAACGCGTACATGTATACACTTCGGTACCTTTGCACATGCATGGACGCCGCGACGTACACTTGCATTATCGTAATTCAATTTATTATAAATATCAAAAATATAGTATGGTAAATTAGTGTTGTTGTGATAGCAACAAGTTTATCAGAATTTCCTGACATGACGCCAAATTCTAGTAACTACCCATCCTGATTACCGTATCCAGCCATTTAAAATATCCAAATTATTGTATGGTAAATTTTAGTTCGGAATTGCTTGACACCAAACTGTGGTAATTCTACGACCTTGCTAACGTATTCTAGTAACCATGTACTCGCTTGGCATGCACGTACGTGTAGATAATATAATAGCTATGCATGCTTTTTAGGTAGGAAATTAAATTCAGCGGTAATCATGGGCAGGCAGTAACTGTAGGCGTGGACCACCGTAACCGTGTGGCTCAGCACATCGGCTCATTCGGCTCCGCGGCTTCCTGTGTCAGCGGCACGGAACTGGATCGGAAGCACCAGCGGGAGACACTGGTTCGCTGGATTGGCTGGCTGTAGCTGGCTACAGAGTAGCCTTTCCCTATATATATATATATATATATAGAGTACATCTTCCTCTTGCTATAACTGTATCGGATTTCGTACGTGACATGGTATGTATGTATGTATGCATGCATGTCAGGTGCCACGTACACGTGCTTGCGGCGGGAAGGGAAATCAACAATCCTCGATCGCACCACAGTCCACAGACAGCTACGTAGCGCTTTGTTAATTCTGCCCAGCGCGCACGACGTCGTCGATCCGTCATCGCCATCGGCAGGCAGACGAGCCGGCGAGCGCCACGGTGACCACGAGCTAGCGCCTGACGACATCCGGAAAATAAGAGCAGCGGTGATTGGTTGCATTGCATGCATTGGTTCCTTCCGCCGAGACGAGCTGAGACAGTGAGTGAGACTCACGAGAATATTGACGGTCTCGCCGGCAGCGGTACGTGTCGCTTCTCGTCTTTGAATACCCTGGTCATTGGATTGGATCATCATTCAAAGCAACACCTCAGCTTCAATTCGCACTAATCTGCAGGACCTCAATTTCGTTGTTTCTTTTCACTGGCTTGGCACACAACATTACCATTACCATTACCAAGAGTGAACGAATGAACTGGACTATCCTAGTGCCGTACTGGGGACTCGCATGTCATGGGGTCTCCTGGGGTTTTGGACCTCTATATATAGCCCATGGTCTTGTCGGGCCGGCCCAGCAAACAACGAGCATACAAAATTATCCTCCCTCTGTCATTCCAAATTATAAATCATTTTAATTTTTTTATAGTCAAGGCATCTCAAGTTTGATGAAGCACTAACCCATAGGGCGTGCCTAAGCGTCGAGACGTTGGACGCCCGCCCACTGCCCCGATCTCGCGTCCGAGCCTTCCCACCCACATCCTGCCGTGCGAGTCTGAGACCGCCTCCGCCTTCCCGCGCCTGACAACGAGGCGAGACGGCAGAAAGGCAATGAGGGAGATGCAACACTCGATTTAGTTTTGAAACATTCGATGCAACAATTGCAACATACGCCCCGAAAACAAATGAAACATGTGCCCGGCGAAACAATAGCAAAAAAAGTAAAAACACTTGAAGCCAATGTAAACATGCACAACATCCAAATAACACACTTACATTATATGTGTGAAAATATATGCAACATCCAAATAAACACACTTGCAACATATGTCGAAAAAAACAGATGAAACATTGAGAACAAGAGCTTGCAACATACGTGTACAACCATTGCAACATGTGCGGCATCCCAACTACTTTTGCAACATCCGTATGAAACACTTGCAAACTTACCTCTAAAACATTTAAAAGCAGAGGCTTTGCAACATGCAGTTTCAGCGTAAACATCTCCTTGCTGGCTTGGAGAATGGAGGCTCGTCGGCATATGGAGTTCGCCAGAAGGCAACGCCCCGACGATTTGCTTAGGTAGCGGCTTACGGTGGCTGCATCGACAATGTAGGTGGAGGCAGCGCCGCACCATCACAGCCAGCGAGGTTCGGTAGCCGATTGCCGCAACTTCGTGCATAGCGGCTCAAGGCTTTGGTAGGGGCTCTGCAACGTGCTGCCGCTTGTCGCGTAGCAGCCACGCCAATAAAACCAGGAGATGGCTGGCAGTCGAGGTCACGTCGCGGGAGGCGAAGCGAGCGAGCAAGGCATGCGGAGTTGATTTTTTCCTTTTTATTAGGCGGCGGTGCATGCGGCAATGAGTGAAACAAGTGTCCGGCATTCTAGACATCTTAATGGTAGCATTACCATAACCAATGGACAGTCATATAGACAGTGAGCATTCTTTTCGAACAATAAATTAATTAATTAACCAGCTAGCTAGCTGAGATCGTAATATCGCCAGTAAATTAGCAAAGTCTGGCACCTGATACGGATCAATATTTTCGTTTGAAATCGACAGTAAATTAGCAAAGTCGACACCTGAAATATTTGCCCATGAAGACGTCACTGGCACCTCATACAAAGCTCACATATAGCATATAACATATATAAAAGCTTTTTTTCTGTAGACCATAAGCTGCTACGGAGTAACATAATCCCCTCGGAGGAGCTCCGTCGAACGTCCCCAACCCTGACCCGCCTCTGGATCCCTCCCCTCCGCCGGCGCCCACCCCGCCTCTCCCCTCCCTCCTCCCCCCTGACCACGCTGTGGGGCACGGCGTGCTCGTGGCTCCGCTGCCCGTGGCGGACCATTTCACCGCCCTCAGCCGCGGGCGGGAGCTGCGAGTCGCGGCCGACCCACCATCCGCCGGGATCGATCTCCGGCGGCTGCGAGCCCCCCGCCGCCATCGGGTGCTCCAGCCCGCGGCCTCCACCGGCGATGTGGGCGCGACAGGCGCAGTCTGCGTAGGCCACCGGAGCCCTCTCCATCGTGCCACCGCCCAAGTCCTCCTCCTCCTCCAGCGCGCCTCCGCCACCCAGATCCGGCGCGCCGCCGCCCTCACCACCACCGGGCCCCGCTCCTGCAGCAGAGGCGGCCACCCAGCACGAGGCCTGGGCGCCCCGCCAGCCGGACGGTGCAGTGAGCGCTACCGTCGACGACTACGACCACTCCACGCCGCTATCTGGTCCCAAGTCCGCACCTTTTGAGCCGGTCGTGGCGACGTCGGACACCCGAAGCCCCTCCACCCTCTCACCGGTGGCGGCTCCGTTCTACCTAGGTGGCGCCCTGGGAGGACGCATGAAGCATCGTCGGTGGGTGGATGAGGATGAAGACGACGACGACGACAATGACTCCGACAACGACCCCCTAGCAACCTACCTGGATGCTACTCGTCGGCCGGCCAAGCCGTAGTCGCTTCCCCGCCAGGCTGCCAAACTTCGTTCCGCCATGGTTTACGGGTCAGTGGCGAAACGGACGCAGATGTTAAGGGCCTAGGCGAAAATTTTAGGAAGCGCACCTGGCGCGCCCTTCGGGCTTGGTGCACGGCCTGCCCGCTCAACCTCGAAGAAGGTCGCGTCCCGCCCACGCCAGCTCACCGGTAAGTCACGGGCGGAGGTTTCGACGGAGTCGCCCGTTGCACGACGGTCTCGCCTCGACGGCGTTGTCGGTCACGGGGGCCGCCACAAGTCGCCGCCGTGGGGGGTGGCGGCGTCGTGGATGTGGAGACGCTGACCGACCTAACGCCGGTTGGGGCAGCCACCCGAGAGACACGACGCTTTTGTGGTCAAGCACGGATGCCGCTCGGCCGCAGATCCACCCCTCAAACGACCTCCGCCGATAGACGCCTCAGCGCTTCACCGAGCGAGTCACAAAGGCGAGACAACCGCCACTCCTGGAGCTGCCCGGAGTTGATACGGCCCTCGCTGGACGTACACCGTCCGCGCTACCCTAGAGGAGTAGGTGGATAGCGGTGCAGAGCATATCGCATATCCCGGCGTCCAAGCGAGGTGAGCACCTTGTCTTGAAGCATCTGGGACTGACTAGTGGGATGTCATCACCGTCGACGTCGGCCCTGAAGGCGTACGACGAAATCTACGGCGGCAACCCCGGTAATATGCAGGCGCTACGTGAGTTGCTCCCACCCGACGACGTCGTGGGTGCGCACAAGCAGCGCCGCCGCTGCTCGACAGCCCGAGCATAGGCCCCTAGCCGACACTGCAAGTCAGGTTGATCGGTATCCAATGTAACAACATAGCTCTCAGTACACTAGGGAGGGCCGAGCGTCCATGTACTGCTCTTCTGACCACCTAGGGCGCCGCTAAGACATGTTGTATTAAATTTTTTTCTCTATCTTAATACAAAGACGCGTAAACCTTTTGCGTGATCGAGAAAAATAAAGCTTATTTTCTAATAGTTCTGTAGTCTAGATGATACATTATATATGAATTAACAAGTACAATGCCATCCGAAAATACTCCTGATTTATATTCAAGTCCCATATAATTGTTGTAAGTACTCTTGTAGACGACGTACCTGTAAAAGGAAAATTATAATTCTTATCAGCTATGGTAGATGAAAAATCATAAACTACATAAATTTCTTCGAGAAAATGTTAATGCAAATTCAGAAGTGAAAATTAAAGCTGATTGGAGAACTCCAAATTTCTAAAATTTTGAACTGATTGGAATGTTTTTTCCTCAAGTCTAATAGTTTTTACACATCTTTTGACCTGTGATTAAGCTCATGCAACTACCATGTAATTTTTTTGTTTTGGTGACCATGCCTTTGGCAATGCCTTGTAATCTGATACTTCCTCATTCCATAGTAACAACAAAACCGATCAGAAGACAAGACGCATAACCACCAACAAATATATATATATATATATATATATATATATATATATATATATATATATATATATATAAAGGTGAAATTTTACAACGCTCGAAAATAATGAGAGCCCTCTATTTTATTAGATTTGATGATTTAAAAATAAGATAAACTAAATAGAAGGAACTTAAATTGTGGGTCGGAAAAAAAATATGCGGACCCGAAACTGGTTTATTATTACATTTGGAGGGTATAATGGTATTTTTATGTCTTTGGAGCTACTTCTCATCTCACTCGGACGCAGATTTGGTAACTTCACGTCATGACTTTTTGTGAATTCTCAGACATTGAAATCAAATCTAATGACATTTAGTGATTCACAAAGAAAACAAAAGAGATGAGGCAAGCGGCTGAATAGAAACACGGAGGCTCCTGGCGTGCAGAACTCTCCGACTCGAAGGGAGAAAGGCCGCGCCATCGGAAGGCCCTGGAGGAGTGGGAGGTGGACTTCACGGGCAAGAGGCCACCAAGTTCCTGCCGTTGATATTGCCAACCAACAACACCGCTCTCTTCCTCGACGACGCCGGGGGCGCAAGAACAGGCATGCTGCTACCCAGGACGACGAAATGATGATCCACGACCACGACCGCGAAGGCATCTGCATGAAGGGCGTGCAGCAGCAGGGCCTGGCCACCTGCACGGACGACGGCAGTCCCCACGCGGTGGCGGCGGTGGAGGTGCCGCAGCTCTACATCCACTAGCACTGGCAGTGGCACTGTGGTAGCGACAGCACGGTGGATCTGCGCGCATGCGCTGCTGCTCCAATGCATGCAGGCCGCGGCCACGGACCACCGCCTAGCCGTGCAAATTACCCACCGGCGCACATCCACCGCCACTCCTCGGCCACGGGCGACGCCGCGGCCGAGACGCGAGCTGTGGGACACAGACAACAGCCTCGTGGACACCGTTGCATTGGGACACACAAAGCGAGCCGGCGAGCGACGTGGCGGCGAAGTCCCCGTCCGGCGAGGCGATCCCGCGACGAAGGCAGCAGCGAGTCTCGTTGTGGAATTGGGTTAGAGAGTCAGAGATGTTAGAATGATCTCTAATCTCAAGCTCAGTTGGACCTTTGTTCCGTGTCTCCCGATCGGGCGTCCAAATTTCTATATGGTTGAAGGGTTTCTCATCACCTTTGCGCCAATAAATAGAGGTGGGGTCCGGTGGCTTTGAGTACGAGGTTCGCCTGAGCTATAGTTCCCCACCGAAATCCCTAATCCGATCTAGAGGGCGCGACCATGATTGGCGAAGCCACCAATCGGCGCCACCACCTCTCTGCATCCACACCTAGGTCATGCTTTCGTCGTCGGGCTGCCCTACAACCGCCATCTTGCACCGTCCGCCTTCGACTTCCGACACCGTCACTGGGTTATCACTTAAGCAACTGCGATGGCGAGCCCATCTTCATCCAAATGGCCAAGGTTTACACCTTCACCCCTCTCTTTCTCTCGTTTCTATCTAATCGCTATTGCACTAGTAGATGTTCTAAGACTCATGATTTTATTCAATAGCAAATAGACATACTAGTTCTATGTCTAGAGATCCTGCAAGGTCTAACAATGGTACCAGAGCCTAACTAGGTGTAGATCAAACCTATCGGAACCTCCTGTCTAGATGTAGATCATGTCGGGGTAAGAAAGAGAAGATCCGTTAGGATCTCGAGAAAAGAAAGGGTCTTAGATCTCAAAGTCAAATCTAACCCGCGAATAAGTCGGGGAAGAACAACAGTGAACAAAACCTAACCCTAACCAAACCATAATCCCCAAATCGAACAAATCCGAGAAGAACACAAGCAAGATCCAAAGATAGGAGAGGAAAGGGCTTATCTCACGATCTCGAATCAAAACCCGAAAGAAAAATTGAATCGGAAAAGAAACCCCTAACCCTAGAAAGAGAAAGGGCTTCCCTACCTGGGGCTCGGCCGTCCATATGCCGCCGCCATCTCCCGTGGCCGGCCGTGAAAAACCAGAGGCGTCGACCGGGCAGGTCACGCCACCGCGTGGCTCCGCCTCGGGCTCGGGTGTCAAGGGCACCGCAGCGCAGCCCTTTGACGACGGTGCGCTCACCCTCGGGTGGACGCATGCACCGGTGAAGGGGCGTGGCGGCGCCTCCACTTCCTTCGCCGCCATGGTCGCTTTTCGCTCTTTGCTTTCTTCACTCTCTGTAATGGGGCTGAGGGAAGAGGGAGAAGAGAAATGATGCTAGGGATTCTGAGGGAGCAGCCTTGTGCCACGGTTTTGATCTCTGCGACATCGACGCCGCCGTCGGATGAAAGCGGGCGCGCCTCCGATTGATCGGACCGAAGGCCAGCCTAAGCGGCGCCAGCGCGTCATTGACTTTGGTCAGGCCAGCCTGTTGTTAGCACGAGTGCGGCGCAAGCGCGACGCAAGGGGAGTGGGCCAGGCCGATTTCTTGGTCGGGCCGGAAAAACGATCTTGATTTGAGTCCATTTTTCCTTTCTTTTTCTAGTAAATCGCTATTATTCGGGTAATGGATAAATGGCTTAAGAAAAATAGAAAGAGAATTTTCCTCGTGGGTAAAATTCATTAAATTGAATTATGTTTCATTTGCAATATTAAAGTTAATGATCTTCTAATTAAATTCAACCAACGGGAGAATTTAATTTGAAAAAGTAGTAAATTTTAATCAGTAAATTTTATAATATTGTTATTTTTCTGACCAACGTTGATAATAGGAGTATTATAAGGTTTAATCATAAGTTTTTCATGCATTAATTCTATTTCTGCCCAACGGTGATGTAGAATTAGTGTATAAGAACAGTTGTATGTTTTAATTTTGACCAACGTTGGAATCAAGGCATGCAATTGTTGTTATTATTTATGTTCCCACTCTATGAATTGTGTTTTTAGGCGGATACAACTTGATGGGTTGTATCAAAGAGATCCCCACTCTCAAAGGTGACATCTACACGGAGTGGAAGAAAAAGATTGATCTGGCCTTCATCTTGGCTGAGGTGGACTAGATAGTCACCTCAAGTGTCCCACTCAGCCTGTGGCACGGTGAGGGAGACAAACGAGGCCGATGCCACTTAGGCAACTAGAGAGAGAGATTTTGCATTCCAAAATATGTCCTATGACCTTGAGCATAGGAAGTGGGTCCTTTGCCAACAAGAAATATTTGGCTGTGATAAAGAACATGGTTAAGCTTGCAGCAAGTGTGGGCTCAATCTCGAGTGTGACACGACCACCAAGTATCTTAATAGAATAAAGAGTCAGGTTCAACGGCTCTTCAAAGACTATATGCTACCCAAAATTGATAAAGTACCGGTGACGAGAGATACTATAAAAATGGTGGCATAAGAGCACATACTAAATATGAGCAATTTGGCATCCAAGCTAAAACCAATGAATCGGCTCTCAAGGAAGAGTTCCTTATCCATCTGATTTTTGCTTCCTTGCTAAAGAAATTTGACACTTTTGTTGTCAACATACATAACACTCTGACGAAATAGGACTTAGAGAGGCTCATGGCTATATGTGTGCAAGAGGAGGAGAAAATGAAAGCTGTCAATGGTGGCACTATCAATTATATGAAAGACAACAAGAAAAAATAACAACAATGCTAACTCCTCCTCAAAGTCAAAGGAAAGGGTCCCATACGCATCAACCTCAAAGAGAACAAGTTCTGATGAGAGAAAGGCCGGTTGTCTCTATTGCATGAAGACGGACATTATAAGAAAAAAATTGTCCCAATTACTTAAAGATGATCATGGCAATGAAAGGTGAGATCATTATTACGTTCATAAATGAATCCCTATAGATACGATGATTTGAAATCTACTTGGTGGATTAACTCGAGTGCAACTGCTTTACGGTGCTAATTCTTTCTGAAGTTCCGTTCGTGAGGACTACGCAAAGAAGAGAAAGACACGTTAAAGTTGCAAATGGAGTCTGAGCAGATGTCAAGCCATTGGCGATCTTTCTCTAGAGCTTGCTTGATGGCTTCATACTTTACTTAGAGATGTACTTTATGTTGCCTCTTCACCAGAGAAACTTGATTAGTGTTTCATGCTTGGACAATGATGGATATGATTGCCATTTTAGAAATGACAAATGTAAGATAACATTTAATAATGCATGTGTTGGTCTTGCTATCTTACAAAATGAGCTTTATTTAGTTATCACTACGTGATGATGTGAATGTTGTATGCGATGATGGGAGGCGTTGCATAATGACAATGAGAATGTATCCTCGTCTGCGGATGTAAATGTAAAACGAAAAGAGAGTTCACGATGTTGTCGAAATTATGGTACCGTCGTTTAGGCCATATTTCGAGGAGGAGAATAGAAAGACTAGCTAAGAATGATATTCTTCCACCATTAGAGTTATCAGATTTAGAACAATGCAGAGAATACATAAAGGAAAGTACGTAAAAAAAATTAAGAAAGATGCCAAAGAAGCGCATGAATTTTATGGTATTATTCACCACGGATATATGTGGTCCGTTTCTATGTAAAGAGTGTGGATGGTTATGGATTCATTCATAATATTCACAGATGATTACTCCTGTTATGGCTACATTTATCCAATCAAAGAAAACGAAGCATTTAATAAATTTAAGACATTTAAGGCGTAAGTTGAAAACCAACACAATTTAAAGATTAAGATAGTCAGTCCGAATCGTGGGGGAGTACTACGACTAAGATACCCCATATGGCCAAGTTTCAAGACCTTTTGCAAGGTTCTTACAAGAGAATGGCATAGTAGCCCAAGATTCTATACCGAAGAACCTCAATAGAGAATGGAGTAGTTGAAAGACGTAATCGCACTCCGATAGATATGGTTCACAAGATGTGATAAGTTACTCCACCTTACCATTGAGCTCTGTGGATGGGCGTTAAAACCACCATTCATATTCTCAATAGAGTACCAAGTGAAGTCGGTGCCCAAAACACCGTGATGAGTCGTATGACGGAAAGTACCCTCACTAAACCACTTACGTGTGTGGGGGAGTCTCACTTTGAGGCTAAAGTATTTAACCCAAACATTGGGAAACTAGATCCCAAAATGATGAGTTGTCATTTCATTGGCTACGAAGAAAAGTCAAAAGTTTTCGTTTCTACATCGATGACAGGACATACAAAGTTTGTGAAAATAAGACACTGCCTTCTTAGAGATGAAATGATGAGGGGGAGCATGGTAGCTCGAGAAATTGACCTTGAAAGAGAAGCGGATGTATGTGCCCTCACGATAATTCATGAGCCATTTTCTCACTATTTACATTGCTTCACCGGCGAAAGGTAAGATCTTGTGGTGCCAACACTGTTGTTATTCCGCTTGTGGCAACAATGAATGACGATGAGGAACCTATTCTTCAGGATCTGTAGAACCTATTGCCACACATGAGGGGAGCAACAACAGACCTCAAATGTAAGATGTCAAATATGGATGTTCCTAGAAGGTCTCAAAGAGTTAAAAATAGTTATTCTTCTTGACTATGAAGTATACAACATTGAAGAATTTCAAATAGAGGATGATCCCACCTTATTTGGAAGAAGCCATGAGAAGTAATCATTCATCAAAGTGGCTTGAGGTCATGGAAGGTGAAATGAAATCTATGAATACTCAATAAAGTTTGGGACTTAAAAATAATTCCTAAAGAAAGCCAAAATAGTAGGTCGCATAAATGGGTCTATAAAACAAAACTTGACTCTCAAGGAATATAGAGAGATATAAAGCGACTTGTGGAAAAAGACTTTACGCAAAGAAGAGATTGATTACAATGAGACCTTTTCTCCGGTCTCATGTAAGGATTCCTTCATAATCATAACGGCATTAGTGGCACATTCACGATTTAGGAATTACATCAGATGGATGTAAAGACGACATTTCTCAATACGAGGGACTTGGAGAAAATATTTACATGGCACAATCAAAGGTTTTGTCATGGAAGAAAAAGAGAACTAATGGATGTCGCCTAAAGAAATTCATTTTTATGGATTAAAAACAAGCTTCAAGACAGTTAATTAATTGAAGTTTGATCGACAATAAGAAATTTTGGGTTTAAAAGAGAATGTAGAGGACAATTGTGTTTATACAAAGTTAAAGAATAAGTTTATCTTTCTTGTCATATATGTAGATGATATAATCTTACTTGCATGTGATGTGAATTCTGCTTTGGAACAAAGTGCAATATCAAAATTTGATATAAGAAAGATCTTGGTAAACTTACGTTCGTTCATAGGGATCGAGATTCACGAGATCTTTCATATCAAATTTTGAGACAAAACTAACATGCCAGCAATGAACTGTTTTTTCATCAAACGATTTTGGTGAATGCACCTCGAAATATTGAAGCTAAGCAGCAGGTGCCAATTCATTTGGCGCTGACTCTTTAGTTTTACATTTATCATGAACAGACTGCATTCTCGTATGCATCATTTGTAACAATCACGACGAA